>JAOTQQ010000004.1:34480249-34567390 GCA_026546715.1 Gallinago undulata
GGAGAAGAGAAGGCTGAGGGGGGATCTGATCAATGCTTATAAATACTTAAAGGGAGGGTGTCAGGAGGATGGGGCTGTTCTTTTTTCAGTGGTGCCCAGTGACAGGACAAGAGGAAATGGGCACAAACTTGAACGTAAGAAGCTCCATCTGAAGATAAGGAGGAACTTCGTTCCTGTGAGGGTGGCAGAGCCCTGAAAGAGGCTGCCCAGGGAGGTGGTGGAGTCTCCTCTGGAGACATTCAAACCCACCTGGACACGTTCCTGTACAACCTGCTCTGGGTGGTCCTGCTTTGGCAGGAAGGTGGAAGGGATAATCTCCAGAGGTCCCTTCCAACCCCATATCATTCTGTGATTCTGTGAAAATGAATCTGCTATTTTATTTTAGCCTGTGTTAGTTTTCCTGTGTTTCAAAGTTTGTAAATGAACCAGCTGCTTGGTTTCAAACACTTTCTGAACCTATTTCAGATTAACTCTGGTGTTCTGATGCTCAGAAAAAGCTAGACTGCTTCACCAGTATTAAACCCCATTTACTTTTTTGATTTGTTAGGTCCCACGTATTTAGTTCAGTTGCGTTACTTAACAGGAACATCTGGGAGACATCAGCTCCATGAGAACACCCATGATCCGCCGGTAACTCACCAGTGCTCATGGCAGCAGGGAGCAGAGGGCTCTCTGGCATCTGGAATGAGTCTGCAGGTTATGCCACATACACTTTCTTCCACCATCACTCTAACAAGAGGGAGTTTTTCTTTCTAATTTAATATGACTTTGTTTTTCATACACACAAAAGCCTGGTCCCAAATGAATCCATCTCCTGTACAGACCTAACGACCTCTGGGGCTGTATTTGTGTGATGTTAATGACTCTCATACATTGGTGTTTTCCCAGCCCCGAAATTAGTTCAGTGCATTATTAAAGTGACTATTTTTTTGCATTTGACTATATTTTTTCTTTAACACCAGCAAACCAGGAAGCAGTAGAGATAAGCCCCACCATGCCAGATTCAAACCACTGACCAGAAATCTGCAGCAAGACTTAGACCTGCCTTGTATAGATAATGTGGAAGTAGTCACTGTTGCCAACACCATCCCTTTCCTGAACAGCACGGCATATTAAACCTGGATTTATTTTTCACTCCTCAGACAAAATTGGGAGAAAGGAGACAAACACTGCAACATGACGTTCGTTGGGTTGGGTTTTTTTTGCTCTCTCAGTCTCATTCAGGATCTCTCCCTACGAAGGGTCCCTGTGACCCCAGCTGTATTCCTTCAGCCTGTTTGGGTGGACAAACACAGCCCACAAGGGTAAAACTTAGCCCATCCAACAGGCCGAGCAGCGTATTCTCCTCACATTCCTTTCACTTTGAATACAAAGCCTGCTGAAATATTTCAAAAGGCTCCCTTGGTTTCTCTGGGTTTGTATCAAACCTTGGTCTCAAATTTAACCATTTATCTTTTGCAGTGTGCTTCTCAATTATTAGCAGACATTAGCAGAGTATAAACAATGGAACACACTGCTCACTTCTGAATAGAATTTCTGTTCAGATTGTACCTTCTTTGCCAATACTGAATTGTCCAAATCTACCCCTGCTTGGCAGTAGTTGTTCCATGTGCCCAAGGCTTCAGTCATGTTTTTAATAAAACAATTAAAAAGAATCTGCTTTTGAAAAATAGATTTAGCACACTTTGTGCAATTCCATCACTGGGATTAGCTGCTAGGTGGATGGAAGAAGATGCCTCTCAGCTAAATTCCAAAGTGAAACAAAAATAATTGGGTCTTATTTACAACATGTACATTTATTAATAAACCTAATCCTCTGTCCCCTTCTTGGCAAACTGAGAGCAGTGACAGTGAAAGAATCACAGAATCACCTAGGTTGGAAGGGACCTTTTAAGATCATCTAGTCCAACCAATGAAAAAAACAAAACCAAAAAAACCCCAAACCACCACAAACGAACAAAAAAATCCCCACACAAACCCCACACTACACCCAAAACAACACCAATCCACTACTACATGTGATAAATACATCATTTTTCTGACCTAGGCAATGAAGAATAAATAGCTAATTCAACAGTTTTCTCTGAGAGGAGAAGGTTATTGTAAGAGCCAGCCCGACAGAGCAGCACCAGGTTTTCACGTTGTACTGCACTATCGGTGGCTCACTATCAGGCACTAAATGAAAAGGAATCCTGTCACATAAAATTTTTATTCCGGCATGCTCTGGTGCTCATACAGCTGCAGTCGGAGTGCTGGAACAAACATCTGGGCTAAAAAGGAAAATTAAAGAACAGCTGAACCATATTACACAGTTGACAGCCCTTGGCACAGCAATGTGACGTCCCATGACACCGGTATGGCATTTTCAGGAGGCGTGCAGTTGTGTCAGTCCTTTTATTGATGTGGAGCCAACACACATAGATGGTATCAAAAATAGCTAATGTCTGTCACTAAATGTCTATCAGATGCACACCTTTTTTCTGGGCTCTATGGGCTATGTCGGTGTTGTAAAGGCTGGAAAGTTCCTTGTCAAGAAGAAAATGTGATTAGAACAATGGCATCCTGTGATACTTAAAAATGAACAGCAAATTTGTTCATACTATCTATCTCATTCCCTCTACTGTGTATTTTTGAAAGGCAGCCTTTCATATCATTATCTTGCTTCCCTTAAAGGTATATTTGTAATGATTTAATGTACGGAGAAATCAACCTGCCAAATTGTTCTCAGGGCTTTTTTACACAGGTGATTTACTAATGTATTGAAACAGGTAACAGAACACATGACACTGAATTTGCAAATCCATGCTGATAACACTGGTATTGTGTAAGCATCCCTTGGAGCAATACCACAGGAGTTACTTCTTGGAATTAACCTGCCCTTTGGAACATGGGGCTCTTTTCCAAGAAAACTTATTTGCTGCCTTTTATGTGCACTTTTCTGAATTAAAATAATCTTAAATTAGGACACTAAACATTTGTAAAGTATCACCTGGATAAGACCAGTGTCTCTGAAATAAACATGAAGAGTTTGATGGGAAGGAAAACTACACAGAATGTTAAATTAGCACAATTAGTTAATCTGTAAAGATAAAACAATCCTACCCCACTGTTACACAGGCACAGGTACAGCTGAAGCCTATGTGAGATATATCTAAAATACTGAGGGCAAAATTTGACTCGCATCTTCAGTCACAGCAGTTGTGCAAGGAACCTGCATTTATTGCTTACTTCTCAAGCCAAATTAAACAGGGACCCAGAGCAGTGTTCACACATTTTCAAGAAATTGTGGACATCTACATTTCCGCCCTCTCCACCCCCCACAATAAGCCATAAGGCATAATTCATGGCTAAGGACTGAGGGGGGTTGGAACTTGATGACCTTTAAGGTTCCTTCCAACTCTAACTATTCTACGATTCCATGATTTATGATCTGTTTTCTCTCAATGTGAACTTCTTTGGCTCTCATGTATTTTATAGAAGGCTGCCCCCTGGAACTGCACCAAAGCTGATCTCATCTTTTACTTAGAAACAAACTAAGTAAATTGAGTAAAAAGAATAGCTGAAGCACAGCGCAAGGAAAGATGAAAAGCAGGGACCACATAGATCTGGATTCAGAGCTGAAATAAATGTTTCCAGACTGAAAATGCAAATCTTCTCTGCAAGAAAGGTAGAAAAAGTCACTGGCTACAAATTTGGCACCTGATTCCAGGAACAGGTTCTAGTTCTAACCAATTTTTCATGAGGTTTGCAGATGCCTTGTGTCCAGTAGTAAAGCACTGCATGTGCAGAGCAGGGCATATGACTAATTCACTGTCTCACATCATCGCAGTAACTGCATTGTCTGAGATCACAGACATGAAGAAACGAGGAACTGGCCAGTCCTTTTCTGACACTCTCTACTTTTGCAACATCTAGCATGCGGAGTCCTTTGGAATCCACACATACAAAGCCGACAAAGTTCTAGCCAAAAAATCAAGAAGACTTATATAGTGAGGAAAGAGAGCCAAGATCTGGCAGCACAAGAGTTCCATACTCTTGTGTGTGGAGTATGAAACAGGAGCCAGAAACTGCCAGTGCTCCCCTTGTCCAGGCAGGGCAGCACCTCAGAGCACCGCGAGCCCCTCAGCACAAGGGCCCTCTCCAGTCACCAGGGCGTTTGTACCTCAAGAAAACAACAAACGCTCCTCTGCTCCAAGTCCAGCTTCTTCAGCTCTGGCTCTATATTAGAGCAGTGATGGATGGAGAGAGCAGAACATCCATGAAGAAACAGTCAATGAAGGAAGCACTGACAGGAGAGGGATGTCCTTTGGACATGGCAAATTCACAGCATCAAGAGGGAGGCACGACAGCTCTGCAACAGCTGTGCACAGCCCAGCAGCTACTGCTCCTTCTTAGGACTAATCCTTTACCTCCTTCTCTTCAGCCTGTTCCAGAGCAGGCTCAGTAAGCAGAGACACACATCGCATGTGTATTCTGGTAACCGCCTCTCCCATCTCCTATAACTGGCAGTCGAGCGACTACTTCTGCTCCAAACAGTTTGACAAGTCAAATTGGCTTTGGTGTCGACTTCAGTGAATTAAGCAAAGTGGGAACAATTCAGTTCAGCCATGAGGACAAGAAGATGCTTCGCTCCATAGCAAAGGATCCCACTCTCAGCTGGATCCCACCAGCAGCCAGAACCATGTTGACAGAGGACACGCACAACTTTGCACCCAGAGAATCTAGCAGTGGCTGCAAAACAAAGAGATCCCGGACTCGTCTCCACACAAATGCCACTGATGCTAACTTAATCATCACAATCACTGACACTGATCTTGTGAAAAAATTGTCAAAAGATTGCATTTCAAGTCAGCCTGAAGCTGACTGTACGATCATGCCATGGAGTACAGCCAGGAGCCCTCTTCCATGATCCAATCCCAGTGAGAATCCCATCGCTGCTGGAATCTCCGGAAGCATGGCATAAAACCAAGTATAGCTTGAACAGCTTCCGAATTCACCTCTTGTCCTGCTCACTTTTCTTACATTCATAGATCTCAAGTTACCCTCATTTTTGGGAATTAGAGGCTCAAAGAGATTAGACAAGACAAAAATAAGAAAAAAAGAGTTTTGAAAATAAATAATTTCTTCCACCTGCAAGCATCAGCCATCTGTTACCCTGGTGTTTGCTTCCTAGTGCAGGCTTCGCACCTCCTTGCAAAGGTCCTCATGCCTCTCTTGCTGGCACATACCACTTGCTTCCTCACTTCTCCATCTCCCTGGGGACATAAAGGCTCGGGATGGGGCAGTAAGTGCAGGTGAATAAGGGAAAGAAAAAAAAAACATACAGAGAGAATTCCCAGCACTTGAGAAAGAGAGCAGACTTTTCAGAATGCGGTCCATGCTCAGCTGCCACAGGCAGGGGAGGGGAAGCAGCTCAGCGCTGCGGCGTGGGGGATGCTTTGCTCCCACACAATTTAGTGGGAGGACACAGTATTCTCTCAGTTATCGGAATCACCCAGGGCAAAGCAGTCCTGCTCACAGTCATCCTTTCGTGTTGCAGACAGCAGCTTGGCACAGAACGGTTGGGGTTGGACGGGACCTCCAGAGGTCACCTTGCTCAAAACCCCTGCTCAGGCTGGGTCACCTACAACAGGCTGTCCAGGACCACCACCTCCAGGCAGCTTCTGAATATCCCCAAGGATGGAGATCACACAATCACACAGAATGATATGGGGTTGGAAGGGACCTCTGAAGATCATCTATAGTCCAACCCCCCTGCCAAAGCAGGTCCACCCAGAGCAGGTTGCACAGGAACGTGTCCTCTTCTCTGTACAGAACAGAAAATGGTATTACAGAGTTAGGAAGAGAACGAACAGCAGGGCCAAGAGGATCTTGTACAAGCAAATTGACAGAGCTCAGACAGACACGCAAATACAGAGTAACCACACCTCTACAGCACCATTTGTCCATTCGCACACAGGCATTCATACAATTTTCTCACATAAAGAAAAATAAAATGGTTATTACTAATGAGTATTTTGATGTGCAAACAACTCTGGATCCCACAATAAATGATGTAACTTTTCTTACTTCTCCTTTTTAGTGCTCACATAAGTTCTTTCAGTAATATTTTACACAACAAAAAGTCTCTTAGAACCAAAACCTTTATCTCTAACTTTTCCTGTCAGATTAGTGACAAATGAAAGTGAATTTTTCTACCACAGTTCCTTTATGATGGCAAAATTATAAAACTGTGTCATTTTTACTTGAACATGCTTAATTTTGAGTTTTTCATCAGTAAACGCATGGCTTTGAACACCTTCCTAACTACCATAGACGCTGAATGTTAATTCATTATTTGCTTCTAGGCAAGGCATTACTTACTGATTGGAAAACCTTACATAGATATAAGCAAAAGGGACATCCCAGTTAAAAATTCTGACATTCACAAGGTTGGCTCCCCGGGTATGAAAGCGCTGCTGTACCTGCACTTACCCACAACTCCTAATGCAATGTAACCCAGAATGACGACGATGAAGATCACACAGCAAACAGTGTCTGTACAGTGCCTGGGGACAGAAAAAAACACTTTTAAAAAAATAAGGTCTCTAATACAACCCTTTGAAAATGCTGAGTGTCAGAGGGTATTTTAACGTCGGAATAAGATGTCTGCAACTGCTCTTAGTAGAAGCCTTGCTCACAAAGTCACGTTTGAGGTGTGAGGCCTTGCTTTCGCAGCGAGACCAGCAAATAAACATGTCTGCCTTTTGCCTTGCAATGAAAACATACTGAGGGAAAGATTTAAATATTCTTAAAACAAGCAATACCTTACAACATTGAATACATGAGATCACCTATCGTACAAGCTACCAGAGGACATCTGCCTCAGCATGTCCCTAGTGCTAATATCAAATATTGCAAACGATCTGAGAAAGAAAGATTCAGCACAACTTCCTTGTATTATAAATAGCTTATGAATGGCAGAATAGCAGTGTGAAATGGAAAAATGAGAAGCCTATATGCAACTACCCCTGATTTCTGCACAAAATTCTGGATCAGCTGCTTGACCTCATTCAATGCAAACAGAACACACTTTAGGGAGAGGAAAAAAACCCCCAACATATTGTGGAGAGCCATACCTTCTTTTACAGACAAGCAATCAAAGAACAGCATTCTCCAGTGTGAAAACTGAGCCAGAGAGGAAATGGAGTATGCAATTAAATTATTGTCTTCTACTTACTGGTTTGCACACTGAGTTTGCGCAGGGAGGAGTGGAGATGCAGACCACTACTCTAATTTTTCTCCAGTGCCTGACCCTGACCGGAGCAATTCCAGGAGTTTCATCACCATGAAGTGTGCCACTCCCAGGTGAGCTGAAGGTCAGTACCCGCTCATGGGGACCACCAGCCCTGAAGCTCGGGCTGGGGCAAGCAGGTCTCTCCTTCATAGCCCAATTCACAAGTGGAAGCAAAATAGTTACAGTCAGGATTTAACTAACACAGGAGTGAATTACTTTTACAAGGGTGTGCTGCCCAGGGCCTCCTTATCAGAGGGATTTCAGTCGCTGTTGACCTTTGCCGTGCCCTGCTTGTCTGGCAGAGTTTTGGAGAAGAAGGGGCTGCATGAAGATGATGGCCCCATCTGGGAGGGTTCCTGTGGCAGAGCATCCAGAGATGCACTGGGCTGTCCCTGGCTGAAGGACCACAGGACAAACTGCTGCTCTGACCCAACCCCATCTTCTGCCACATTTCTGTGACACTGGAGTGAGCAACCACCACCCCAGGAAAGCCAACGCTGGCTTCCCAATAAAGGACCTTCAGGAAGAGAGCTATGGCCACCTCTGCTTGCCCACCCACGCAAGGAGCCAAGTGCATGCAAGCTGCATCTCACCAGTAAAAGAAATCTTAGAATCCAAATCCAGCTGACACACAGTCATTTTTAGCATCTACCATCCTTCCTGTTTTCCAAATTATGTTTCCTTTTAGTGAGAACCATTATTCTTTAGCATAAAGGAGATAAAGAGGACAGATCCTTTGAACAATTGGAGAACTTGAAGTTTTTCCAGGTGTGGAAAAGGAATGAAAAATCCTGTACACTTCTCTAGAGGGACACGGTTTTAACATCTCACTGAAATCAATTTTTAGTGAGGCCAAGGTGGTGCAGGATTCAAGGTGAATATGACAGTAATCTAAGAAAGGACAATTGCTTAAAGCAGAAGAAGTGATGCTGAAATAATGCTGCTCATTTTCCCAGCCTCCATTCAGAAGCAGTTCTGACACGGCTCAAGCTTGGCTCCCACCTCATCAGAGCCAGTTTTAAGAGGTACAATATTTAATTCAAGATGTCTCAGGAGAAATATGGCACCATAAATACTTTAATTACAGCTCCTATAGTCTCAAAAACCTCTTCCAGTCCAATTCTCACTGGTCTCATTTTATGATACCCAAATGCAATTAAAGGTTACACCCAGTTGTGCTAAAGCTTCCTTTTAAAGTTTTGCAGAGACACCATGAGCAAGTACTCACAAACTCTTTACCAGAATGCAGGATTTTCTGTTCTTTGTAATACACAAACTTCCACACAGTATCTAGTAAAGCTCGCTGTTGCTAAGTACTGCTGTTATATAAATATTTTAAAAATACATAAGAAGTAGATAAATCCTCTTTTGGGTGGCTTCAGAAAACTTTGGAACAGTTCATACAGACTAATAGTTGTTCCTACAAAATAATTGCTTATTTTACTGGATACTACGGGTGAAACCCTGGCTCCATTTAACATCATTGTTAGCTCAAGTAGCTCACTTTCAGTGAGACCATAATATTACTTCATAAACACAAGGCTTCACAGGAAAAGAAAAAAAATGTAAAGCATCAGAAATTAATAAATCAGAATAAGTCTGTAAAGATACAAGGTTATACTGGAAGATCCTGGGAGTTTCCAAAGCTGCAAAACTGGAACAATGGGAACTGCCTCTTCATAAACAGAAGATATTGGGAGCTCATGCTTATTACTGAAACCTAATCAGAAATGATCCAGCCATGCTCTAACTGAAAACAGATTTGATATGAGTTGTTTTTTTTTTTTCAAAATAAGAAGGAGATCTGTTATGGTAAATCTTCTTTTTCAGTTTGTTTCAGGCTAATGAACAAACCACTCAGGAGGCTGAACTGTCAAACCAAATCCTAAAGAAGATGGACTGATGGAAATACGATTATGAGAATAGGAACTGAGAATGCTGCTTGTCATATGGGCGCTTTAATCTTTCTTACAGATAGTACTATCGACACTTTTATATAATAATTATGTGTAAACGTGCAAAGATTAATGAGAAAAAGCACTTTACATTTCTTATGGTATAGATGAAAAAACATTAAAAATGCTTTTTCTAATAGTACTGGAAACTTTGATGTGTTTTAGTACTTTTTAGGTAACCAAATTCCTTAATCTGAACCAAAACACAGTGCATCTCTGTATTTGAACACAGGAGTTTCTATAGAGATAAACTGCTAATAAAACCATCAGATTCATCTTTTTCAGGTGACGTAATAAAGGACATTCATTTGGTTAAGTGCACGGTTCAGGCTCCCACATCACATTTTACTGCTTACTGCCGTCATTTAGCTTAATTTATGGAGCCCGATTTGCTTTCCACCCTCTCTCAGAAACATCCTGCCTTCTTGGCTCCTCCTGCCGTGTTACACGTGGCAGCCCATGTAATGCAACAGCAGCCTAGCAAAGAAACCAATGCAAGGATAAAATCATCTGCACCGAGTATTAGTGCATAAAAGCCATACATTCACCACCAGTTCTTGCACTTAATTGTTAATGACTGATGAGAACCTCTCTCTGTTTGGCAGTTTCACGCCCAATTTGTCACGAGTGCAATTTCACTGAAGATGCTGCACCAGCAATAAACTACAACATTCATTAGTTAAACAGTGCTAGCAGTGTATTAACACCTGCAAACGGTGCAACCACAGAGAAAAATGGGGCTCGAGACTTTCACAGTGTGACTTTCAGGTCACCACTGCCAGCTCTGCTGACACACTAAGGTGACCACTAGTGTCCTCACTTCCCAGCTCCCCCTCCCCGCTTGACCAACAGCTTGTGTCTTGAGATTTCCCCACGTCGTGCTGTGCCAGGGTGATGTTATACAATATATATGCCATACGACGCCACAAATAGCTCTGAGGAACCGTTTCTTCGCTGGGGCTGAACTGAGAGACAACATCTGCTGTCCAAGTGGGTATTTCTATCAGCACGTGGCATTGAGGATATCATCCTGCACAGCTGAATAAATCTGCAGGGAGTCCATAAACTAAATGTTTGCAGAAAAAGTTCCTTTCAAAATCCCCCATGAATTGCTGCCTCTACTGTAGAGGCCAAAACTGCACAGAAAAAGGTATTTATACAAGTTTTCACCACAAGCTGTTCTCCATCAACTTAAATTCTGCATTTGCTTAATGAGTACAGCTGCTCTGCACTGACCTGCGCGGATTGTTTAGTTCTGGAAAACTCGGACTTCAATGTCTGCACATGAGCAACATCTGGAGGCACTGTGTGCCCCAAACCAGAAGCATGAAACAAGAACCCAGAGGGAAATGTAGGCTTCCCCACTCGTCTTGGCAAGTGCACGGCACGTGAAGATAATACAGACAACAGCATGTAACAAAACATATATGGACCAACAAAACAACCAGCAGCAAGAAAAATCATTTTATATTCTACCTACATTTATCTATGGTAGAGAGTGTAGTCTAAGTAACATCTTTAGGAGGCTATTTAATTTAGAAAGAACATTCATTATTTCAGTATCAAGCGCAGTATGATCTGCCTTGCAGCTATCTATGAGTGACACATTTATATTTGTGTGAAGTTTGTATTGCTAGCTAAGGTCAGATATTTCTATTAGGTTTTTTCAAATTCTTAAAGAGGATAGCTAAATGGTTATGGAAATTTACTGATATTCAATTTGCATGAGAATCCATTAACTAAATTTTCTAATCACAGAGGAAAAGGCGATCTTTGTCTTAACAAGAACACTGAATTTCTAGAAGGATGTTGAACAGTTAAAGATAGTCCAGGCAGTGTCAGGAGTTTTTAAAACATAAGAAAAAAATCTACAATGTTTCTAAGACAAGAAAAAAAATCTACAACGTTTCTAACCAGCAAGAGAAATAGAAGAAAAATCCAAAAAACTACACAGAGGAGGCAGAAAAATTACAAGGGGCAAAGGAAAAAGTCAAGATAAATTCCACAAAATTGGAGACAAGTCAGAAGTGTGATTTAATAATTTGATTTTGCCAAAGCAGTTTAGAAAAATATGCTATGATCGTACTGGTTGGATACATTCCCTTACTGGAACTTAGATAAAATCTAAATGGAGGAAGACAGTTCATTTTATACCCAAAGTAGTATAACTGCATTAAGAAAAAGGAGAATCTTGTTTTCCCACCTGAATGAAGGCAACTGACTGATTTATCCACAGATACCTTATGATGAAGTTGGTGGAGGAAATGTTGGTTTTTTCTTTTTATTCTTAAAGAAGCATAACACATTCCATCTAAATCCCTTATGAACCTTTAACTTCACAGCCCTTCCCCACAACATCCCTCCTTCATCTGGCATTGGCATGAAATACCGAGACCCTTCAACAGAGCTGCCCTCTTGCGTGGCAAACCTGCCTGAAGCCCGGCAAGAGACCATTTCAGTGGGACATGGGAGAGGCGGACAGACAGACAGACAGACAGCTTCAGGGCTGTGACACCAGACAAGTCTTGGTACATTGGGAAACTGAGAGGCGCCCGACTTACTCAGCTCCCAGGGGTGAACTTCTGGTGGCAGGGAAAGATGGGTTGTAGGACATTCCTGTCTTTGAGGAATCAGAGATAGCTTAGACTGAAAATACGATGTGCTAGATCCTGTCTGGTATGAACTCAGATAAACTGCTCATCATCTCTGGCGTGAGGAAGATAGACATCTCCAGCTCAGCTCACAGGGAACACCAGGAGTTTCCCTTTTCCTCTACCAAAACTCCCGCTACACTATTTTGAGCTGAGAAGTTGCAGAGCTACTGCTTCAGCCCGGTAGATACAAGATATAACACCTTACAAGTATTTTCTGGTAGTAACCTACACAGATGAACACTTAATAACATCCGTAAACTATCACTTAAATTAATTCCTATACACAGTGCATACAAAGTCTCACTGGCAGTATCATAAAGATACTTCTCAAATTAGGATCAACTTCCCAAACAAACACTTCCATTTATGTCTAAAATTATTAGCTTTCAGAAAGGAAAAGAAGAAATACATCTTCCATAGATGAAAACAATCTGTGTGTTTGAGTACCAGAAGGCTGCAGTGTTTTTTCTCTGTCATAAAATTTCTGCTGAGAAAGATAAAACTGATAAATAACTTGTGGTTCTCTAATTTATTCTTCTCACAAAAGATAGCAAATGCTAGTTTAGAACACATTCTCTATGTTACATCTGGAAAAACCCTGACAATGTAGTCATAGCAATAAAAGACATGATGTTGATAGCATCATTCTGGATTTTCAGGAGCTGGTTGCCTCGGAGTCAATCAACAGCCACCGCAGCTTAGTCCTCTTCAGTGAAGAGACGTTTGCATGAGATATATCAAACTCTACACACAGCCCCCTCGAGAAGGATTGGTACCAGCAGAGCACCGTACACATTGCCCTGCTGAACACTCCTTTTACCCACCCTTGCCCAACACTGGCAACAGTTCTATTTTAAAAAAAGTTGAGATGACTGAATCTACTTGCAAAGGATCCATCTGACAAAAACTGTGAGAATAATCTGTTCTTTTAATAGACGTTAATAAAGCACTATTAAGACTTGGCTTTCTGTTTCTCAGTTTTTCAGGCTTTTAGTGGTTTGGGGAGTAGCTTGGTGCTCAACAACTTCAAAACATCATTTCTGCTCTACAGCACTTCCAAAAATGCATCAGCTTCAGCAGTGACCGCACCCCTTCAGCAGAAAGGGATGTGACCTTTTCCAGCTCAATGCAGATAC
This sequence comes from Gallinago undulata, assembly GCA_026546715.1. Lineage (NCBI taxonomy): Eukaryota > Metazoa > Chordata > Aves > Charadriiformes > Scolopacidae > Gallinago > Gallinago undulata. The sequence continues at coordinate 34,493,271 of JAOTQQ010000004.1, forward strand.
GTATAATTTGCAGCCTATCTCCTGAGAAACCTCTCTATTTTCCAAAAAAACTAAGCCAAACTTTCCCTGATCAATTAAAACTGACAATAAAGTTAAGAGCAGGACAAATTATTTTACCAGTGGAAGCAAAGAGAGTGTTTCCCCCCCCTCACCATGCACGAATAATGCCCGTTACGGGAAGGTGTGAACCGGCTCTGCCCCCACCCCCTGTGCACTGCAAGTGCTCCTTCGTCTGCACAAAGGGTATGTGTTCAGACTCCTGGTACCCCTTCTGCTACAGAAGAGCGAGAAGCCCCAAAGTCAGAAACAAATTCAGGAAAGGTAACTATCTTCCTCCTCTTGAACTCTTTGAAATACCTCTGAGAAGGCGTTTTGTTCGCAGGAACTAGGCAGTTTTTATTTGCTTAAAAGACTGCGATTCTTAATCATTTATCTTAGTACTCGGGAAAAGGAATTGAAAAACCCCAGTTCATTTGTTGTTTGTAAAGAAATTTAACAGGAACCTTAAACTACTTCCAGGGCACATCTGCAGGGTACTGCAGGGTGCTGTGCTGCTGGCCCCAGAGGAGCCCTGCAGAGCAGGCAGGTTGAACCTAAACCCAAGTGCACCCCATGGCAAAGCGCTCTGTGGACACCAGCGCAGCCAGCGCTGCCTTAGGCGCTGCTGCACAACGCAGCCAGACCCCTCATGCTGAGGGAACTTATCTTTTTTTATATATTGTCCCCCACAGTCCCCTCTCAGCGCAGCAGGGTGAAGAGCGCTGGACACACGCAGTACTGCCATGCTGTGCTGTGTTCACCCGGCTGTAGTTTGAAGAGGCTGCCGTGGGATGGGCAGTGAGAACAGCACACGGATAAACCTGGAACTGCAGGAGCTGTCACAGCAACCGTGCAGAGGGAACAGCAAACCACGGGGCAAAACCAGACACCAACTGCACCACATAGCAACAGCGAACAGAGAAGTCCTGCAGGCAGAGCCGTCTCACCCCTCCTCCGAGGGGTAGATAGCTCTAAACATTGTTAAACTGCAGTGATTTAGGATCTCTCCTAAATCCACGGGGCTCTCCTGCTGTCAGACACTGTCCCTTCTCTGCAGGGGAGGATGCCCACCCAGCGTGCACGTAGTGGTGCACATAAGTAGCCGTGCACACACGTGGCCGTGCTCCAAAGAGAACGAAATAAATCCCTGCGTGAGGGGACTGCAGGAGCAGGAAAGCCAACTGCAAAGTGAGGAGTGGTGTGTCCTGGGGCTGCCATCCCCCGCTGCATGGGAACAAGGCAGACGGCAGCGCCTGGCTGGGGCACCCCAGGACTTAATGACGCCCCAAAGGGTCCTGCCTACACCAGCAGAGGAGCAGTCAGAGAGCAGGCACTAGGCGATACGAGGCATACAGCACTGGCATTCACACTGAAAGGACTTACCAGCACAGTCGAAAATTCCCCGGCGATCGTACATCCTCAAGGGCGGTAAGGACTGTCTTCCAGATTTAAAAGAATTGCAGAATCAAATTCACAACTTTTTTAAATGAAATTTTTTATCTCCAGTTCACTGCAAAACCAAAATTATTAAATAGAATGAGTTAAGGTATTTACCTGTTATGAATAGGTCCTCTGAACTTTGGGTCAAATTTCCTTGGTTCACCTGCATTTAAAATAAAACAGCATAAAAATATATCCTCATTCAAAATAAAATCTATAGAGAGGAGGTGTTAACAGCAGTCTGAAGAATATCTTCCATGTATTCTTATTTAATCAGTCCTGTTAAAATCATTTCATGCAGGCGACATCAGTAATTCACTGACACAATTACCTAGTTTTTGTAGATAAGATCAAAGCTTTTTTCTTCCAGTTTAAATACTTTGAAGGCCTCACATTTACCACACGATAAATCACCTTTAACGTACACCCTAGCATTACACCTAGGCAGAAAGCTCACTCACACTTGACAGCGGTTATGTCTCACAGTCCCACTCTGAGTGTGTTTGGCAGCAAGTGAGGGAACCCACATACTAAGTCCTTCTGGTTTTTCTCTAAAAGAACAGCGTGGAGTCACATCTGCACTTGTGATACCTACAGACTTCCCACTGCTTTGGTTACAGGACTTTACAGACAGAGTTGCACCGGGTTTGTCCGATGACAGAGCACGGCTGGAGATGGCAGAAGGTGGGTGCTGACCCTGCTCTACAGCACCCACAGGGGCCGGGGACCTGCAGCTCCAGAGCGGAGAGGAGGCACGGCCGTGAGCAGGCAGGAGAGCACACGTCCCACACATCTCCTGTAGCCCCCCAGCACCCACCACATCCCAGTGCGGGGGGCAGAGCAGGGTTAGTTAACGTTAGTTATGGATACTTCCCTGCTCTACACGGATCTCAGAATGACGAGAAGGTCAAGCCAGGTGCCCCTGGAAACAGGCAGAGACATCGGCCCAGAGCTTACAGGCAGCTGTCGTCAGACATGATGCATTTTTCCACGTGGCTATCCTGCTTCGCGTAGTTACAGTTGATTCATGCCACACAAAAGCAAACTATATTAAGAAACTGCCAAATACTACCCCACCAATCTGTGGCTCAAATCTGGACTTCAATGAGTATGATTTCACTTGGGAAAAACTAACAGAATTTTATGGCACAGTTTAAGTTTTCAAGTTTCAAGCTACTGTACGAAGAGAAAGAAGCAGTGCTTCATTCAACAGACCAAAATCTGGATTTTTTCTTTTGAAGCTAGCTATTCAGCTCCATGGGAGGTTTTTTTATAATTCAGTAATTATGGAGATTTACTGAACCAAATCTTGTGCAACAAAAATTGTTCCTTCATTCAAGTGTCAAAGATACAATATGAATTACTGTGTCAGAGTGTCTTCTCACTGCTTGCTTAACGATCTCCTCTTGTGAATGTACCTGGTATTAAAGAGTGTTGCCAGTCCAAGCTTTCCTTACCCATAGGAAAAACACTTACTTTATTCAATTAGAAACAGAAAGTAGAGAAATGAATTCAAGAAGAATTCTCAAAAGCAGAATTTACTTATTAACTTTGTTCTTGGTCTGTATCAGAAAAACCTTATCAAAATACATACAGACCAGTACAATAAACATAGCAGGTAATAAAATTCTATTTGCCCTTCATCTGAGGTGTTTGGGTCCACCTTACCAAGTTCCCAAAGCAAACACATTTTAACACAGAAGAGATTGGGGAAGGTGAAACTCTGCAGGAGCGATATGTGACAGCAGTGCCAGGGAGTGGGAGATGTAGGTTATGCTGTCACACAAGTACCATGGGAACCCACCCTCCTCCAGAAAGCAAGGGCACCGTACACTATACCTAATGCTGGGCCAAAACCTGTATTTTGAAGAACCTTTACATACAGCAATTTCTAAAAAAGTAAGTATTTCTACAAAGGAATTTCTCTCCAGGACAACTCGGACTGTGTACCTTTGCTCCCCACCAAGGAGCTCTGGCTCTAAGGCACACTGAAGGGAGCCTCTGTCTGTCGCTCATACAGGACCAAGCTTAGTCACACAAACAGCCACCACAGATCACAAAAAAAGGTCCACTGAACCCATACCCTGTATGTAACAAGGGGCCATAGTGAATGCCTGAGGAGAAATGCAAAATCCAGGCAAACATCGTGGTATTTCCCTAAAACTGAGAATACAGAGATTTGCAACTGCACTTTTCTGAACCAAAGGTAGTGACTTTGTATTTAATAGTTGTGGGTGAATTGTCTTCTCACTCATTTCATAAACCCTATTTAACCATCTGCAGTAACCTACATCACCCTACATCACAGAGTACTACAGGTTAATGAAACATTCAAGTACCTCCTTTGGTCTGTTTTAAGCTTGCCATCAGTCAGCTCATACCTGCATGGCAACATGGCATGCTACTGATAATTTTCCATGTTATTATATTCCTCTTTACTTGTCTGTCTTCAAGAGTTCTAGTCTGTTCAATAGTTTCTCTCTCATACATAAGCCATTCCATACTTTCGGTCACGCTTATATTCCTTTTCTGCATCTTTTTCAGTGCTACTACATATCACTGGAAAAGAAAGGGCCAGAACTGCACAGGATATTCACCACAGATACTGGCTATGATTTATACAATCGTACAATGACTTTTTCTACTGGATCCGAGTCCATTCCTAATAATTCTTTCTGAAAGTCTGCTTGCTTTTGGGGACAAATACTTTCACTGAGTCACCCACTAAGAGCCCAGTTTCTCACTCTTGGATGTTAGTAGTTAGCTCCATCCCACAGCTGGAACGAGCACTTTGAAACTGTGCAGGTGACAGGTGTTAAAATACTTCTGGAAACAAAATTGAAGGGATTTTGATAAATCCCTCGATTGATAAATTTAACAACTCAAAGAGACTTTCATGCACTGATGGAAGTTATAAAGACAAACTCCATTCACAAGTCCATACAGAATAACTGCTTTCAGCAACACTGCCAAGAAGCATAAAGGACTACAGAAGGGCACAGACAGAAAATGAGTCAGTTCTGGGCTCCCCAGTTCCAGAAGGACAGGGGACTGCTGGAGAGGGGACAGCAGAGGGCTACAAAGATGATGAGGGGCCTGGAGCACCTCTCTGATGAGGAAAGGCTGAGGGACTTGGGTCCTTTTAGTCTGGAGAAGAGAAGGCTGAGGGGGGATCTGATCAATGCTTATAAATACTTAAAGAGTGGGTGTCAGGAGGATGGGGCTGGTCTTTTTTCAGTGGTGCCCAGGGACAGGACAAGGGGCAACAGGCACAAATCGGAATATAAGAAGTTCCACCTAAACATGAGGAGGAACTTCTTTCCTGTGAGGGTGGCAGAGCCCTGGCAGAGGCTGCCCAGGGAGGTGGTGGAGTCTTCTTCTCTGGAGACATTCAAACCCACCTGGACATGTTCCTGTGCAACCTGCTCTGGGTGGACCTGCTCTGGTAGGGGGTTGGACTAGATGATCTCCAGAGGTCCCTTCCAACCCCATAGCATTTTGTGATTCTGTAACCAGCTGGGGAAGATGCAGTACGTTACCACAAGTGTCCTTTCCAGAACGAGATCATTATTAACAGTGTCCATCATTGTAAATAGCTCAAGTTTTGCTATTTATGTCACACCTATGTACATCCAAAACAGAACAAAGAAAGTACATGTCAAAAGTTACATGTATTTATGGAGCATATTCAAATGTAGTGGGTGAACTCCACAATGCTGCTACAATGAAAAATAATACCCACTAATTAATAGGCAAGAAAATAAAAACAGACACAGCACTCCAGAAAATGAGCTCTGATGGGGATGGAGATGTCCACTGCCGCCGTGGAAGCAGAGGGACACTGTGAGATATGGTCAGTCATTAACAGCAGTAATTATCGCAGTGCTGCAGCCCTGGTGCAGGGCAGCGTCTCCCCCGTCCCTCGGCTCTCACACAAATCCACCACAGAACATGGCACTTCACGTAGGAAAAGGTAACTACATTCCAAGTTAAAGCACGCTAAATTTCACTGCCAGAGGTAGTCTGTAGCGTCACTGGAACATTCCTTCCCAAACCATATATGATCATAGTTTCATGGAACAACAGAAAAAAGAAAAATGCTGTTTGTTTCATTCTTATTTTTCCAAATTAGGTATCAAATTCCCTACTTAATTATTACCATTCTTTAAAAACTGAGAAGATTCTTCAGAGGTGAGGTGAGAATTATTTACATTATTAGTATTTACATAGCTCCTGGTGAAAGTAAATTAACTCTTTAGTTATAAAGCCCAAATGTATTTAGAAACCAAGTTCCAAGTGTTAGGAGTTTGGTAGGCGCTAGGAAGAAAGCAGTGGTGTGGGATAACGACAGTCATCTTTTTGCTAGGATTAAAAGCTGAGATGATACTCTCTCTTTGCAGATGATACAGATCTATTTCACAGGCTGTTTTATAATAAGAAACTTTTGAATATTAAATTGTAATATCATGACAGGAAATACTTCACAAGATATTTCGTTTACCAATTCTGACTCCAAACAGTAAATGAATTTAATTGTTGCATTTTATTACTGCAATGCTTTAAAAAAAAAAACAAACAAATCTAAATTACTTATCTAAAATAAAAATTGTCAATATCTATATGAAGTTTACATTTGTTTTGCAGTTTATGCAAATGTCATACTGGAAAAGAATGAGGATATTGCTAATAATTGAAAAAGTTGTAGAAAACCATTTGGGGTTGGATCCAAGCCCATTTAAATCAATTGAAATCAATGAGATTCAGATCGGGTGTTTAGGAATTGTCATCAGAAAGCAGGTAAATTACCGTGTTTTCCATAGTAGTTTTCTTCATCTCTCCCCATGTTCCTGTACCTGGGTGGCTGTAGCACACTGTGTGAGATATCACCAGTAGGCTCCTGTGTTGCTAGCACACTTTCCCCAACAAGCACCCGTACACAAAAATACTAATTAAATCTTTTTTAAAAGAAAGCTGAGTGTCAGGGACTTCTCCAGCCGGAACAGAAACTCACGCAGCAGGCAGGCCGTTCTGTGGACAGAAGGACATCCCTCGGTGCCCTGCCCGCCCCAGGCCAGCCCCATGGCACCAGTGGAAAGGAATGACTTTGACCAGCTTGTATTGACCCACCACGAACCAGCAGAAAGGGAAACGCCTGCACCTGAATTCCTTTTGCAAAATAATCTTACGGAAATCAATACAACCAAAAAAACCACTGATGATTTGGTAGCTTGGCATAAGGTATCATGCTGTCAGCAATTACTGTGCTTCTGTGGGAGAAAATATTCTTTAGTGGTCACAGCTGGCCAAATCTTCCCTCCTCTCTACACCTGACAAGCTCCCCCCAAAGTCATACCAGTAGGAAAAACAAGACAAAAGAAGGAAGGAAAGAAAGAAAGAGCGAGCAAGCAATCTCTCCTTTCAGCCACAAAAGAAGCCCCATGCAGTGATCCTGACCAGTATGAAACTTCCATTCTCTGTGGAATATGATTAAAACAGCAAGTGTAGAGTTCTGTAATAAGGAACACATACACTTGTATATGCATTTCTACAGTAGTTTTGCAGACAGGGAAGAACTTCATATGGGAACAAGATAAATAATGTTTTTAAGTCAACCCTGTCACCGTGCAGTGCACAATGACAACAAAGAATGATCTCATAGTTCTCAAATGATGCCTATGATGTTGAGTCACAGCCACTTTTTGTTATTACAGAACTTAGTAGCAATGCTCTAATGTTTACCAAATGAGATATTTAGTAGAACCAGTGTCGCTAAACAAAGGTAAAAACAACACAATGAGGACGTAGACTGATTTTTGGTACAATATTAACCATTGACTGAACTCTCATACTTAACTACCTCCCAAGACTTCATAGAATAATAGAATGGTTTGGGTTGGAAGGGACCTTAGAGATCATCTAGTTTCAACCCCCCTGCCATGGGCAGGGACACCTCCCACTAGATTCCCACCACTTCCTGCTATCCTTAGGCAAATACAGAAAAAAAAGAAAAGCAGAGAATCCTAGTGCGACCTGTGCTCCTACTCCAGTTCACGCCTTTGTCAGAGGCTGCTTCAGAAAACCTCATTATAGCGGGGGGACAGCCACCCCAACAGACGGTGCTAAACCCAACACACACTAACCTGGCATTTGGCCTGCAAGATACTGCCCAACTTAAAGAAAATGTTATTTCTACTTCAATAACTACTCCTTTCTTCAGGTTTCTTCCTTTGTGTTTGGTCAACAATTACCCGTGCCTATGGCTAGAATCAGCGTGGCTTTTCTACAGAATAGTGCTGTTATTAGAACAGCCCTGGAGCAGTATGGGCTGCTTCCCTCTACCGGAATAAATAGGAAAGTTCAAGTAATTAGAAGTATTGCCTCAGCAATAGCAATGCCTCCTCTAGGGCAAGTCTACACAATCTGCTAATTTAATGCTCAAAGATACAAATGCACAAGCCAACAACTTAGGCTGTTAATAAATTCTTGGGATTTTCTTGGGATTTATTAGAAATTAATGAGGTTCATCCCAGTTGATATTTCTCTAAAAATCCTATGAAGATTTTGCTGCTTCTGGCCTGTTCTGGGCAGGAGTAGGAAAACACAAAATAGCACAAGCTCTTGCCCAATTCTTGTATCCCTTTCAGAAGCAGAATCTTCTTGAACATACATGAAACCTAACCTTTTCAAGGTTTACAGTCTAATTTTGCAAAGAATCCAAATAAATGTTTGAGACATATTACCATTTAGTAGCAGTTAATTTTATTTTAAAGATTTTTTTTTAGGCAATCTTAAGCTACATTGTAAGTCACATGTAACGTTCCTTACACAAAAACAGCCTAATGTTCCTAGTAATATAAAATGATACATTATGACACAAAGATGTAGAAGCAGTCTAGTAAGTCAAATATTGACATAAGCACAAAAACCACTCTTCCAGTAAGTCTTGTACCTGACTTATAGGTGTACTGGATTTTTCTCCTCTTTGAAAGATTCAGACATAACTTGTTTCAAGATAATACACTGATATACACATAAATTTCAATTATAATAAAAGCACACTTATAATTCCTCTCATGTGTAATAAATCATACTAAACATTGGCTTTCTTTGAAGTATCTTTCGTCATGACAGCACGAGTCTTTCGTTTGTTGCTCCTTCAGCCAGAAAAGCTAATGAGGGGATGAATACAACTCACCCTGAATTCCATTTTTAAATCCCAAAGAAGACAAACTTTTCTGACTTTAGGTTGTTGGGGTTTTTTTCTTATTCCCTATTAGCCATTCATGCAGACATATTTTTTTTGCAGAAGAACAATTAAATGTGTTCTTCTGCAAAAAATTGGGAATTCAGCAAAAAAGTCTCAGTGAATGGATGCCACACATGGGTGTGTAGCTCATTGTCAAACAACTCCCCACAGAAAGGGCACTGAAAAACATATACAGTTAATATACTGCAAGGGAATCGATCACTAAACTTCTGCCACTGAAGGTTTTAGATTTCTCTAAACATCAAACTGCCAGCAGTTTGGATCACTTCTGCAGCTTCACTAAGGCTTCCACTTCAATGTGCTTATTAGCTTATTGCTGTTCCCCAAAATTCTTCTTTAGGGATGGAATAATGTCTGTTCTTGTGTCTCCAAGCTTCCACTTCTTATTCTGGTCATGGGACTATTGCAGCCACAAGTTCTGTGGAATTTCTAAGCAAAGAAACAGCTACCAAGGTGCTTCCAAAATGGAGCAAAGCACGTGGGAAGAGCACTTCTGGGCAACCTAAACTATTTTGGAATTCTATGAGACATTTTGCCCAAGACAGACTGAGCCAAGAAGACTGGGTGAATTCTAGGAAAAAGAAAAACTGTTATCATATGGTCATCATACAGCTTGATGTAACTGTTTTGTTAAATATCTTCTTTTCCCAACATTTTCACTCATTAATTAGGTAGGAAAGGTGCTTGATCTTGAAACATACTCTCATGCTTTAGAAAAAACAGCATCTAAAATAGTCTTTGGTGATGCTTTAACTGGAAAAAGTGATGATTTAAAATAAGCATCAGATGCTTCCTACACAGGATCAGAAAATGCCAGGTTTCCATTTCTAGGGTGCTTCACTCCAGTTCATCTAGGATGAGAGAAGCGAGCCAATGATTTTTTCTCCTAGCTGAGTCTCTAGTCCCAAATGCTTTATACCATTATGTATCAGTGCAACCTCTTTTAGATTATCTTATGCTGTAAAATGCTGCATGCAGATGCCACATCATCTGAGAACTTTTCTGTATATCATTAAAATAACATTTTCATAACCTCAGAAGGAAGATATTATCTATCAGCATTTACCATTAATAATTAAGCCACTGCACCATTTCTACTGGGAAAGGAAGTACAATTATATGCATTTTTCATGCATAAAAATGTCACATGGAGGAAACAAAAGTTGGATTATTCTGGACTTCATCTATTCATCTATTTGCCATTATTTTATTTGTACAAATACATTCAATAAATTCACAAGCAAGGGGACAGTAAGACCCACTGAATAAACCAACATCTCATTCACAAAAGCTGTCTTGAAAATGCAGTAATTAAAGTCTTAATGGCCATGCATGATTCTGAAGGTCTGTCCCCTGTATACTAGGCTGATGATTTAAACTGAGAATGCCCAATGATTATCCAGTTTTGGTTAGCTGAATTTGTCTAGTGAGCAAACCTTCTCTGGCAAAATCAGACATAAAAAATCCTAATGTAACAACTTGTTAAAACGTCCAACATAAAACATGCACAGCTATCATGTCTCATGTAGTTCCACAACTCCAAATGTAACTAATGTTTAATTGTTCAGTCATGATTACTTATCCAGTTCTCAGGAGGCAAAACAGTATGATAAGCTTCTATCCTTTCCTCTTGTTTTCCCCCTTTTCTATCATTTTAAAATGCAGCTTTTGTCTTGAAAACAACATTTCAGACATCCAAATTTTGCAGACAGTGACTTCGGTTTTATCCCCTGTTTTGGCTCCTCATGGCCGAGAGACCCCGTTTCTGCCGTGTCCTACCCCGGTGCTGGCACTACTCTTGCACCTCCGCAGCCCTCCAGCAAGGTGCACGCTGAGCACACGCAGCAACCGCCGAGTTCACTTTTACAGCTAGGACCCCATTTTAGGGTGTTCATCTGTATTCCTACAAGTGAACAGGGGAATTTCAAATAATCTTCTGGTTTTTTGGACAACAACAACAAAAACCCCATTACTATTTCTACAACCTAAATGAGTCTGATACTGAAAGCTAAGGGCAGGCATAAAATAAGCAAGATAAGCTTCAGCTCTACAACAGACTGTAATTGATTGTTAAAGGGAAATTATAATATTAACACTCCTCTACAATGCATTTTTAAGACTAAGAAAATTTATTGCACTAAATATTTAGCACTTTAGTGGACTCTAACCTTTGATAATGACTATGATTTTCTGTAAGACAGAAGCTTGGCCCTGTGTAATTAATTAATTCAAAATGGAAACAATTTATAGATTTTTACAGATGTCCCCTTAAGAACTAGGACCAAATAGTGATTTAAACTTGGCTCTTATTGCCTATTATTTTTTTTGTATGAACAAGTATCCACTACAAAATTATTACAGTCTATGCAGTACCTTCAAGTTACAACTCATTTAGCCAAGTCGAATTTCCTTTTAGATGTAAACAGAGTACTGGAAGCAGCGTTACAAATTATGTTTTCCCTCCTATTTGAGTAAGAACTTTGTAGTGTCGGTCAGTTCAAAACCAGAGGAATGACATGAGCGTATCCCTTAGTGTAAACTACTGGCAGCAGTATACACATGAAGTTCTGCATCTTTGACTAGCATTAAGAAATTACAATAATTTCTAAAAATTGCAAGCCAGACAACCTGATTCATTCAACAAACTACTGTTTCTCAACCTTTCTTTCTCAATAGGATATACAAATATTCACATCCAGAGTCCTATATTCTGTGGGAAAATGGGATGCAAATCTATAAAGTACATTCTTACAAAGTCACTGGAAAAATTGTCTCTAGTAATTTAAATGCATGGACAGCCCTCCAGTCCATGAGAATCTGGCCTGCAAACCGCATCCAGCCACGGTAGGCAGCTTACAAGAGAAAACAGGAAAATACCCAGAAGATCTCCCTGCATAGCTTGGGGAATTAGTAAAATTTTTACTCAGTCTTCTTAACAAGTCTTTGGATGTCATTATTGTATTAATTATCTTTATTGGCAAGCTGTTGCAACATGTTTTCTGTGGCGCCTTCCACCCCACTCCTGCATTTTGTATCTGAAATAAAATCATTCCTTCTCTTAAAAAGAGACTAAAAACCGGAAACAGCAAGACACTTTCTGCCCTAATCCAGTTCCATGCCTCAGGCACAGCTCCGTGGACCACGTGTGACCAAGAGTGGTGCAAGTGCCACGGCCCTGCAAGTCCTCGGCATGGTGCAGTTGCGGGCCACTCTCTTCCTCTGCCACAGAAGAGAGGCCAGGGCCAAGCCCCTGCCCTGAGCCACAGCTGCCACATGGCAGCCACGCTTGTGCCCAGCCACCAGCCAGGACCACGCGCCGGCCACCTGGCCAGCCTCGCACCCCATGCTGGCCCTCAGCCGCCCAAGATGGAGGCCTTGCTTGGCCCCACTCGCCACCAGGTCAGGCCCACTGGCCAGCCCTGCCTCCATGCCACAGGCTTGCCAAGGGATGGGCACAGCTCGCTTCTGGTGCCAGCCCAGCCATGGGGCTCCTGCTTGGCTCCCCAGGCAAACCGTGCCCCACAGCAGGACGATGGTATAAGGAGTGACTGTGAATTTTTCTCAAAGAACAACACATCAGAAATTCAAGTGTATTTAATGTTAGTAAAACATTTTCTCTTAAAAGAATGCCCTCCACAATGACCTGAAGGTTTGTCTTACCCAAACCTTGCTAAAATACCAATAGATGATGTATGCAAAGCAATATCTGGTAAATTACACTACATTAGTCTGGGCGATTTAACATATCACAAGTATGTTGATAATTTAAAACATCTCCAAAAGACAGAAAATGCTTTGTTTTCCCTTTACAAAGGATATTTTTTTGAACCATGTACACATAGTTTCACATGGAAGTCTAACTGCCCAATTGCATGACCAATTTTTGTACTTGGTTACTAGTATCTGGTATGATATTTGAATACAAAAATAACTGGTTATACTTTAGACTGATTACAATGTTAGGCAAACAACAGATTTGTTCAGAAAATGACTGACTCACATTTAAGATTTAGAAGTTTTATCATTAGACACTCGCTAATTCACTGGCTATTCTCTGAATAGAAACACACACCTTTCAGAGATATTCTTTAAGCAAAACAAACAATAAAAGTGATATTAAAAAAAACCCTATTCAGATGGAGATTTGGTGACTCACAACTATCGCTGCTTTAACAGAGGCTAAAATTTATGTTTGCATAACACTGTACATAAGATACATTATTATGAATGCCTGCCTTTCTGAAAGCATTCTATGTACAGCACGCTGTCTGGTACAATGAACAAAGCACTAGCTCTCCATGGCTGTTTTTGAACCATTAGATATGCAGTTAAGTGCAGTTTGTAAGATTACGTTAATTAGATCAAGTACTTTAATAGGCATCCACATTTTCTTTTATTTTGCCTTCATTTCTGAGACTACTGCCATTTACTGTATGATGTGCTCTGCAGTCCTACCGGTGTTAACAACGGCTCTGTATATCTGGAACAGTGAATATATTCACAAAAAGATAACACAGGCAGATTTAATTTAAGAATTTATTTGCTTAAATAAGTCCCTTACAGTTGCTTAGAAATGGTCAGAAGTGACCCTTTGTTCCAAGTTTTTTTCCGCTTATTAATAAAAAACAGACTTCCACTATACTCTCTATTTTGTCTTCATAAAAAATCCTCTGGAATCAAAAGCCTGAGTGCAAACAAAGCCAAATGTGTTCTTAAACAAAAGAAGGGGACTGTGACTACTGATGATTTCTGTCTCTATAGACCCCTAAAGACACAAGATGTTATGCCAAGTAGGTCTGCATCCATTGAGTCAGGTTCGATTCCTAGGTTATAAGACTATTAATAATGTAGTTCAACATCAGTTAAAGGTTTTCATTCCTAAAAGGAACTTCTCAGGATTTCCAACATACACCTATAATGAGATATTGTTACACTGATACAGAAAACAGTGTCTTCACACATCTCATTATTAGGTGCTACAATAAAAAAAAATATTATCCGAATGCTGATCTGAAAATGGTTTGAATTGTTTGGGACACAATAGGATTAAAACCTTAACATTAGCTAGATATCTGAAAAAACTGACACGATGACTCTATAATCTGTACACAGGCTAATTTGCAATGATATGTTGCAGGCATAAATTGCCAATCCTCTATGAATTATGAGAAAAGTCTTTCTATGAGACAACCCCGTTCCCGGCAGAAGCAGGTGTCCAGTTACTTTCCAAAGCACCTGGAGCTGGCTCGGATTCCCCTCTCGCTGTCAATAGCAAAATACACGATGTGCTCAATGTACGAGACTCAGTTTATTGTAACTGTTTTGCAGATTTTTCCAGTTTGTGATGCAATTAGGAACACATTTTCTATTGCTATTGATATATCAGTTTAGAAGCAAAATAGCTGAAGAATATAATCCTGCACGTAAATTCACAGACACAATAGCATAAATAACAGTCCTGAATGCTCAATCTGGACTGGAATGATAATAGGATTACAACCCGTATATAAGAAACATTAGATATGAATCAGCCATACACTATATGGAATTAGTGAAGAAGTAATTACAAAAGATAAAACCTGTAGGAACATTTCTACAATGCCTTCTACAGTCTAAACAACATGCTGCTTCAAAGAAAGGCTACTTAAGAAGGCCACCCTGGCCCAACATCTGCATCCATGATGGGAACACTAGCACAGGCTTAAGAGGAGAATGTTCAGGGTACAGAAGCCAGGCAGTTTGTCAAATGAAGATGCTGGTTCAGATCCCCACTGTTACCTAAGAGGGAAGAGGCACTCTGACAGCCTTTGTAGCAACGTCAGGCTACTACTCACACTTTACACACGAATGGCATGAAAAGTGTATTCCAGCTTCTCAGAGGGGGAGTGGGGGGGTGGGAAGAGGCAGAAATCACAACCCACTGTGGAAGCAGGTATTTAACATGAACGTTTAACACATGAATATTTAACAGTCTGACAAGTAACTTGTGTAGAAGAAATATCTCAAAGACAAATCAAAACCAAACCAAGAAGGCCTGGACAAGAGGAAATGGGCACAAACTTGTACATAAGAAGTTCTAACTAAACACGAAGAGGAACTTCTTTCCTGTGAGGGTGGCAGAGCCCTGGCAGAGGCTGCCCAGGGAGGTGGTAGAGTCTCCTTCTCTGGAGACATTCAAACCCACCTGGACAGGACCTGCTCTGGGTGGACCTGCTCTGGCAGGGGGTTGGACTAGATGATCTCCAGAGGTCCCTTCCAGCCCCATATCATTCTGTGATTCCATGAAGGTAAAATATGATTTGGGGAGATTCTCAGAATACATATGAATATTAATAACACTGAGAAAGTTTTTAAAAGAGCTGCAAAAACATAAGAGAAGATGGAAGCCATAAAAATAAGAATTTGGTTTACTCTGCTGAAAGATCAGAAGATTCCTTGCCAGCCTCAGAAGTGACACAAGCCTCACCTCCTTACAAGCAGTCACAGAGAGAGGAGCACTTTACAGTCCCAAATGCTGCAAAGCACATAAGCACAGCATTGGGCAAGGAAGGTGCTGCTAACATGCTCTGCTAGGCTGAAGTTCATAGCCGTAAGGCAGGTGACTGTAGCTAGTAACTCTGCTACTGGGGCCATGCAGAATCCTACGCTCTCCCCCAGGAGAGGTAGGTCCCAGAACTCTTTTTGTGGCCTTCAGATACCACACTTAAATTAGAATTGATCTTACAGAATGCAGTACCCTAGTACATGAATCTAATCTCTTGAGACCTCGAGGGAATAGCACACCAACACAAATTTCATGGACTGCAGTCTGAATTTGCCTTCTACAGCAAACCACCGCACTGCAGCGCTCCCTCTGATGGGCCTCTGGTTGATACAAACAAAAGGTATTGCAAAACTAAACTGTCAGTGTGTGAAGGGAAGATTTCATAGTGCCTGCTTACACCCTACTTCTTCCTTAGCATTCTGTTAATCCACTAATCTCTTTAAAAAAGGAAAGTGAGGAGGAAGACACCATATCCATACTATACTACACATAAATGTGAAATACATGTATTTGTTATTAGCATTCCCTAGATATTCCAAATCTCTGGAGAAACTAAAAAAAAAAATACTATTAACTAGCAGTTTTGCAGTTACTGTATTTTACCTACAAATTGTTTCCATGTGTGTCGGTGAGCATACACATGTATGGATTTAAAATCATAATTGGAAGGATTTTCTTCACTGTGACTCTGAAATACAAGACTTTAACTCTCCAGGGTGGCACGTGTCCATGTGTTATTGCATGATAACACTTGCATCACCTACACTTAGCCAACAGACTACATGCTTCCTTTCTAGTTCAGCAGAAACAACCGTTAAGGCAGCAATCCCTCAGTAATAGGCACATCTCCATGGAATTCCTCTGGCTGAAGTACAAGCAGAATATACGCAAAGATTCATAATTTGTATTCCAGTAATCTGTGGCCTCCAATGTTCCAGGCCCTGTAATCCTCTTCCTTCTGTACCTTACGTCCTTCAATTCTCATTTTCCTAGTTCATATGCCCTTAAATAATTTTCCATACTGAATCCCAAATTCTTCTCCCTTCTCTTCCTAACCATCTTTTTATTGTCATTCTACTGAGCTATATATGCAACAGGACTTCTCCTGGATGACAGGTTTTCATTCTGCGCCAACTTTTGACAAAATTGTTTTATGCGGCTTGTATTCACAGATCTCACATTAAGCAGACTGTAATTCAACCTCAGTTATGGTGGTGCTCTCAAACCATTCAAATCATACTCTTTCACTTTACAATGCCACTTGACTGAACTACTGTTTGAATTTCTATTGTTGTCTCTTTACTACCAATTAATTTAATCCATTTTTCCACACATTCAAGATGACATGGATCAAGCTAGCAAAAAAAAAAATTAAAAATTCTGTCTTGAAGAAAACAGTCAGAATCAAAGTCTTCAGAAAAGTTCATTATTTGCCAGAATACTGAACCCTAAAATCTTAAAAAAGAATGTATCATTTTCCAAGAGATGCGGCTCTATCATCCCAAGTCTAATAATTAGCCACTTTGGCTAATTACCAGAAATCTGTAAAGATAGCTTATTCAAACTCTTCTGGAGTCCAGTTTCCAGCTTATATTCTCCAACCAATATTCTAGTCTTTATATAAAGTCTGATGCACGTCTGCTTTTAAAAATCCTGAGTTTCATTTTAATTCACTCTTTTCTCTTCTGAGAATCCATAGTAGTTGTGGTATCATAGCCACAGCTATAGGTAACTATTATAGGTATTACCTAAAAATTTAAAAGATTTATAACTTTTAGGGTGTGGTATTCCTTTAATTAAAACAGTTGAGAGAGATGGAAAAACAGAAAAGGTATTCCAGGCATTCCATCAGGCCACAAGTAAAAGTAAACCAGTGAATGTCATAGACTTGTAGTTAATCTCAGCAAATCCATCGTGTGGAGATCTTGTTCTTTCAACAGTTAACACAGTTTCCACTCACTGATTTTTGTTTAACCTTTAGATTTAACTCTTGCAAATTTCACTACCTAAAAATTTAATTGCTCGTTGTAGTGATCTTTACAAACTACTTGTATTTTATAAATGGAACAACCATTATGTCAGCTGAATTGGGAGTATGAATTTTAAAGATGGCCATTAGTAATATATAGGGAAGGATACAGGAACAAGAGGTTAAATACATTGTTAAAGAACGCATTTCCTTCAGGATATTCTGTTTCAATTTACATCAAATCTGCAAAATGTCAGTGGGATATGTGAGAAAAAATATTTTTTAAATTATCCTGTAACAGGCCACTGCACATCACAAAAAGAAAAACAGCATTATTAAGGATAATATTTTAAAGAGACTAATTGTTTAAGCAAAAAAAAAAAAAAAACACGAAACCAAAACAACTCTTACGAAGTGCTATATGGCTTAAAGAAAATTCGACATGCTCCTTTTCCCAAAAACAGGAGTTTGTTACTGATTTCAGATGGATTAGGATATTTTGTAATTGGGCAAATCCTAACAGAACTTGGGCAAATCCTAACAGAATTGCTCTAGATTCTAATACTGCTTTAAAATACAAGCAAATGAAAGAATTGAAAATTACAGTGTATTTGTGCATTTTAATAACAGCCTATTTAATTAAGAGAGCTGGTCTGGAATCAAAAGAGTACCAAGAGAGGTACATGTAGACCAATCAAATAAAAGGGACCACTAAAAACTAAATTTGCTTGCTATACCTTAGAAAGCGTAGCACTAACTAAATAAAGTAGACTAATCTCCTCTGAATTGGTGTCCTCTACGCTGTACCACCCTCCATTAAAACAAAAGCATCTCTTCATGACTCCTAAGATACTGTGCCAGTCGAGAGACATTCTGTTTGGCAGTCTATCACAGAAAATAAGTGGAGAGAGTGAAATCAACATTCAATCAACATTGTAAATTGGGTAAGGCAACCAGAAACTAATTTGAAAACAGAGAGCTATTCTGTAGAAATAACCCTATTTTGGTGGAGAGATTAGTAAAAGGACACATCAGAAAAGGACTGTTTATGTTACAAGAAGAACTCTTTCTATAAACTATTTATTTCCATTACAAAGCTTGTTAACACTTCTGTCTCAACTAGCACATGACCAAGTTTTGAGATTATATCAAAAGTTTGAGGGGGCCTTCACACTCAGGGATTTGACTCCATTTCTAGTTTTACAGTACTATCGGCCATATTCTGGTCAAAATAAAGTGGTAAAAATCCTATAAAATCCTATTAAAAAATCCTATAAAATCACTTGATTTGCTACAGTTTTTAATTTTTATTTTTTATTTAGCTAAGATCAGATTTGTCCGGCTTTGTTCCAGGCAGCTCTCTCAGGCTTCATTAGGCTTGTGTGATATCACCCCAACAGACTGGGAATTCTTTTCTCAAGAGAAATACTAATCACGGACTTGCTCGGGTTTTGTGTTTAAAAAGTGTATTGTCCAAAACGGAGGTGGGTTCACTGCCACTTTGTGTGATTAACACCGAACTATTTTTATCGGTATTATACAGACTGTTTACCGGCTCAAAGAAGGGTACAAAGCAAAAAATAGAAGTTACAAAATCACAGCAACACGTTTCAAAACTAATGTAAAAATCACTGACAGTTCTAACTAGTGCTTCAGTAAAATGAACCTATTTGGACAACATTTCTGTTGTCTACTACACATTATTATGGAAAGGTCTCAAAACTGAAATTAAATTGGATGTCCTAATGCATGAGGTTTTACATAGACCTGGAATTAGAACAGCTTTTGTTTCTAGGAGCCTGGTACAATGTTTTGAAACAGTGTTTAATTTCCACTAATGCTTTTTTTTATATATGCAACATTGCAGAACTGGTTCCAGATAAGCCCTTTTAAGTTACAGAAGACTGAAAATGTTTATAGTCCATCAAGCCTCTAACAGTATATGCTTCCTTGAAAACAGCAAAGATAGTCCTTGGTATTCCAAAGAGCTGACAGGCCATTTGGCATTATTATCAAGTACAACCTTGTTAATAATAAACAAACAAGAAAATTATAACGCTGTTGGTATTGATTAAAATACCATTTAATGGCACTAACACTAGAAGAATAAAGAGGACAGTATGATAATCTGATGTTCCTTCAGATGCTGGGAACCTCAAGTTGCACAGTGTTGGACACAGACCTCAAATCAGAGCATGACACGCTGTCATCTCTGAAGTTCATCAGCATTTTGGTCTGTAGAGGTCTTACAGGATTTTTTTTTTTTTTTGGAAGAAAACAACTCTATTCATCATTTCTACTGTCAAACATAAGGATGTTGACATGAGAACATGCTTCTTCACTCTAAGGCAAAGCCAAGGCCATGCAGGTGGTGTCAACGTGGCCACTGCTGGTGCCTCCAGGCTCTTCCATTCTTCCGGGCCAGCGGAGGTTCTCCTGCAGCCAGAGGACATGTGCAGCATGCCATAGCCCTGGAGACTGGCCCATCCACACAGTGTAGCACAGTGCCCTCCCCGATTAATGGTTATGTGGATTACTAACGCGCTGGTGAGCAATGATCTTTCAGCTAGGCTCACTACAGCTGCAAAGGCTAAGCAATGTAAAGAAATATATTTTTATACTCAGATATTTACATATTTTCTGTAGTTTCATAGCCAGCAGTGTGGAGTGAAGTTAAGGATGAATAACTTACAGCTGTCCATTCCCCAGAGCAAGGGGAACATCAGGCACAACGACTCTTCGGCTGGGGCACCTCTGGCAGCCACAACCAGCACAGCCTTCAACTCCCAACAACCAGCACCAGTATACATGGCCAGGAGACCGCTTGGACTTCAAAGATATAAATATTAGTAAATATATCCATAGTCATGAGAAGACTAACACATTTTATTTATGTTAACACTGTCTATGTGTGCATTTACTAAATATTCCACAATAACATTTGTAAATCTTGCTCAGTTGAAGGGACAGATTTTTCTGTTGGTTCCACAGGAAAGGGCCCATGTTAGTCTTTCCTGTAAATTGAATGAGACTTGAACTAATCTGAAATAATTCTTCAAATCTTAATCTCTCTCTATTGCTTCTAAATTCCATCATATTTTTTTTTAAAAAGACAGATGGAGTTATTAAAGAGCAACTCAGATGTGCATTGCAATCACTACACACAGCAGCAATTCCAAGAAAACCTACAAACATTCACACTGAAAATAGCAAAAGTCTTGAGTTTATCTAATGTTGCAAGCAGCAAACCTTATGCTAGAGAAAAGGATGCCAAAGAGAAGAATCAGAACTTCCTGACTGGCTTCCTTTTACTATTTTCTGAAAGGTCTTCTCCACTTCAGCAATCCAGTATAGGATTGGCAGAGACTTGAACCCAGGTCTCTCCTCACTCCCATAACTTTTCTACTCGGGTCTTTTTCATGCTTCTGTAAGGTTTTTATTGCCATGAATCCAGCTTTGCATTCTGCTCCACGCTCTCCCCCCAGAACGGAGAAATGATGACTATCCAGCCTACTCTGCCATCCAGTGACTCAGTCTTTTGTCTAGACTATCCCGACTGTACCCTGGCCCAAGAGGAGGGCACCTTGTTCAGGACTTCCCTCAGACTTCTAACCAGAACACCCTCCGAGTGTGTAAATTCTGAGTCATAACAGCATGCAGACATACCCCAGCCCTACTACTCCCCATCAGCCAGCTACAAAGCATCCCATGCTCAGCCAAGTTGTTTTCCTTTGTTTTTCCTTCTCAGGGAAGCTTCTTGCTTCCATTGTGTCACACCCCTGCGATCACATTTCCCTACAGGAATATTTACCTAGCATCAGTAATAACAATGAGACAGTCAGTCTCTAAATAAGACTTAATATTCAATTTACCTTATTTCACTAGCAAGTGAGATGTGAGCAAATAGCTTTTACCATCATAAAACAGGCATTAATTGGGCAAGTATACACTTCTGGTCCAGGGCTGTTAAAAGTTATGCTAACATCAGTCTTTCATCACTAGTGGTGGTCACCTGCATCTTAACAGTGAGAACGTGACACCCCACGCTGCTTCCTGGGAGCTGATCCCTGGATGACCCACAGCAGCAGCTTGGCCCAAGGACACCTCGGCTGCCCAAGCCCGTCCCCAGGAGGTGGGGAGCTCTGAGTAAGGAGAAACGATGCCCTGCACCACGGGGATTAAGTACAGTACCTCCAGGTCAGAAACAGCCACTCAGCGAGTGTGACATTCCCTCCAAACAGAGATTGACCAGCCGTGTACCAGACAGAAGGGGTGGCACACACAAAGTAAGGCTGTCCCTCCAAGAGGGTCAGCCCTCCTACACCCATCACACAGCCCTTATGTGACCACCGCGGCTGGGGCTGCCCGGGTAGGGCACAGAGAGCAGGAGTATCCGACTACAAGGGATCCAGAAATGCTGGGCAGTGTCTGTAGCCCTCAGAGTGCAAAAAGAGTCTACGTCTCAGGAGACTGGGCCCCCAGCAGCCCTTAGGAAAGGTGTGATTCATGCCACCAGAAGTAAACTTCTATGTTGTCAATCAATTGCAAGTGTTTGTCCACTCAGTTTCCCCAATCACCTTAACAGGCTCAATGCTATCACTAAAAACATCTGTGGTCTGCACAATTGCAATGTTTCTCTTTTTATGAGTACCGCACCCAGGATGGAAGGGGTTTTGGTTTGGCCGGTTGAGGGTTTTTTTTTTGTTTGTTTGTTTTTAAAATCTTATTGCACCTAAAATAGGACTGATCAAATGTTTTAGAATCCCTTTTTTTTCAGCTTTCCAGATTTCCTCCACTGCAAATGCAGCAATTAAAGTGTTTGCCCACTGGCTTAAAACTTAAAAAAAAAAAAAACAGATCTCCATCTAAATTGAAATTAATGGAGCTTGATTGACTAGGGGAAAAAAAATTATTCTGGAGAGAAAAGGAAAAGGAAAAGACAAGTTTACCACAAGTTATACTTGTCTTCGCTAAAGACAAGTCTACCACAAGTTATATTTAGTAGGCAACCTAAGGAAATTAAGTTAAAATTGGACTTCAGTTATCCTCACAGCTGAGAAATGGAATAAAGTTATTCCAAAAATCCATTTCTAAATTAAAATTTTGAATCTAAAGCATAGCAATTTTGTAATTAAGAATGATATGAACTGAAAGAAGATCAAATCCAAGCACGTTTTCAAGATATAATTCCTTGCAAGCCATAATGTGACTTGATTTTAGCCATCAGCAATAATTTCTGCTAACATACCTAAGCATTTTCTAATGGAATTGTACATTCCCATCAACTGAATTCAAATAAGTCAAACTATAGTCCTAGTAAACTGTGTATAAGTGAGATAGTTATAGTATGTTACAACTTGATTTTGACTTCTGGATAAAACACTAATGAAATGATTCCGGAGTGCGTAAAAAGCAGCACAGTAAGCCCCATATGATTTCTTGACAGAACCATGTAAGTAATGAGCATGTACTGGCAAAATGCAGTTTAAGATGATAATATGTGTATTTCCTGAATACTTTAGGAAATGCAATAATGAACTCGCTTAAAAAAAATAATTACCTGAACCACAACCATGTATTTTCCTATTACTATCATACAAATGAAGTATTACAAACAGTTTTCCTCTTATAGCACTTTCTATGTGAGATCTCAATCACTAAACCTAATGAAAGCTTCTATAAAAATTGAGAAGATTAGTATAGATTAAGTGTGACAAGCTGGGAATACTAGGACACAGAAGACTGGCTAAGATTGCATGCCAGAAGGCTGTTAAAAGTTACTATTATAAGGATGGAAGTCTATGCTTTTCAGTCCCAGGCTTTTTTAGACATGCCAATAACTACCCTCAGTCTCTCTTCCTGCTTCACTATAGACTAAAAAAAAAAAAAAAAAAGGAAAAAAACTTGTTAAGAGTTGTGAATTACTGCACCCAGAAAACCAGAAATATTAAAGCGAAGTCACTTTGCCAGGGACATCTATAGTATTAGAGCACACAGTATTAGAGCTACGTGATTGCCAATTATTTTATGTCAAGACACGGTCCCGGTCTCTATCACTATGACCGTGATACCTACACCCTGCTAAGCACTGCCTTAGTTGTTATCCAGCTTGTGCTGGAATACTGAAGCAATTATGCATTTTCACAATATGCATAAAAGCCATCATTCAGACTTAAAGAAAAAACAAAAAACAAGAACAAAAATAATATCCAACCATGGCATTTTCTTTACCTCCATGCCTGGATTTTCTCCTCCTTTTTAAACACTTCCCACACACTAGAGAATTTAAGCAAAAATCTGCCCCATAGTTCACATTCCAACCCACTCATATTCCCAGTGCTAGAAGCGTTCCAGTTGTTTTGCACAGTGCATCACCAGAAATAAGTACATTAAGCCGAATAAAGTTCTGACCATTAGGTATTAAAATGTATTATTTCTGAGATACTCCGACACTTTGTCAGAGTTGTATCCATGCAACTACATTTACAGTTGCTTTGAGCATTTTACTTGCTCAAGAAAAGTGACTGGAAAAGTGGTCTCCTGAAGTGTGAGATTCTCCTCACACATTCTTCAAGTTTTCTGTCTTGAGCAACACATAAGTCATTATAAACTAACTGATGAAAACAAGAGGCCTCCTTTATTCATTAAATATTTCCTGATCTTTTTCTAATGTGATAGTCCATGACATCCATTATACTCAGTGCTTTCAAAGGAAGAATTTATCACAGCCAAAATGTCTTTTTTTAATTACAGATTCAGTATTTTAACTCACCAGAAGATTTGGAAAAGATTTGCAAATAACTTTGAGTTGTATAGAAAATCTGCTGCAATGTGCTTTCTACCTAGTTCTATGAAAGCTGCAAAACAAATGAACAAAGTCACCTCCAACAACTTGCTGATCGATGTTTATCACTACTGAGGTTTTACCAAAAGAAAATGGCAGTTTTCCCTACAGAGAAAAATCATGCATTATGAAGAATTGACAGATGGAAATCAAGTACAAATTCATCCTGATAGAAATCCTATATTCCAAATATGATTATATTCTGGCCACCAGCAATTGCCTTTAAGAAAAAAAAAAACGTTCTGATGGTGACATAAAATGCAAATGTAACACAGAAGAAACATCAAATTCCTTGCCTTTCACTCGCTTTTACTTTGCTATAGATCAGATCTGTAGTGTTGAAACCAGTACAGGGTGAGGAGGAAAAGCCACAAAATTCCTCTAAAACAGAGGAAAACAATGAAGGAGTAGGAGATAAACTAAAACTGTACTTTCAAGCAAACTGTTATTTATAACAAAAAGCTAGGAAGATAGAACTTAGAGAGACAAACAGGCAACGACAGACAGAGCAGACACTCCACACGCAATGTGCAGTCACAGAAGATGTAACACCGGTGCCTGTAATGACAACAGCTTTAGTACAAGAACTTCTATCTATACTAATAATTTCAATAACCTTTCTTTTACCTTGCAGGAACGCAACCTCACAAATACTAGTATTTGAAAGAGAATTGTTAAAGACAACAACAGAGTTTAGTGCAAGTTACAGGCTGTTAGGAGTAGCCAAATCCAATGGGTTTTCACTCTCACACAGAGTAGTATCATCATTAACTGATCCTGCTAACTGAACTGACCCAACAGCTTAAAACAAGCCCAAAATTGCATTAATTGACCCTCCACACTCCCAAACCTCTATAAATTAGGGCAGCACGATAAAGTTTGACAGTTACACTACGTGGGGGTTTTTGTTTGGTTTTTGTTGGTTTTGGGGAATTTCTTTGGTTTTGTGGGGTTTTTTGGTTTTGACACAGATGGGACGTGGCCATTCCAAAGTTGCTTTGCTTTAAACAGGGTGCACGCTGTGAACCTCCCAGAGACCTGGCGGGTCCAGCTCTGGGTACCAGAGCAGAAAAATGCTACTGCTACCAGAGACTTGCATTACTGATGTGCAAAACAGCATCTCTCTGACTCTTCTCAACCCACGTGCTTACATGTGCTGCGAGACAGAGCAGAAAGGCAGAGGGACCAGGACCCAGCTCGCACGTGTCAGTAAGCCCTCGTCCCAGGTCGATTCCAGCATCGCCTGAGATCGCTCGGTGAGTCCACTAAGGGTTCCTATCACTCATGTTTATACTCATGGACATCATACCAGTGCCAGGATGTTCTAACACCAAGGTGTTCACTCCACTTTGACACCCTCATGGATGTAAGTTCCCCTCTTGCCTGGCAAACGCAGCGGTGTTGGCAGCAGCCGCCATCAGTGGAAGTCGTTCTGCTGGAGAAAATAAACACTCCCCGACACCGCTCTTTTACTGTGTTGCCCTTTCCTATTGTATTTTCCTTACACCTTTGAGTGAGATAGAGCATAAATAAACATTATTAATAGGTTTTCTCATACACCTTTTCCTGGAAGTAGTTACAGTACACATAACAGGGACGTCTGTGAAAAGACCTCTCAGCAGCTGGAGGGTCTGTTCCTTCTGCTCACGAAGCCACCTTTCCAGGTGACCATGCAACTTCATTGATGGCACAGGATTCTAGGGAGTTTCTTTATTTGTTTACTATCCCCACTTACAGATTCACTTGGTTTGGGGTTGGCTTTGTTTTGTTAAGAAACGTTATTTCTCTCCCTGTTTTGTTTTTCAGTATCCCAAATCACTCACTCGCTACCTACAGATTTCTTTATTCCCTTAGTTGAAAGGGAAACCTTTCCTTACAAAGGGATCAGAAGAAAAAGCCAGCAGTTTACAGTAGCTGAGCTATTTTTATTATTTTCTCTACAATTGCAAAGTGAGCTTCACAACAGCTGCTGAGATGGACATTCTCCCTCAGGCTGGAGCCCCAGAACATCAGCTGTCCCCACGCTTGTGGCAGGAGGCTGGACCAGGACTAGTCGCCTTGTCACAACACTTGGTCACTTGTGGAGACCCATCAGCACAAATTAGCAAGGGTCTACACAGCATCAACTACCTAAACAGAAATACAATGCACACACGTATCATCTCACTTGCTGTCCAAAGGAAACCACGTATTCAGGGCTGTAATAATTCTGCTACTGATGTTTTGCCGAGGTACCTGGACAGGTGCCAGAAAAACACTATCAACATGTATGTACATATTTTATACATATTTTCCGAAATACATACACATAGTTATGTATCTAAGCACCTTATTATCTCACAAATCCCACTCAAACCTCTAGGTTACTTATGGGGCTAAATATTACAAGAGTTCAAGAGTATTGGTCAAAGGGACATAGCACTTATTATGATTTTCCTGTTTATAGCAGTTGTCTAGATACAAGCACAGATATTGCATTGTACCGAAACCAACAAAAAGGGGTATTCACAGATACAGCTCATTGCCTTTTGTCAGACAGAGCAAAGCAACAGCGTAGGAACTATTTATCATTCTGCTGGGGGGAAAAAAACCTAAAAATAAATACTGTATTTTGCTCCACTGTTAGTCAGCTGTTTTTTAGCAACCTGATCACGTCCAAGAAATTCTAACTCTTGTAGAAAAACATAAGTGATAAAAAAAAAAAACAATTTTACTGCAACACCCTGTACAAATAATCTTAAATAATAAGTACCAGAGCTATTATTCACCATATTCATTTATTTCAAAGTACACTGATTGTGAAGGACACTAATTCAGCTACCAGATTTCCTGGCACATCATTGTACAAGTGTGGATGCCCTGCATGTAACGGGCCCAGCAGGAATCTCTTAAGCTGAAAAGGATACTTTATTCTGTATATTATCATCTGCACAGAAGAGATAATTCAGCAGAATCCTGGCCACTCATGGTAAAGCTCCTCTTTCTGGTGACACATGCTCCAAAGGCAGAAAGAGGTTCCCACCCCTCTCACATCAGAAGCACACACCAAGAAACAGGTACAAGCATGGTAATTCCTGCTGGAGAAGTCACCAAACATCCTTTGAGAACCAGAGTTATTAGTCATCTTTCGGGAAAGGATCTCTTTAGGCCGAAACTCCCTTGTCTTGGCAGCTGTCAGAGGTCAACCAATGGCACAGTTTTAGTACAATATAAGAGCTGTGACCTTAAAGTTAACTGCTCAGAACACACTCAAGGTGTACGGCCACTTGCTGCAGCTCTCTGCAGTGCTATCTAGGAGGGAAGGATGATTTCACTTATACGGATCAAGATTGGAAATGTGCAAATATTGCTCTGTGGCCTTTCCTTCATTAGAAGAAACAGTCACGAGCATCCCATTCCCGCCTGTAAAACTGGGGAGGGACTCTGTACTGGGGAGTGGAGCCACAGAACAAGGGGGAACGGTTTTAAACTGGAGGAGGGGAAGACTTAGATGAGATATTATGAAGAAATTTTTCACTCTGAGGGTGGCAAGACCCTGGCTCAGGTTGCCCAGAGAAGCTGTGGCTGCCTCATCCCTGGAGGGAGTCAAGGCCAGGTTGGATGGCGCTTGGAGCAACCTGTCCATCTCTGGGGGGTAGAACTAGATGGTCTTTAAGGTCCCTTCCAACCCAAACCATTCTATGATAATATGGTTTTCAAGGATATGTAAACATGTATACTACGTATGTGTGCATCAGAGAAAAATCAGGAGGGGTAAATTTCATTTTGGTTTTATTTTACATTAAGACTGTACCTGATTTTGAAAGTGAGAGAAACTTGGAGAGATAGAACACCTGAGGATATTTAACTGCCAGCACACCAGAGCATAAACATGTCAAATAGGTATCAGAAAAGTGCCACGTCTCACTTTCAGAAAGCCATTAGGGTCTCTGCATTTGTTACAAAGAGGTATCTTTGATTCCTTTTTATCAAGTTGATTTGTGAAAAATTGCTTTGTAGCAAATGAACAAAATGCTGGCGAATCCATAAAGGATCAGCTTTTACTGTTTGATGGTCATATTGAAAAGGCAAACTGACATGGAGACAGACTACAGAGCGTCAAGGAACAGCAAGAACAGGGCTGCTCCTTACGGGAAGGCAGGTCTGGACCCCAGGATGCCCCAGACATCGGCTGTGCAATGACCTTGCATCTACCAGCACCAGAGACCAAGCAGCGACGGGTCCCACTGATGGCTCCGTAACCATCAGGCAAGGGAGGGCAACAGGTCAGGTCAACCCAGGGACTCAACAGAGCATTTAAGGAACAGGACTGGGGACAGACACCCCCAGGACACAGCACAAGCAGGAACCAAAGGAGCCTGCGCTTCAGTGGAACCCTGTCAGAGAACGTGGGAGGAAGCCCCAGGTGAGACTCATCAAAACAACGATGACCTATTAGTGTTCTTGGTGCCCTGATGCAGAGAAATAGCAATGGATTCCTGAACAGAAGGATTCACAGACTCTGACAAAACTACCAAGTTACAGTAAGTGAATCTTAAGTAAATTCTAACTCTGCAACAGTTATGCTTCACATTTCTATCCAACATTTCCCTTTTCAGAGCACATAGCCCAGGGAAATAAGAACACTAAAGTCTTTTAAAATTCCATATACACATGTAAAGCCTTATTTTGGCAACACTCAAAGCACTGGGTTTGTGCTTTTCCTCCTCCTGCATGACAACTCCATTACACACAACTCCATCCACACTTCCCTGGAGTTTGTATCACATAAAATTGATTCCGACCTTCGCACAGTTTCTATTACATCATTTTTAAACTGTATGGTAGTAGAGAAAGTTTCCCTTCAACTACGTATTAATATCCTGCTTCTTAAAAGACAAAACAAAGTTTATTTAGTCATAAAGAAATCTAGCTTATTAAACTCTTTCTAGGTAACATTCAGTGACAGTTGTACCACTCAGCAATACTTAACTGAACAACGTATAACTGTAACAGTTAAGTTAATGGCCTTACTTAAAGATGTTCTGATTGCATCATCCCTGTTCATGGCTCAGCAATACCTTACTCCCAAGAACAGCTCAGCTTAAGCCAGTAAACTGAAAGAAGTACAATACTCAAGCTCTAAAGGACAATAAATCAGTCTGGATACTTTCGCATACTCCAGACCTAACCGTTTCTGGTAAGCAGTACTTTTTATATTTTAAGAAGATACATTGAATTCAACTCAGCTACTTCGATTAATAAAGTAAGCACTTGTTGTTGTATCAAAGGAGATGTTTGTAAATTTAACTGAGCTATTGTTTGCATCCTGTCAATAACCTGTTGAAAACCTCTTGCGAAAAAGGTAGACATCTAGCCTTATAAATATAAACCATCCCTTAAAAGTCTCCATGATAATCCAAATGAGGAAAAGTGTAAACTCTTTCTAAGAAAGGAAGCCCATGAAGGTATCGCTATCACCAAAGTACAGACACTTCCGAAATACCACAACTGCACAAAAAAATAAGAGCATCCAATTATCTTTGTATCAGGGTTTCACCATAATACACAATAAACCACACTGCTGGTCAGAAAGTCTTTATTCTATTGGGTAGATACTTTCTTTTTTTACAATATACATTAATAGAGATAGTCACCATAATAAAATAAAAATAGTGTATGTCTTTAACACTGTCCAGATACGTATTTATATCATATCCTATTTCAGTCAATAATGTGCATTTAAAGTCTTCAAAATATGGATTAGAAAAATGTGTATTTAAGCAGTCTTGAAATGCATATTTACACAATTGAATGTAATTCATCTAGAAAGCTATTGCAAAACTTTGTGTTTATACTCTCACACAGTTCTATAGGGATCTTTATTTTTATCTCTAAAATTGTAACTTAATATGCACAAGAAAAAGTTGAGATTATCAGTCCTATATTTCCTAAAGTTTTGGGACACAAATTTCTATTAACTTCTTTAGAGATATATTTGAGTTAAAATCTTGTAATGACACAAATCTGTACTACATTTCTAATTCTTTCTTGACACCATAGTGATTGTTCAGTGAATTATAATATATGCTTTATGTCTTAGCTATTCAAAGAAAACAAACCCATTATAAGAACATTCAATAAGATCATGAACTTCCTGACTACAAGTAATAAATATGTCATGCAGCTTGGAGTACACAGACACATCTCACATTAGACACCTGATTTAGAGCCCAATTCTGCTCTGGGATGAAGTGTTTCTCAAACTTTGAGGATTTAGAAAGCTAGCTCACATGCACAAAGGGCAGTGGTCTTGTATGTGTCCCTACTGCATTCATTTCATGTTTACGAAGCCAAGAGACAAACAGCAGCCACATAAGTGGCCTAAAATTGCTTTCTCACTTTTACCTCAGAGTACATACTGCAGTATCTTCATTTTTTTCAACAAGTCACCCTTTTGCAAATATTTTAAGTATTGTGTTTATTAAACCTATTTTTCAATAAACCTACAATGTGATTGCATAAACCTTCTGCGTGCATTTCATTTATTCTTTCCAATAATTTATGATTCCACCATCAGCTCCCATTAATCTGCTAGAAGAATGGATACACAGTAAGATAATTTTACATTTTGTGAAAATCAGCAGGAGGCAGAGAAAGACTACTTTGTATATGCCTTGAGGCATGAAGGGTTAACCAAACACCATATTAGACTGCAAAGAATCAAAGATGGGAGGATGGAAGTTACTGTTTAAACGTCCCCCAAAACTTCACTGACTTTGAGAACAAAGTCCATCAGTCACAAGACATGAGCACAGGAAACCTGGAGTTTTGGTATTCATGGAGTTTACTTTTTAATGCAAAAAATTTGGAACAGACAACCAAATTCAATTTAATTAACTACTCAGAGTTCAGAATCTCATCACAATTTAAAGCCAACACACCACCTTCTTCTTCATGCAATTACTACCCAGGCAAATTAGAGGGATGGTATATAAGAACGTTAGTCATCTAAACAACTTGGACAATAGGTGCTTGCCATAAATACAAAAGCGGTTTACAGACCATAGAATGTTTTGGGTTGGAAGGGACCTGTAAAGATCACCTAGTCCAACCTCCTGCTACAGACATCGTTCACTAGACCAGGTTGCTCTAAGCCCCATCCAATCTGGCCTTGAACACCTCCAGCGATGGGGTAGCCACATGCTTCTCTGGGAAACCTGTTCCAGCATCTCATCACCCTCGTCATAAAAAATTTCTTTTGTATGTCCAAACTAAATCTCCCTTCTTTCTGTTTAAAACCACTGCCCCTTGTCCTGTCAATATGGGCCCTGGTAAAAAAAAAAAAAAAAACACACCCAAACCACAAAACAAAAACAAACCACAAACAAAAAGCCACAAAACCACAACTTTCTCCATCTTGCTTATAAACCCCCCTTATATACTGAAAAGCCGCAATAAGGTCTCCCTGGACAGAGCCTTCTCTTCTCCAGGCTGAAAAACCCCAACTCCTCAGCTTTTCTTCACAGGACATAATTTTTGGTGGCCCTCCTCTGGACCTGCTCCAACACATCTGCGTCTGGTGACCTCAGAGCTGGACATAGTGCTCCAGGTGAGGTCTCACCAGAGCCGAGCAGAGGGGCAGAAACACCTTCCTCACCCTGCTGGCCACACTTCTTTTGATGCTGCCCAGGATACGGTTGGCTTTCTGAGCTGCCAGCACACATTGCGAACTCATGTCCAATTTTTCAGCCCCCAGTATCCCCTAGACCTTCTCTGCAAGTCATTCATCCCCAGCCTATATTGATACTGAGGATCGCCCTGACCAAGGTGCAGGGCCTTGCACTTGGCCTTGTTGGACTTCAAGAGGTTCGCATGGGTCTACTCCTCAAGCCTGTCCAGTTCCTTTGGATGGCATCCCTTCCCTCTAGTGAGTCAACTGCACCACTCAGCTTGGTGTCACCTGCAAACTTGCTGAGAGTGCCCTCAAGCCCACTGTCTATAGTTGGTGATGAAGGTAGTAAATAGGACTGGTCTCAATACAGGCACCAGTCATTACTGGTTTCCACTCGGATATTGAGCCATTGACTGTAACTCTTGGGAAAAGGATGTTGTGGAGGACCTTACCACAGGGCCAGGCAAAAGCGGCAGGCTAAGAAAGTTCTCACTCGAAGAGACCTATCTGCAGTAATAAAGAACAGGAAACAGGCTACAAAGTGCTGCTTCTAAAATTCTGTTTTTCTCCCCAACCCCCTAAATTTATTACACTGTGAATTGTTTTATCTAAAACTAGGATGTTGGCAAAATCAGACATTGCTGAAGCTCTGTACCTAGGTTCAGCAGATGGGCTCAAAGAGCAATTGATTTATCCTACCTAAAAAAACACTGCAAAGCCTAGATAAAGCGGGCCAAACTTAGGTCAGAGGAAGAAAAGCTTAAACAACCTGAATCTGAGTTTTACCTACTTCTAACCCTTCCAAATGCATTCAAATATGAATAATGTGTTAAACTGAGTTTCAGCTTTAATCTGAATGCCACCCATCGGTATGACATTTGAACTTCAGAAGGTTAAATGAATTCCATGACACACGAGGATTTACCAGCAGGAGCTAAGGAGGGTTTATCTGCAGCAGTGTCACGGCCAATGGCTTCCACACCACGTGAGGCTGCTGTGGCTAAACAGCCCGTTTGCCTCAGACCGGGGACACCCTTGCTGCGCAGTACACGTGTCACTGGATGAGACTAAGAAAGGGAAACACAGGCCAAGCTACAAGAAATATCAGATCTTAACACAAAGTTCCAGAGTTCATCAAAAGCTTTTCCAAGGGAAACAGAAGAACCTCCCCCACTTGATCCCAATTACAGACTCAAGTTTTGGTTGCACCCACTACTGGCAAAAGAAATCACAGGAAAATAGCTGTTCCTAGAGAGGACCTAGATATGCAGACCCAAAAAAGCTAGCTAGCTAAATTTGAGTTGAAAGTAATAAAGTTTGGCACTTGATATACTTCCTCTCAATAATGTTCCTTAAAATAGTGACAAAAGCCTTCTTTAAAGGCAGTATCATCCATTTGGTCTTTTACTTTTATCATCCATTTAGTCTTTATTTGTAAGCGAACAACTGAACTACAGTCTACCACTACAGGAAACTGCTTATGGCACAGCCATCACTAAGAACCTGATTCTACAATGCAGTCAAAAAGAATTTTACCATTTATTTCGGTCACATGATGGCCCTTAATATTGCAGTTATATGGAAGAAAATACTACATTGGCTAAAAAAATAAAGATTCCACAACCTCAAAAATCAGCTCTAATGAGACAGAGAAATAATAAGTAATTTGCCTCCTTAAGCTTCAGTGGCAGCCTTCCTGTTGGGAAAGAACTCTGTCTTTTCTTATCCAGAAGTCCCCTGCTAGAGTGTTAGGCCTCAATAAAGTCAATGTCATTGTTCTTGACAAATCCTTCATATTTAACCCATTTTAAAGAAAAATTTGACGCAATTCCTGGACCCAGCTGGCAGCTATCCTAATGAAGAATAAACTTAAGGAACCACAAAGACACTTGCTTTCGAAGTTGAACTTACAATCTTTCTCTCACATGGCTGCAGACAGACAACAAACACAGCTTAAAAGCCACAGAGCTTAAGAGGAACAGGCCTCAAAATGCCCACATGCTTATTGAAACCTTCACAGAGCCATGGTCACCCCACCAGCCAACCATCCTCTCTGGCACCTTGGGCTTCCAGCAGCCAGTCTAACTCCAATAACCAGGCATCTGGTGGGATCCTTGTTACCTCCAAGAGAGACCCGAGGCAGTTACTACCCTGCTCACAGAGCCTGAGGTCAGCTGTCAGCCAGGGGCTTGACCTGTCTCTTCCAAAGAATCGGGTTGATGTCACAAGTTAAAAGACTGAAACTTCTCATTTATAAATGCTGAAACTGAGGAATCCTCGATATTCCAAGGAAAGATGTTTCAGACACCTATATCTCTGAAAAATATACCTATGGGCTAATAAATAACCAGCTACTGGCAGAGACAGCAAAGTCAGGAGAATAACTATTACATTTAATTTAAAAGAAAATTTTAAATTTAAAAGGAAAGCCATACCATACACGCTGAATTTGGAAATGCTGCACTTGCCTTTTGTAAGTCTTTAACATTATGTGACCTAACAGAGAAAACTAATCTGAGATCAAACCTTGCTTCCCAATACAAGACTAGAACAATTACTCAAGATTCCTGCAAATGTGGTAACACAATAGACACACACACTAACAAAATCCACAGGTGCAAATGAGATAAAAGGAATTAAACACACTGATGACATGAAACAGCTAAAATAACAAAAATTCTAGTCAAAATAATTCTTCAGAACTACAAGTTGACTAGATACATTGTCCTCCTCCCTCCAGCAGAATAACTAAAGGATCACCCTTCTTTATCTGAGCAACATGCTTTCAAAAATGAAGTTTAAAAATTATTGCATTATGACATGACTTTCTTACCAGGACGTTGTTGCTTACAAACAGCAAGCGAGGAAATATAAATACCATTTATCAAATGCTATTCAAAAGGTATTTTCCTTTCCTGAATACTGCATTCCTGCTCTTCTTTCAGAAGAATATTTCCAATCCTACCTTTCTACCATCAGTGCTGAGCATCCATGGTCCTAGGCCTACTCCCTCTGCAGTAACCTGCAAAACCATTGGAATTCCACAGGAGTACGAACAGGTTCTCTCAGAAGTGAAGTAACTGCAGACTCACCTATTTAGATTTCACCTTTGAAACGCTCTGGTTTCTTTCTAGCTTGTTTGCCCTGCCTGAAGGCTTTCCCCCCCGCCCCTCCTTTTCGGGAGGAAGCCAAGCTGTGAATTCTCTTTCAGCCGGACCAAGGTTCAGACCATAGAGGTAAATTATAAACCAGAGTTTTTCCAGTTGGGACCCCCGGGACCGCTGCCCCCTCCACCCCCCCGCCGCTCCTGCAGCCACGGGCCGCGCCGGGCGCCCAGAAAAGCCGCCTTGTTTCCAGGGGCTTTGCCCGTTCTGCACTTGTTTTGCCATGGAAATCTCGCGCACGTTGGGAGGGGAAAGCGGTTTCGCAGCGACACCTTCACACGGGCTGAGCAGCGCTGCCAGCCCCGCGTCCCCTGCCGCTGGCACACCGCATCCCGCGCAGCGACTGCAGCGGGGCCGGGGCAACGAGGGTCTGCCCCCGCGGACCTTCCCCGGCGCTCCCAGCCACCCTCTGGGGCCGAACACCGGCAGCCCCGGGCCCCCGGCCCCAGGCCGCGGCACCTCAGCCCCACCGCGGGTCAGCGCCCGCCGGCCCCACACCGCCCCGCGCGCCCGCCGCGGCCTGCCCCGGCCCGGCCCCCGCGGCCTCACGGCCGGGCTCTCCCGCCGCCGCGCACCTGCCGCCCGGCCTTCCCTTCCCTTCCCTCCGCCCGGACCTGCCGCCCCAGCTCGCAGCCCCCGCCCCCGGAGCGCGGACAAAGCGGCCGCCTCGCACCTGCTGGCGGGGAGAGCGGTGCGGAGGTCCGGCCCTGCTCTGCGCCCACCCGAGCCCAGCCCTCCCCGCAGCTCCGGGCCGGGCCCGCCACAGCACTACCGGAGCGGAGCCCCGGCGCCTCTGGGGGCTCTCTCCCGCACGGGGCGGGGGGGCCCTACGCCCACCCGGCATCGGCCGAAGGGAAACAAACTCCGCCCGCCGCTGGCGGGCCCCGCCGGGTGAACAGGCCGGAGGGAAGCACCGGCCCCCGCCGCCCCCGCCGCGCCCCCGCGCTCACCGTAGAGAGGCGCGGAGGCTTCTCCCTTCCTCGCCATCGTCTCCCGGTGCCCTCCGCGCCGGCACGGCCGGGGCCCGGCGCCCCCACCCGCCGCTCAGCACGCCCTTTGTTGCCGTGCGGGCATGAGAGGCGGCGGTGTCCGGGCAGCCCCCTGCTCCTCCGCTCCGCTCCGAGCACCGCCCGGCCCCGCCTGACCCTCCCGTCCCGCGGCTTCGCGGCCCACGCCTGCGCCGAGCCCGCGGGGGCGGTGCCGGGCGGTGCGGGGGGCGGGCGGGGGAGGGGGGGGGGCGGCGGGACGGGCCGTGCCCCCGCCTCGGTACGCGCTCCGCCAACTTCGCCCGGCCCCCGGCGGCAACTTCGGCGCCGTACCTGGGGGGATCGGCGGCGGGGGCGTCTCCATCCTCTCCCCCGCCGCGGCCCGGGAGCAGCGCCCCCGGCCCCGGCCGCTCCCCGCGGAAGGCGGTTGCCGGCAGCCGGTGCGGCCCCGGCGGGGGGCGGGCGCCCGGGCCGCTGCCGGGGTTGGGGTCTCCCTTCCCCGGCCCCGAGCCGGGGGGGGAGGGGGGGGTCTGCTGGCAGCAGAGAGCGGCGGCCGGGGCCGGGGCCGGAGCTGTCCGGTGCGGCCGTGCTGAGCCCGGCGCGGCGGGGCGGGGAGCGGAGCAGCAGCCACCCCAGGAGCCCAATCGGCCCGTTCTGCTGGCAGGGAGCTGGGGTTGCGGTCTCCTCCCGGGCGGGAGGTAGGCCAGCACCCCGGTTCTGGGGGGGGGGGGGGGGGGGTGCGTTTCACGGCTCAGTCAAGAAGCGGGTCCAGCCCCGACGGACACGCACGGCGGGTCACAGCTTCCCCGCGGTTCTAACGGAAGGGGGCAATGGCCGCTTAAAGATCGATTGGTCTGATTGCTGAGGCTCTTTCTGGGTTGTGGCAGCCCCAGCCACCAATGCAGCAAAAGGGACTCGATATTCAGGTGTCGCACTGCTATTTATCTGTTGGTCTGTCGTTAGGGAAACATCGCAAAGGCCAGCACACAGAAAAATTTGTATTGAAAAAATTTTTGAAATAACCCTGTGTTATTACAGCGCACCTGTAGGCCGTCACTGACATTTTTACACATGAGCAATTTGAGAGAAAGGTACTGTCCGAGACTTGCAAATAGAGGTACCGTTTCAAAAATTGCCTTAAGACCCTCAAAAGCACACATGTATTCTATTCATGAGTAAATTAATACGCATAGGTCATGGAATGTTATAGTTGAATTAAATCAAATCAAGTCCGAAATGGATTTATTAAATATTTATTAAGGTAGGAAAGCAAGAGCAGTGTGCTGGGCAGCCGGGGAGTCGCAGCTCTCCTGAGGCTCGCAAAATCAGGCAAGTTAAGCAGCTCCTTTTATCTTCACGAATGCTGGTTTCAACATCTTCGGTACAACCCTCTGCTCCTTCCGTGATCGTGGCCTCTTCTCTTGTCTTTACCACGGATTTTAGTCATTTTGCTTTAGTTAGATACTGTTAGAGTTGCACAATCAGTTTATACAATATGTTTTTGCAGAGTTGCACAAATACAACACATATCATCAGAGTAACAGAACATTGAGATTTGTGACATAAATATTATAGTACATTAGTCAGGAAGTTCTATTTACATCAGAGGCTCGGGTTATCATCGCAGTACTTTTAGTTCTTGTTCTTCCTTTGCATACTGGTATTTGATCATCAAATTCCATCTTTGTTACTTATCACATGGAAGTTGTTACTATGCTTGTATGGAAACGTAAACCACCCATATCTGCATTAGAGGCCGTGAGGGTATGTGCCTCCTCCATAGACAGTGCACTGGCAGGTCTCGTGGAGCTAGCTGCCTTGGCTAGATTTAAGAAAACTAAACCAGGCATACGTAGCACCTCGTCCATCCTCTCAGAGGTCTCAGTTCAGGCCAATTGCTTTAATACTTACTGAATTTCACATACGCAGTTTTGTCTGCTCATAATGGAAGTACTGGGGGAAGTTATTTCCCCCTCTGTATTAAATTGTGAGGATTTATTTGTCCTTATAAGTTTTTTAATGAGTAGTTGCTTCCTCCAGTTACCCCACTTCACCAGAATGCTACCCTAGGCAGAGGTTTATGCATTCCACACACCACCGGTGGTCTGCAAAGTTAACGAGAGCTCTTTCTTAAATCCAGCCCGCCCGTCCTCTTAAGCCCCCCATTAGCCACCCAAAATGCCTGCCCATGTTCCAGGAAGCAGATCCCAAGGGAAAACACCTGATGTGGAAAAGGAATGAATCCTTACTTCATCTCAGTGTCGATGACTAGGAGAACAACTCACACAACCTCACCGACAGAAAACACGCTTCTTGTGTCAGAGACTGAGCCAAATGAGAGAAAAGCTGTGTAGGACAGCTTTGTAAGAAGCATGGTGGTGGGTTAATGCCTTCTGGCTCGTTCTGAGAAGGCATGGCAACCTGAAGGTAGCAGGACATGTCAGGATTTGGTAGTCAGAGCCGGAGCAGCATTCTCAGAGAAGCTCCGGTACGATCCTGCAGCTGAGAGCCATCCTGATCCCTCCACACAGGGCACTGTGTCTGCAGAGAGCCTGCTGTCCACAGCCAGACTGGAATCTCAACGGACTGCACAATTACAGACATAGGTAAGAGAGTTTGTACAGCCAGTCCTACAAATAAATATATAAAATATAACGTCATATATTATACATAGTATATATATAATACACATTACATATATTGTGTGTATATATTATGTAGATATATTATTATACACACTATATAACAATGCATATTATGCATTGTATTTAACATATTATGTTTAATATATATGCTATATATAATGTATAGTATATGTTATATATAACAGCCCATATATATATGTTGGACTATGCCTATTACCCAGAAATAAGCTTTTACTTACACAACACTTCCAAGTTCTGGCAAAAAAAACCCCAACCCTCACATGCACTCCAGGAAAGTTTTTTCTTTCTTTTCCTTAGGATTTACAGAACAATATAAAATTAAGGTTGTTATGATTTTTTTAAAAATAAAATCATACATAATATTAAGAAGTTAGTGTAGAATCCTCCAGAAGAATTAACTTTTGACTTGGTTCTCACTCTCAGATCCAAGGAATAACTTGAAAATTTACTAAAAAAGAAAAGAGAAAACTTGCTAAAAATAATTAAAAAGCTTAGAATAGCACTAAAACCTACATGAGTTAGTGTTTTCCAGGTAAATAGAAGGCTATGTAAGGGCATATATATAACACATGTATTTGTGTTTTAAAGAAGGGCCTGGGAAATGGCAAAAGGAGGCCAGCATGTCCAGACAGAACAAAAAGGGTGGTTGCTACAAACCAGGAGAAATCTTTTGATAAGTTAAAGTGGTGTTCAAATGAGTAAATTATAAAGGATCATAAGATTTGGCAGGTTAAATGAGAAAGCACAATAAGGCAGGCAAAAAAAAAGGGGTTGAGCATTAATTTGCAAAAAGTGTGGATGTTAAAAATAGTAAATTTTTAAAAGGCCAAGAGCAGGAAGAGGATATGCAGGGCCAATACATTATTTCTGTCAGCCTCCTACACATATATAGACTTGACAGTGGTAAACATTTTGGAAATTTTTGAAAATACTTCTGATGAAAGTCCGGGAAACTGCAGAGTGATAAACCTCATATCTGCATATTGCAAATAAGGGAAACCACAATAATGCAGACGAATTCGGAATATATGATATATTGGGAAGTATGGTTTTTGTTCAGAGAAGCGAGGGCTCACAGGGCGGCTGGAGATCTAGGGCGCCAGCAGGCATGAAGGTGAGGGAGTAGAGCTGATCTTCAGGTTTCTTGCATTTCTGAAAACATTCCACAAGGTTCCTTATCAAAAAGCCTTAAATTAAGCCACCACAGAGGAAAAAGAAAAAGTGTTTTTATGGCTAAGAGGTGTTAGGGGCCGTTAGGAGTGGTGGTCACCTCTTCCAGCCCAGTCCAGGATGCCATGCCCGGCCGCTGGTGCCCAGGCTGCTGCCCAGCACTGGGGGCTCTGCCCGGGCCAGGGGACACGACTGCCACCTTTCCCTGTGAAGTGAGCAGATGTCAGGTTGAAAACAAGCAAACTGAAATGGTTCTTCATAGTGTAACAAACCAAGCCATGGTTCCCAACACATTCAAAAAGCAATAGGTCAAGTTAATGAAGGAGACATCCATGAAGCATTAGCAACTACAAAGGCATCATCTCCCGCTCTGGAAACTTGTAATTTGGAAAGTTTTTGGTGGGTAGGAAAAACATGGAAAACATATCACTGTGTTATTGGTAAATGCTCAGCTCTTGAACCCTTCCTTATGCAATCTTCATTGGAACTGCCATGAACAGATACTCTGCTGGATGGACCTTTGATGTGACCTAGTACAAGACTTGTTACTTTCCCGGCAAAATGAATTTCAGCTCTCAGAGTCATAAAGGGCCGAGTCACTTGTCACATGAATATTAGAGGAAAAATCTCAGCCTTCACCTTCTTATGCCCATATTCTCGCTCCCATTATTTGTCCAGGATCTCCAACACGAGATTTCTCTCCTTCTTTACTTCTTCACTGCACGCGCCTCAACAGGGCTGTGATCTCAGCTAGTTTTTCTGAATTTTACTTTATGCAACCCAACAACTGCCACAGCTGTAGTCATTATTGAATTCTGTCTTCAGCACGAGGGCACATGTTCTGTCAGCTGTTATAGAAACTGAACTATTATGAATTAAGGTAGAATTTATTTTGTGTTTTGGTATTTGCTGCACTTGACAAAAACAATGACACAGGTTTTACTATAAAATTAATGTCTAAATTGTATCTTACACCAATATCCATTCACATGGTTAAGGGGTTTCTTTGTGCTATTAAATGTTAACATTGGTATGGTCTTGCATAGCCACAACCAATATTTTATAATATAAACGCTTATTAAAATCCAGCCTACAAAGGTCTTTCTGCAGCTCCCCCTTGTGTCACTGGGCCGTTAAAACTCCACTTAATGTGGCATTTCGCCTTAAATGAGGAGGGGTTTGAGAGATGCGATTGTTGCAACTGGGCATTTATTCATATATGGTTCTACAAAGAGAAATGTACCAAACAACATAGTTCGAAGACTTCTCTAGCTGCTAAAGTGCCTGCTGCATTTCATAATGTGATATTCTTGTTATGTTTACTTGATAATTTATACATTTCAGCAATAAGCACTGTGTATTCTGATGGTTATTATAAAAGAGAGTTTTCTGGGTTAATAATGAAATAAACACAATTTTTACTGTAGTAGAAGTAATCAGAGGAGTAATAGGTAAGAAATATGACAGAGCAATAAGGGGTTTAGAAAATAAAAAGGAAAGTCAGGTGCTGTATTTCTTATTTCTGTGAGAAATGTTAAAAATGCTAGATACACCTAACAGAACTTTTCTCTGTTGTCACTCCTTATGTAAATAATTTTGAACCTCAAAGTTCGAGTGGTTCAGGCTTTGACAGGTAACCTCGCCTTCTTCCATACCTCTCTCCTCCCAGATACTGAGCAGACACAAACCACTGGATCTTCCCCTCCAGACTGGCTTGGTAGAGATTCTGTTGACATTGTCAAAACATTTCTTATTTTTCTACCCAAGGAGGAGGTGTGAAGAGAGGCAGGGAGAAAATGATTCGAGGGAGCAGAGAAAGCTGAGCAAGGGTAGCTGCAAGCTGTGTTAACAAATGACCTTAATCAAGAGTTGGTTCTGGTACCTTACCCTAGTTGCTCCTGTCCTTTAGCAGAAATCCCCTCAAATACCTTTGTCTTGGCTCCATACACTCTTCCCTTCCTTTATTCTGGAACTTCGTCTCTTCTTTAACCTCTACAACCCTGCAGGAAATCACAGATAGTTGCAGCTTTTTAACAAAGACACTTCCAGAAAGTGCACAGACACCAATCTTCAGAGGCAAGTAGCAAATTTCACAAAGATGCTTTAGTGTAAGGCAAACCTGGAGAGCAGCAAACGTTAAGGTATATTCCTGACTCCGATTCCTCAGCTGGACAGTTTCCCACAACTGCCTTCTCAGGCTGTGTCTACATGAACAGCTCAGTTCAGGTAAGGGGTGTAGTTTTGGGATGAATCTCCCAATTGTCCCCATTTACTACACCTTATTTAATTCACACAGAGATTTCAAAGCACATAAACTGAATTTTGGTTGAAACTAACTGGCAGAGATGCTCTAGGAGCGTACCTACTCTGCTCCAACCACTTAGCAGGGGGTAATCCACCTAGCGCAAAGCAAACCCCCTCCAGAATGCTTATCAGGCCTTGAATCCAATCATTTTGCCCAGTTGTATTGGTCTGGTCTCGTTACATCCTAATTTCAACATTCCCTCAGTGTACTGATTTATTCAGTCTCAGCCTTAGGCATGTCCTCAGCACCATCCCAACCTGTGTCTTTGCCTCAGTGCAAAAGAGCTTATTTACTTCCTGAGGGTTATGGATCCTAATCTCAAAGGCACCTAAAAATAATGCCTCAATTCTGAGCACTGCAGTATTTAAGTCTCTTCCTGCAGCGAGTAAATACGCTTAGTGTGCAGCATCCCGACACGTGTTCAGGTACCTGACGCAGTCGGCTGGAGTTGTTTGTCACCTGTAAGAGCGTGCATTATCACGGGGTCACAGAAGGCTTTGGGCTGAAGGGGACCTTAAAAATCATCATCCAGGTAGGTGACGTCAGCTGCTCTTCCCTTATCCACCAATGCTGTCATATTACCTAATTCATCAGCTTTTCGTACAGATTCTGAACCCATCTACCTGTCTACAGCTGCTCCTTTAAAAAAAAAAAAAAAAAAGAAAAAAATTATTACAATGATCTGGCTTTTTTTCAACCTTGTCTTGTCTTTTTCCAGATAAGGTATAGAATGTTCTGAAGGATCCAAAGTCTTTATGATGTTTGTTGCTGGTTTTCTGTTTGGTCTGGTTTTCTGCACAAGAGTGGCAGCAGCAACACAAAACTTAGCAAGATACCATGTTCTGATGTCCGTGGCTTGTGAAAACTTAAATAATATATTGCCTACTGGAGTTATATACTGCCTTGCCATTCTGAACTATTAATACACTGAGCAGTTCATCGCTCAGCTGTGTCACAGCCTCCCCCTCCTCCGTGCCAGGCAGTGCCCTTTATGCCTTTCAGTTTTGGAGATGTTTTCGGTGTCCTCTGGAAGCACTTTTTTTGCTGTGTTGATCCCTGTTGTTGCCTGAGTTCTTCACACTCCCTGGGGTGTAACTGTGTCCCACAGCATGTTCAACAGCACACTTACTGCCACAACGTTAGTTTGAGATTACTTGTTGCCTCCCAGCTGTGTGACTTTCTGTGATGTCCTTGTCTTCTAGAGTTTCCAGTAAAATTTCTGTGAGATTTTTGCACCTTTATGATTAATTCAAATTTTTTTAATGTTATGAAATAAGTGACTGGCCTCATCATACTTCTTTTTTTTTTTTTTCCTTTCTACATTTTCACACATTTTCACTACTTTACTTAGTGTTTAGGCTGATTGTTTATGCACAATATTGATTTGGGTCTTTCTAGAAACTTATGCAATAAGATACTTTTTTTTTTTTTCCCCAAACATTTCAGATATTCATATCTATTGAAGGATGAAAGGGAATAAAACAACCTTTTAAAATCAAATTCAGATATGTTTTTGCACAGTATTACAGCATTCTGCAAATAGCTGTAACAATAATATTTGTGTGCACTAAACTTAAAAAAAAAGCAAAGAAAGCACTTACAATGAAAAGGAATGAATTTGTGATAAGTAGTAGGAAGAAAAATAAATTCAGACAGTCTGCTGAGTTCTATCCTACTTGGAGTTTAATAATAGTAATTAATAAGTGTCCATGGCAGCAGTTATTAAAAGAAAGCAGACGTGTCTGGGACAATACCAAAATACTCTGATAGATGTGGGTTAATAGGTAGGTTGTTCTTAAAGCCTCACATTGTCTTCCATATTATATGCATAAAGCAAATTACAAGGGGCCAACAGCTGGATGTTGAAACTGAATAGCCAGGATCTGCTGACATCCCCCCTGTTCTCTTCTTCCACTTAATTAATACAGCTTTCTTCTTGTTTCTTTTGGTAATACGTGTTATGTGACACAGTCTTCTCTACTCCGATTTGAACATTTTGTGGGTGACTTAATCAGAAGTAAGTGTGTGCATCGTAGGAGTGTTTTCGGAGGAGAAAGAGGAAGCTGAGCTTTTTTTTTTTGCTTCCCAGAGAGGCCTGAGAAGTGGTGGTTTGGGTTGTCCTGGAAGCACACTCTTGTTTTCTCTTCTCTCATACTTTGACAACTGGCAAAATTAAGGTAGTAGAGAATTTGGGACTCTCTTTATTATTTTTATTTTAAGCAGAATTTACTGATGAACAGAAAGAGTTTCAAGCTACTGCTCATAAATTTGCTGTGGGGGAAATGATTTGTGTTGCTGCACAATATGACAAAACTGGAGAGGTAAATCTACCAGAGTGTAAGGGGGAAAAAAGAGCTTTATCTTAACCTGGATACAATTTAAAGTGGTGATTGTGAGGAACCAGAAGGCGATTTTCCCCTGTCTGTTTCAGCATCCTCTTCCACTTATAAAACAGGCTTGGGAACTTGGTCTTATGAATTCACACACACCAGAAAGCTGTGGTAAGTAAACATTTTTTTTAATGTGTGACATGAAACAAAGAAAAGGCATTAGATGAGATTTATCTGTATAATTATGGATTCTGTGTAAAATAGACAGTTGCATATTTGAATAATCTAAATTTAATCAGTAGGCAGGTTGACACATACAAGTGTTACTAGGTGTGGATGTAATCAGGAGACAAATTAGACAGATTATGAT
The DNA here is from genome assembly GCA_026546715.1 of Gallinago undulata. Taxonomy (NCBI): domain Eukaryota; kingdom Metazoa; phylum Chordata; class Aves; order Charadriiformes; family Scolopacidae; genus Gallinago; species Gallinago undulata. The sequence goes on from JAOTQQ010000004.1 coordinate 34,538,019, forward strand.
TTAGTAATTTATGACCAGATTTCCCTGCCGTGATTACAACAGCCTAATGTTTCCCTGGTGCACGGTGTCAGCTGATTAGGCAGAGAAATTAGAAGGTCATATTTTGTTCTAGTCTCCGACACAGGCTGGAGCAATTTAAGAGCTTATTCCAGAAGGACAGTTTTTCAGTTTAGATTAGATGCAGTACAGCAGTGCTTTGGCAGCATTTAGGTGTATGAGTAACCATGGAAAAAATGTTAAATTATTTTCTTATTTGCATATTTACTACCTGAAAAAGAAGTTAGGGGAGTGTCCATAGCAGACCCTTTTTTTTTGGAAGACTAATCAGAGGGTATATCTCGTATCAAAAATTTAATAAACGAGGTTAAGGAACAAAGGGAGCAATTGTGAGGACTAGACTTATTCAGCCAGAAATTCTAGAGAAACTAAAGCCTGAAATAGCTGGACTACTGCAGTGTATAATCACTTGGTTATTAAATGAAAAATTACAATTCGGAAATTGGATACCATTGGTTTGAAATATCTCCAAGGGAGATCTGGGAAAACACATGCTAGCAAGCCTGATATACCTTGTAAATTAAGAAGAGGTAAGATGAAGTACAGAAATAGTGGACACGGGCAAACATGATAGGCTAGATAAGGTTTTTTGTGAAAAGAAGTCATGCTGCATGAAATCATTGGAATTCTCTGAAGCCTCTAATAAGTGTGTGAACAAGGGTTGCCTGGCTGGTATATAATCCTTGAACTTCTAAAATTAGTTTTAAAAATCACAGGTTTCATAGTGGAAAAATTAGCAGCACAGCCTTGCTGAGTTTTGTGCTAGTTGGAATATCTATAAATAAACTTGAGAAAGGGGTCAATTCTGAGGTGATAGAGTTTACTGATAATACAAAGTTATTCAGTGTAGAAAAGATGAGGCTGATGCAAAGAGCTGCAGGAGAAGGTCGTGAAACTGAGTGAGTGTTAAAATGGCAAATGCAATTCAAAAAAGGAAAAGTGATGCACATGTGAAGGGAAAGAAGCAATCAAACTTCACAGAAAAATGGTATCTTCCGAACTAGCTGCTGCCTCTCAAAAAAGAGGGGTTTGGGTTTATAATATGTACTTCTATGAATGTCAGCATTATGCTCAGAAGGCACCTTTAAGGGAATGAAGTAAAAAGCAGAAGGCATAATTATGCTGCTGCTTGAATCCAAATTGCACTTGCCTCTTTAATTCATTATGTTGGCAGGCCCTTCCATCTCAAAAGAGTATTGTGGAAAAGGAGAACATTCCTAAAAGGATGACAAAGGTTATAAAAGATGTATCTTTTGTGTGAGATGTAGCTTCTGCACGAGAAACGACAAAAATCTCAGTGTCGTGGAGAGTGTGAAAGGGGAGCGATAGTTCACTGTCCCTTTCAACATAACCAGAGGGCATCCCATGAATTCAGCAGATGGCAGGTTCACGATAAATGAAAGGAGGTGGTTCTACATTCAGCATGTTATTAATTTGTGAAACTCTTGCCCCTGGATGATATAGATGCTATAATTTTATGTAGGTTCTAAAAGAGACTGAGCAAATTCAAGTAAAAATTGTCCATCAAGGGTGAGCGTGATAAAGATTCCAAAGAGAGGTGTCTCTTCAGCTGAGGAAGGCACCCAAAAGCTAGGGAAAATATTTTTGGGGACATATAGCTGTGCTGTTACTGCATTAGTATCCTAATTAGTATCCTGTCAGAAACAGGTCACTGCGCTGGCAGTTAGACTAATACGGACACTTTTTATTTTTTTCCCTAAGTGCTGTGATAGCTTGGGAGCCCCTTCTCTGCTTCCTAAGAACTTTAAGTTCTCAAAGTAAAGTCAAAAAAATTTGAGTAGTGCACCCTTGCTACTTTGTGCAACTTGTCCTACATCAATCAAACAATAAACCTGGAACCGTGATATGTAATTTTCAAATCACCTATAATTCTTCTGACAGAATTTTATTTAAAAAGCTTGCGTGGCAATGTCTAATCAAACACAGTACAAAATCAAATGTTTGTGGGGGAATATGTTTTTGTTAATGAATTTGTGTAAATCACTAATATGTTACAATTTAATCACATTTTAGTAAAAGAAATGTTTCAGCTGCAGTGGTCTGGGCCGTGTCAGGAAGGGCTGGCTGGTGGCTGTGCAGGGGTGCAAACTGCCATCAAAGCAAGTGCCCTAGGGATAAGTTTTGTCTTTTCTTACATCCCTTAAACTGGGATCTGTGCCCTTTAAAAAGAGGGATTAATGATCTAAATATTTTCTTTCAGCAAATGCCAATAATCATTGCAGGAAATGAGCATCAGCAGAAAAAATACTTAGGAAGAATGACAAAGGAACCAATGATGTGTGTGAGTATAACTGCTGCATTGTAGAATGTTCCTAAACCATATTAATCAGTATTACTCCTTTTTTTTTTTTTTTTGGCCTTTTTTCTTTTTCTCTCTCGGTCCACTTTGTTTTGTTAATAAACAGTGCTGTTTACTGAAAGCCAGGGAGTAGCTAATGAGATACATTCAATAAACAAATAGAAGATATTACTTGGAAAATTCTCCCCATCCTAAGTCAGTTATCAAAAATTAATACCTTTTATTTCCCTTTCAAGGGGAGGTGTAGGCATTTAGGAAAAATATGAGGTTTGTATAAGGACTTGGATGGAAATTGAACTCCATTTGTTTATTTGTCTCACATCACACCAACTCACATCATACATGTTCTTAACTCAAGTGGAAAAACTTCATACATTTATCCAAAAGCTGAATTTTCTATTTATTTCCTTGTTCAAGGAAGATCCATCAAAGCCAGTCTACCAGGTATCTTTTGACATTACTGAACACCGTAAAAGTGCTTTACAACTGTTTAATTTCTGAGAGAAATACTTATTTACAATATATGATTAGAAGAATAAAATTAAGAACTTTGAAATCAGATGATAACATTTCACATACAAGAATGTATTTCCTAAGCATTAATTTCCGTGTATGTGCTGTGAATAGGTTTCACTTGACCTGTTAATGAAGAGATAATATCATAAAGACTTACAATACATGGAAAAGGTGGCGAATCTTTGCAAGTTGGTCTGAAGTAATTTTATTAGATGTCATGAAATCTTGACTCTTTGAAACTTCCTCTCTTTCAGTCCCTCTCAGTTTATTTTTGGGAGGGGCAAGAAAAAAGGATAGTTAACATACAGATAGAATGTACTATATGGAAGAAATGCATGTGAAAACATTAAAAATGTTAGCTAAAATAGTACCTGGTTGTTAATTGTGAGGATAAGCTTCATCCCTCTTTTTTGTTTCACACCAGGTATTTTTTGCTAGCTCATACCAATCCAGATCCAAAAGCTCCTGCAAACAAAGCTTTTCGTGGATTCATTGTGGAAGCAAATAGCCCTGAACCCAAATCGGAATACAGGTGGAGACTTCAGCTCTTAATTGACCAGCCAGGAATCGTTCAATTCTAAACCAATAATGCACCAAATTACCATGAAAGACAAAAGATTCCCAGTCACTGAACATTTTCATACACTCATGTGCAGTGATCTTTTCATTTTCACGACATACAGAAACTATTCATAAGACATACTTAATTATAATTTTATTAATTCAGCTAAGGAATTATTCAGAATGGTCTGAAGTGAGATGACTTTGAACAGCTGCAAAAGAATCTTTGAGAACTCTTTTACTGACAAGTGCTGATAAATGACTAGTGTGTCTTGAAAGAATAAGAAGCAAGCTGGACAATTCTAACCATAAATGCGCACATAGTGAGCTTTAATTTAGCTACTGCTGGTCGAGGCAGAGGTCCTGGAGACACTGGTGCTATTCCCTCTTTTTAATAATAATAAAAAAAAAGGTACTATTTTTAGCAATAGGCAAAACTGGATGTTGAACATTTCAGATTAGGAATCCGAAAACCTGAAAAACTCGTTTATTTATTTACTTGTAGTACACGGTGTACTGCCTGCATATTAGATTATTTACTTTTTCCACTCCCATTTCATAGGACATAGTTGAACTAGAGAGAGACTGATCACAACCACAAAACTGATTTCCTGTAAGGCGGAGTAAACGGCCCAGCTGAGACAAATTAAGGGCATGCTGGTCTGCAAGTGCAATGCTATTATTTGTTGTGTATATGGTCATTTTTAGATGAAGTATTTTTGGGGAAAAAAAGCATACTTAAAGAAAACTAAAGAATGAAAAGGTTTTGTACCTTTGAATAATCCAATGTAGTTGCACCTCTGTAAATGTTCCTTCTCAGGAGATGAAGAGGTATTGTCTTTGAAGATGTGAGTCCTGAAAGAAAATGTACTAATAGCTGAGGGAGCTGGCTTTAAGATTGCAATCGGAGCTTTTGATAAGACCAGACCGCCCATAAGTTATCAGAAATAACTTATTTATGAAATATAGAGGGAATTTCTAATTTCTTGCCGTATGTTGCATCCAATTCCTGTAGCAGCTGGTGCTGTTGGATTAGCAAAAAGAGCACTTGATGAAGCTGCTTTGGAGAGAAAAGCCTTTGGGAAAGCAATCGTTGAAGTAAGTGCAGGGAGGGTGGAGTGGGGAGAGAGGGAGACTATAAATAAGAACTGCTTGATTTCTTTAGTTACTTAATTTTTGTATTATATCTCTGCCATTTTTGGGTTTCCAAGGATACAGGTCAGCACCATACAAGTAAACTTAGCTATGTGGTAACTTCAGGAGTTTTTCTCTGATTTATCAATGTTAATAGCAAAAGCAGAAAGAAAACTCTGCCCAAAAACCTAAAACTCATGTACTATCAGGACACACTTAAGTTCTTCAGTGCTAAAAATCAGGGGTTTTCAGGAAAGCAAAAAACCTCTGAGGTATGTGAAAGCTGCATGGTATTAATACTAATAGAATACATTTCAAAACATCCCACTTACCAGTTTTAGAGAAATATGAATAAGCAGCAAGGTAAATACCAATCTTATAAGTATTAAAGAAGAACTTCATAATTCAGTATTTAATCCCTCTGACTATATGGATTTGAGCATTAAAAACGTCAAAGTGTAATTCAGCATACAATTATGAGAGCCCAGTCCCTTTTCCGTAGAACCCCTCTAGGACAATTTACTGAGTTTGTTAAAGATTGTCTTTTTCCTGGACACCATAGAATTTTTAAGCCAGCAATGTTGACCTGGTTTGTGTCATCATTCACAGCACCAAGTGGTGTCTTTCTTGCTTGCCGAGATGGCCACGCGCGGCGTCCCAGCGAGCTACCCGGGAAGTGGGCCATTCTCTCCCAAAATCTGTCCTGCCACTGGGAAGGCCTTTACTGGGGACACTGTGAGCCAAGTAGCCACAGAGGGAGTACAGATTTTGGGAGGGAATGGATTTAATACTGAATATCCTGTAGAAAAACTAATGAGAGATGCTATTATCCACTGGGTAAGTGAAAAAGAGAATGCAATCTTTATAGTAATGCATAAATTTTATAAGAAATAAACTAATGACTACTTATTTCCAATCATGATGTACACATACAAAAAAAATTAGAATGAAAGCTATAATCCTTCAATTTAAAGAAAGAGACATCCAAATTGGGCAAACTTGCATGCATAAGGCATTGCACTGAACTAACAACTCAACCTACGTAAGAGAGATAAATGATTTTTTTTCTTTTTTTTTTCCTATGTGGTAAAACTCTTTGAAATTCTTGAGACTCTTAATTTTGAAGCTTTTGAACTCTTAGAAAAATACACTCTAGAAAAAGATTATCAAAATACCAATGCTTGCTTTGGCATTCTGTAAATAGAGATGCTTTATGTATAATGCTGTTCTTAAAAACCGTCAGTGATGGAAATCCTCTCACCTTCCCTATGTAGCCTGTACTGGTGCCTCCCTCTGGTTTAGCTTCTCTCTCCGCCTCAGCACTAAATCTGTGTTCACCTTTTCCCTCATAATTTGGGGGTGGGGGTGGTGTTTGGCTGGGTGTTTGTTGTTTCTTTTTCTCCTTTCTTCCTCCAGCCTCTTCATCCTTTGTCGCTGTGTTCTAAACCTGCTGCTTGAAACTCAGGTGCCATAAGCTGGGTAGAATACTCCAGTTGAGGTATCACCAGTGTTGAGTGTCATGGAAGGATTATCTTGCATGTGCTGTATTTTTTTTTTCCCCACAACAAAATCCACTTATATTTACTCATGTTCCGCCCAGAGTCACCTGTAATCCCCCGGGTTTTTTTCTACAGTGTTACTGCCAAGAAATTATTCCATGTTATGCCATAATGTTTCTATTAGCATATACTATGCTACACTTCTGTATTCAACACCAATAGTTTGTGTTCAGCAAAACCAGTAATCTTTATTGACATTATGACATTAATAGCAACTTGACAAATATATCAAAGTGGATGATACCAAGAAGTGATACCATGCAGACTGTGACCTGTTATGTTAATTAGCTGTAACACCTGTCATTCTTAGAATTCAAGGTAGTTAATATTTCTCTTACAGCTGACTTTAAAATGAAAATGAAAACTATTATTCTCACTAGACTGGAATTTATTTTCTCTATTTAAGGAAAGACAACCACTATTTTGGAACCTAAAGGTTCTTAGAACTAATTGCACTCTTATGAGTGAGGAAATGAGCGATTAATTGAACTTTCTTCTGACTGGCCTTTCTTCCTGTCAGGTTGCATGCTTCTCTAGAGAAAGATGGTGTGAGGGTTAGAACTTTGGTTGAAAGCTGAGATTGAATTTACAGGATCCCAGATATTTAGATTTCCCATTACACCGATCTGTCACAAATGCATGGTTAAGTAGACTTTTTTTTTGATTGTTCAGATTAATCAGATTTAGTATTAGATTTTTGGTGGCTTTCTGTTCCACTTCATCCCAGAAAGAATTCAGACACTAGTCTTCCAAAAGTGGAGTTTTCCCCAGCATTAGAAAAGAAGTTAGCCCTGTGTCACTCAACCCAAGACACCTTTCCTTCAAAATCTTTTCACTCTGTACATTATTAAGTGCTACCTCTGTTCTCCCTGCTCAGTCACTCCCTTCATTCCTGAATAACAAAGATGGTATTTTCTAAACATTCTGAATTCAAAAGTGATTGGTTGTTCAAATACAAAATGGGCAAGAAATGAGAATCTCACAATGCAATGTTTTGTCACTACAAAATTAGATGATCAGAACATTATTTCCAGGAGTCATTGCTGCATTCTAATACATTTTTTTAAGAGAAGTGTGGCTGGTTTTTATTAATTTTTCTTGTCCCATCACTTAAATTGTATTTCGGGTAAGTTGTCCAGTGTCTGAAATATGTTAATATCTGTACTTTGGTTCCTACTCTGCCTGTCCAGCTCAGCTGCACAAGGGCCTGAGCTGCTTTTGCCTGCATGTGTCCTCGGGATTTCGGTGCTGTCCAGTGGTAACAATATTGGCTCCAGAGAACATGGCCTTTTGCACTGTTACATTCGCTGAAATAAGTAAACGTTGGATTAGGATGGTTCATTTCAAGTGAAAGTGTGTAGCTTTTCCTTAATACCAATTTACGAGATCATGTTTATTTCTAATCCGGTATGTTTAAACCTTTTATTCCTTTCCGTCAGTGTATACACTTAAGAATATTTGCAGCAAGAACAGCTGTGAAGAAGGAATTGTGTGAGATACTTATTTTTTAGCCTTGGATGGACCCTTCTTGACAGTGCTGGCAGAGCCGACATCCCCTGGCCCCCTTGAACAGATTCCTCGTCACCGGTGACGCTGTGCCTGCAGGACCGTGTCCCAGTCTAGGCTCCCCAGAACAAGGCAGATCAGCACTTAACTGGAGGATTCCAGCACAGGGCGACAGGGATGATAATGGGCCTGGAGCACGTGCCACGTGAGGAAAGGCTGAGCGGAGAAGGCTCAGGGGTCACCTCGTGTGTGTGTGTGTGTGTGTAGATCCCTGATGGGGTATGGGGAGGAGGGGGGAGCCATTCTCTTTTTGGCAGTGCCCGCTGACAGGACAAGAGGCAAAAGGCACAAATTAAAACACATGAAATTCCACTGGAAGACAAGAAAACGCTTTTTATTGTGAGGGATGTTGTACATCAGCAAATGTTTTGCGGTCTCTATCTGTGGAGATACTCAAAACTCAACCATGTGGTCCTGTCTGACCCTACTTGGGCAGGGGGGTTGTGCTCCATGATCTCCAGAGGTCCCTTCAAACCCCAACAGTTCTGTGAATTAATCTGCAGTTTCTCACCAAAACGTCCTTTCCTCGCTGCGGTCTCTTTCATCTGTCATCTGAACCTAGTGCTGGGCGGCACCATCACAGTCAGCAGGCACCAGCTTTGCCACGCTTACTTCTCAGGTAGGCCACCTGGGAAACGCGGTCTTTAAATAAAGCGTTTAATCACTATAAATCACCAACCTATTTACCTGCAGGAAGACCAATAACGTAACATCCTTGATAAGTACTTGACATACATAAAAAAATAGATCTTAGTTGTGACAGTTCTATGCAAACCAGCATTACACACAATATGTCTTGTACAGAATCAAAAGGACGTTCCTGCCTGGTGTGGTTTGGTGGGGGACGTGTCCCAGCATCAAACGTTGTTACCCACCAGTATAGTCACCCCAGACAGCTTTAACTGGGAAGCAAAGGGGGTTTTTGGAGCAGAAGGACGGCTGTCCTTACCTGCCCTGTGACCGGGTGGCTGGATTTCATCTCCAACGAACCCGGGTGACCGGAGGAAACTGCGGCTATTTCTAGAGCTGCGCCGTCACCCAGCACAGCGGGGGTTCCCGCGCCGCCCAGTTACTCCCTGGATCGCTCTCAGACACGCTTTACCGTGCCCGGCCCCAGCCCCGCCGCACCGGCGCGCCCGCAGGCCCGCAGCTCCCGGCGCTGACCCGCTGTGGCCGCCGCCTCCCGGCAGCTCCAGGCGGCGGGGGCTGCTCGGCAGACGGTCCCGGTGCGGGCGGGCCCCGCCTCCTTCCGGGCCGGGGCGGCAGCCGCGGCGAGGCCCTGCCGGCCTACCTCTCGCCCCGCCCGGCGGCGCGACGCTCCTTCCGGTGCGGGCGGCCAAGATGGTGGGTACCGCGGCAGCGGTAGAGCAGGGCCCAGCTCGGCGGGACGCGGGTCCCGCGACGCGCAGGGCTGCGGCACCGGAGCCCGGCTCAGCGGGGACGGGGGGGGGGCCGCGGGACGGGCCCGGGGGCTGCGGCTGCCCGCGCCGCTCCGGCTGCAGGGCGGGCACCGGGCGCGCTGCCCTGGGCCGGGCCGGGCGGTGAGGGGCGCGCCCTGAAGGGCTCCTTCGCCCGAGCCTTCGGTTTGTTTCTGGCGAATTGGTGTTTTTTCTCAGCTTTGGTGGAAGGGGCCGTTGGCAGCCGTGCCCTGGGGAGGGTTTGGCCAGGAGGGCGATGTGGGAGCCCCGCGCCCGAGGCAGGGACGGCCCCCGGCCCCGGAAACCTCCCGGACTGAGGGCACAACGGGCGCCTTCTCCGTGCGTTTTACAGGGGACGCCACAGAAGGATGTGATAATAAAACCCGATGCACCGAGCACGTTACTCTCGGAGAAGCACGCGGACTACATCGCCTCGTACGGAACAAAGAAAGATGATTACGTAGGTACCGACCCGTTCCCGCGCAGCTGCGCTTCATTTACGTGCTCGGAGCCAAGGGCTAGGTACAGGCTCATGACTACTTCTTGCCCTGCAACCCAAAGTATAAAAGAAAGATGTCTTTGTTAATTTTCTTAGGTCCGTGATGAGTTTTGGCATGTATTATCTGAGTGTGTATATGAAGATTATCATTTTAGCTCTAGAATTACTCTGAGACCTGGGAAATGAGCTCCTTGGTGCTGCTTCATCCTCTGGAGTGCACAAGCTGTGTCGCTGCGCTTACACGCTGCTCTTTGGTGGGAAAACACACTGAATCTCACTGCAGCATTAGGCTTGAGAAACGCTTTAACAAGCAGGAGTTCCATAATCGTAGGTTATCACAGAATTATAGAATGGTTAGGTTTGGAAGGGACCTTAAAGATCATCTAGTTCCAACTCTCCTGCCCTGGGCAGGGACACCTCCCACTAGAGCGGGTTGCTCAAAGCAAGCTGGTGTAGCCCCCAACTACAGGATTCCAGGCCAGCAGGTGAAAAATGTCAATAGCTGCTTATGTCTGACGAAAAGTTGCAGTTATCTTTACTATCCACACAAGAACTCTAAGCATTGTTGTTTGTGGTTGTTGTTCTTGTGCTTAAAAGGTACCACACATAGAAAATAATGTTTATGGGTAGTGGGGGCAATGTAATCGATGTAAGAACGTTCAATATGAGATTTTACTTCCCAGTGCAACTGTAGATTGCGGCAGTTTTGGCACCTGGAAGTACGTTTCATTAAATGTTAGACTTGTTATTTTTGAGACAAGTTGGGGTGGTAATTTGAGTAGTAGTTTTTATGCCAGGATAACAACTGACGTTCTGAAGTGAATTGGTGCCTAACTACTTTTATGTGTTGATTTGACGTTGAGCTTGATACCTTGATGTAGAAAATACAGAAGGGAATGTAGCCTGTGTAGATGCATAGGTGTGCGTGTGCCTGTATGTATGCATATGTATATATATGTATATACACACGTGCATGATGTACAGAATACTTGTGAGTGGCTGATACATAACAAGTCGTTACTGAGATGGAGGGCACTTGACCTACTACAAACTGTTTGTAAATGTTAAGTAATGTATTTTCATTGCTCCATATCGATGATGTGCTTATCTGATTAAGAACTCAAATAATGCCCTACCTAGGAGTACTGTATGTCAGAGTATTTGAGGATGAGCGGTGTCTACTGGGGGCTGACAGCGATGGATCTCATGGGGCAGCTGCACCGAATGAACAAAGAAGAAATTCTGGCGTTCATCAAATCATGCCAGCATGAGTGTGGTGGAATCAGTGCCAGCATAGGTCACGATCCTCATCTTCTGTATACCCTCAGTGCTGTCCAGGTGAGTGTAACATGGTAACTTTAGAAAAAAAATAAGTGTGTAATTAATTATTTTCATGATTGCAGGTTTACGAACCAGGTACTGTTGGATGCCCATGGCAAAAACTATTTCAGTCCGTTATTAAAAAAATAAAATCTAATGGACAAAACTTCAGGACTTAACTGTACAATTTAAAAAAAAAGTGTCAGATTTGGGAACAGTGTGCTTTTAATGATCGTTTAATGGTGACTGCATTTTTGTTAAATTTTGTAACAGCCTTCTTGAAATATTTCTCAGTTACAGGTTTTACTGGAGTTTGTCATAGATAACTTTGGGTTTCCTAAATTCTTAGTGTACATGGAGATGAAAGACATCTATGAACAGAGTAAGAGTAAAGTTTAGGATTTTATTTTTTACATATTGCTATATATTATGATTGCTATATATTGTAATGCATAAATAACTATGTAACATTTATATAACCTATATATTTATGCAATGCATATAATTATGTGTAGTGTGTTTACAGTTTAGTACCATACAAAAGAAACATTGTAGTAGCTGTTTCTTGTTCTATTCTTCCAATCTGCGCTTTTTTTTTGGGGGGGGGGACGACGACTTAACATGCTCACCAGACTGGTGTCATTTTTATTTGCTTATTTGGTATGTACTCTGCCCCTGAGAGTAATTCTCAATCTTGTTTTTTCGCCTTTATCGTTATCTCTTGAGTATGGAGTTTGGGTTGGTTGGTTTTTGGTTCTTCTTGTGCAAATGATCACGTGAAAAGATTACTGAAAAAACTCATATGCTTCTGAATAATTGCTTGATTGCTTGCGTAATGTATCTCTAGTCCAATCTTACGAAGAAATATTTAAACAGTGTTAAAAATAAGTAATTTAGCATCCTGTTTTAAGAAGAAAGTGTGATGGATTTGAAACCCTTAGGCAGGACAGAAGAATGTGGTTTTGATGAAGAAGAATTGGGTCAGTGATGAGTGTTGGCATGTATTATCTGCTCTAAAGTTGATATTTGTCACCTCTTTAGCTCTAGAATTATTCTGAAAACCAGGAAACTAAAGTTTCTTTAAGCTATGATTAATGAGCTTTTCAAAACTTTCCATTCAAACTCCTTTCAAAAATTGCAATCCATTATAGAGAGAAGGGAATCAATTTGAGGTTCTTTACTTTTACCTATTAGAGATGGAGTTCTTAAATAAATACTCGGTTTATACTTTCATGTTAACTGAATGCAGCTCTAGATGTGCAAAACTGACACGTGTCAAGTGCTGATGTAAATTTTTTGTGGTAAACTTAATTAGCATGTATTAATGAGCATGCATGTTGTTAGTGAACAAACACTATTTAGTCCTATCTACAAGTTTAAAGGGTCATGTCACATCTTCCTTTGTTCACAATTAAGATAAATTTGTTCAGATTGGCTTTTTAAGGAGCATGCTATGAAAATAGATTTTCTGTTGGAGTTGTATATTCTTTTTTTGCATTTCCATAAGACTTAAATTTTATTTAACAATTTATCTAACAATTGAAGTATTCTAGCTAACTCTAGGTGTTCAAAGTCATAGTTGTTGGTATTTTTCAGGCTTTGTGCTACAGTATTGCTTAGTTTCCACTGTTCTTTCTATTGTGCTACTTATAATACATTCTTAATTACTCTCTTTACAGATTATGCAAGTTGTGAGTAAAACTACAAAGCCAGCTGGGGCTCAGAAACAGTGTTGTTTTTTTCACATTGTGTCATACATGTTTACTATTTCAAACCAGTGCTAGCTCAGAAAACTTTGTATTCCCTACTATGACCTTTATTTTTCTTCTAGTATATATTGACTGTACAGTTTGTGTCTAATCCTATTGTTCATATATTTTCTTAAATCATTGCAATTTAGCTCTGCCCACTATACTTAAAAATTGAATGGAAATAAAAATCTCACCATTTGAAACTAATCATTGCCACTGTAAGCGGCATTAGTAACTAGCATGCAACTTGTACTTATCCAAGTAGGAGCAGTGCACATTACCCCATTACCAAATTAACCATAATCAAAGCTCTATCCTTTGTAATGCTAACCTAGAAAGAAATAAACCCAATTATGCTTTTGGAAGGGGAGTTGGAAGCTGGAAAGTAGCAAAGCATGAAAGATTTCAGCTTGAATTGCCTATCTTTTCATTTGAGAGTTTTTTAAATTTTTAGACAGAGATAATGAACTGCAGTGAATGAAATTTTATATTCATAAGTATTACCAAATAACATTCACAGTCAATTAAATAGTCTTTTATAAATCCAGGATTTTTTTTTAAGAAATATTTTTCTAAATGTTTTTGCCTCTCTTTGATTGTTACTGTGCCTTTTTTTTTTCCAGATTCTTATCTTATATGATAGTCTCCATGTTGTTGATGTAAATAAAATTGTTGAATACATACAGAACTTGCAAAAAGAAGATGGATCATTTGCTGGAGACATATGGGGTAATTTTTAGATCTTTAAAATTTAGAGACTAAGTTGAAATATGTAAGTCTGTGAACTTATGTTTTCCTTGGGTGGTCTTTTTGCTTATGTATTGTATATGAACACTTGTTTTCTGAGTTATGAAAAGAATTTTTGTGAAGGACAGACTTGTGTTTCATTTGTTCCATTAATATTCTAAACTTCAGTTTCATTCCTGTATTAAAAATAAATTGTCCAGCTCTTAAACAAGAAAATGTTTAGCCATTTGTAATATGACAGTACTTTGATATTCTAGATATGCTGTTCCATAAGGAATGTTTTATGCTCGCTATTTCAAGGCGGTCATTAAGGATCTTTCACTGTACAGGAATGAGGAAAGATTGGTTTTGTAGTCGTGAACTTCTGTTAATACCAATTTTGTTTCTGCACATACAATCTTTGTTCATAAAGAATGTATTTTTAAGCTGTAGCATAAATATTTAGTCACTCTAAAAATACTTACCTAAGTAAATACTTAACTCTTTAAGTACCTAAGTAAAAATGCTTATCTAAAAATGCATGGCATGCTTAAATTTTTAAAAAATCATTGCATATCACTCATTGTTCTAGTGAAGTTCAGGAGTCGCCATTGTGGCAGTGTATGTGTGGTACTGTAAAGGTCACTGTTACCTTATCTATTAAAATGGCTCATAATTTGCTGCACCCTTTTGGTTGAAGTGTGGAAACAAACGCACTGAATGCCCAAGGGATTTGCGTTACTTCTGATGGGCGGTTACAGCTCAGCTGAAGGAGTGGGATACCCGATGTAGTACAAAGCAGAACGTTTGTTTTATGTGATTCAGCTTGTGGGTTTCTTAAGAGGAAAAGTCTTGCAGCAGCTTGACTGAAAAAATGAATGTTTGCGGCTGGATTCAATTTTAAATTTTGACTTCAAGTATTAATTGCCCGGAGTTGGTGCTAGGAGAGTTACATTGGCATGGAGTTGCTGAGCAGTCGTTCTGCTATAGGGGTAGTGGGTTTGATTTGGCTTCCGGGTACACAGAAGTCTACGAAAGAAAACTTGCAACTTCCATCAGTCTTCTTCTAAACACGAGAATGGCTTCTACTTCTGCCTGCATTTAAGGCGGATTGAGTTGTGTCCGAGTATTTTTGAGTCCACTGCCTGCAATTATCTAGTAGAACGCTACAGATAAACTCTATAATTAAATAGTTATTCGTAAATTGCCACCAGTTGAATTGATTTGGATATATATCTGGCTATACACCAGCTCAAAATGAGTTGTTTGCTTTTGTGTGTAGTAAGCATACAGATCACTTTAGTTGTAACGTACACTTTCTGAGGAAATTACTGAGGAAATAAACAATAGGCTGGAAAAGGAAACAGTACAGGGATAGCTTTTGGCTGATTTTTGTTGTTCAATGTAAAACCTAGTATTTTAATGTTTTGTTCCGGTGGTGATTTAAATGTATTTTTGTTGTTAATAAAAACACTCCTATTTCATTGCCTACCTCCCATATTCCAGGAGAAATAGATACGAGGTTCTCCTTCTGTGCTGCAGCGACTCTTGCACTTCTGGTAAGCCCCGAATCATTACTTGTACAAGTACGGAATCTCCTCTTTGGTACTGCTGAAGTTTCTGTGCTTAATGAGCTTGGACAAGTGCATTAGTTGCTCTTCTGACTTGCAGGGAAAGCTGGATGCCATTGACGTGGGGAAAGCAGTAGAATTCGTTTTGTCCTGTATGAACTTTGATGGAGGATTTGGCTGTAGACCAGGCTCCGAATCACATGCAGGACAGGTAACATTTTCTTTATATGGAAATGTTTTAAGTTAGCAAGTATCACGTACTACCTATAAATGTTCTTTGCAACATCTACTAGTGATGTCATGGACATATCTTTCTTGTTTCCCAAACACCTGATTCTAATACCTTTGTTAAAATAAATGAACAAATAGATAAATGTGAGATGATAAGGAGAGACTCAGGAGGTTATAGTCTGGGGGGGGAAGGGGGGGAAGAAAAGATCGTAAGGGAACAACTTTAGTACTGGATTTCAGTTTCACATTGTGATGTTGGAATAGTTAGCGTGAAGATTTTTAGAGAATTTGAAATGGGCATTAATGGAGATACTGGACAAGATCTGTCACTGTGGCTACCACAAATCATAATGAAACATAAAGGTCAATTATGTAATAACTTCAATATTTATCAGCTGATGAACTGAAATAAAAATGAGATGTGAACATTCTCAAGGGGCAGCTTGGTTAATTTTTTGAGGAAAGTAAGTTTTAAGATGAGACCCTAACTCAGGCCTGGGAACATTTGTCATGTTTTGTTGTAGACACTAAAAAGTGTGTTACTGGTGATGGTGAATTCTGAAAAATGCTCAGTAAAATCTAGTTGAGAAGATAATTGGAACAAATTAAGGAGTCTCTCAAGGAAGGGAACCTCATTGACTCCTTCCAGCAGAAAATTTACAAAAAACCTACCTTTCCTATTATTTTTTTCATGGAAGGGATTATTGCATTTCACCTGAATTTATGAATAGAAACCAATTTTTAATAAAACATTTTAATGCCATTGGAATCACTTGTTTACTTTGCATAATTACAGTGAGCAATGCCATAGCCAAGATTCGCCTCAGCACATGAAAATTCTAGAGGTATTTTGTTCAGAAAAAGTGTTGGGTTTTTTTCTGCCCCCTCCTTCTTTTAAATCGGGGGGGGGAAATTCAAACCTGGTACACGTACCTTACTTTGCAAGTTTTATCTACAGTAACAGATAAGTGGCTGGACCATTCTAGTGTTCAGGGAAGTCAGATAAGGTCGCTGAACCCGCTCTGCAGCTAGCATTTCCAGGGGGGATTAGAGCTGTTGTGCATGTTCACATACTCCTTAAAATGTTGTGAAGGGCAACTCCTACACCTGCACAGTAGTTCAGAAGTTTTCTAGGAATATCGCATTTATTTTGCAGTATTCTTGAACAGGCACATCCCTGTTGATGTGTGCTTTTGTTGTTGTTTTTGTTGTGGTTTTGGGGTGTGTTTTATTGGGAAAAGACAATTATGAGCAGGCTTCAGTTGAGATTGTGGTTTCTTGTGGTTTGTGCTTGGTGGGTTTCTTAGTGACCACATGAAACATGACCAAAGTATACTGTTGCACTGTAAATGTTATTTCCCAGGAAAAAAAAAAAACACAGGGATTAGTCTGCACACATATTGCATGGCACATTGACAGCGAGCCTGACATGACTAGATATATGTGGGGTTGCCACGATCGTTAATGATCAGGGTTAACCCGTTTCTGCCGGAGAATTAATTTATTTGGTCTTCAGTTTGCTCTCCACAAGCCTTATGGTGAGAGGCACGTACCTTCCATAGGCTGGATGCAAATTGTCATAAAGGCCACATCCAGCCTGCAGAAATAAATTTGAGCACTCTAGCTTGAGTGTTTTTGAAATAAAACTGTATGGTTCTGCCTGATCATAACCTTGCCTAAGTGTCTTATGTTACTGAAATCTTACTGTTCTATAATTACATTGTGTAACTGGTACTTTTACACAAAAGCAACTGAAAGTTGAAACGTGTATTAATTTGTATTGAGTTTGCATGACTATATTCCTGCTTCAAGATCTTCCTGCATTTAGTCTGCTAAACTATGCTTAGTTTTTAAATACACAAAAATTTTATGTCTGTAATTTTAGATCTATTGTTGCACAGGATTTCTGGCGATAACAGACCAGCTGCATCAAATAAATGTTGACTTGCTGGGTTGGTGGCTTTGTGAACGTCAGTTACCTTCTGGAGGTCTCAACGGACGACCAGAGAAGGTATTAGATGGCTGCTTTTGTTTGTTCAGACCTCAATAGAGATTATTTCTTCTAAAGCTGAAGCACTTCTAGAAAATACCATGACTTCTGTGACATATTTAGTAAAGTTTTTCTAAGAATTCAGGCCTTCATTTTGATTCTTAATTTTGTTGTGAACACTTGTTATGCAGTCCTCAGCTATGCTTAGTGTAGGTCCTCAGTTTAGGAAGGTACGTGTACTGAAGTATCTCTCTACTGTACTTGAACAAGCATCCTGTCAAATCAGGGCTTTGATGTTTTCTGACATTGGGAATGATCTCATCGGTAGGATTCATTCACAAATTACTGTTTTACTGGATGTAAATCTTGAGTGTAATAGTGTTCCACATCACACCAGGAAACTGTAACTTAGAATAATCTCCACTGGCAAATAGGTAACCAACCAATAGATTATTTTTTTTTTCAAACAAATGAAGCTAGTTGATATGTTCTTTGTACGTAACCCATGGAAAAGATGCTGTGAGTTTTTGGCCTCTCCCACAGAAGGTGAAGGCTGTTTCAAAATAATGTTCTTGTGGTTTTGTTTCTTGAAGGAAAAAGGTTTGAAAAAGAAAATTTCACTTCCTGAAAAGGGGAAATACTCTGCAAAGAGACTGCATCCAGGAACTTTCTTCTCTTTTACCCAAAGAACACTCTTTAAGTGTTGTTTCTCTGCAACAGTCTTATGACAGTACGCTTAGTAATTTTCAAAATAACCAATAAAATTTGAAGCGACATGTTTAAAACAAAGTCAAATAACAACCTACTTCTCTGCTTGCCAGTTACCTGATGTGTGTTACTCGTGGTGGGTGCTGGCATCTTTGAAGATGATTGGGAGATTACACTGGATTGACAGAGAGAAATTGCGCTGCTTTATTTTGGCTTGCCAGGATGAGGAGACTGGAGGATTTGCTGACAGACCAGGAGATATGGTAAATAATCCTTTACTAAATAAAATATACTTAATTCAGAATTTCAACTGAAAAAGTAAATTTTCTCGTTTGAGTGTAACTGAACTCGTGATCCAAGTGTAAGCGTTTTGCAAAGTCTGCAGTTTTCTTTGAAGAAAATAACAAGGTAGATTTGCTTTTGAAGGCTTACTTGGGGAGCGGATATTTTATATGGCACTTGTGCTGTAGTATCCCCCACTGAAGTCAGTTGCCATTCCTTGCAAATTCTGGTTTGGTTCCCATAACACACACCACACAAATAATTTCTCACAAGACCACTTGGGAGATGTCTGTAAAAATATTGTGTTTGGCAGTGGATTTTTTGGGGGTTGGTTTTGTTTTGTAAAAATAATACTAAAGCTAGAGTCCAGCACAGGTTAAGTAGTCTTCAACTCTCATGGTGGTTTTGCCTGATCTAAATGAGTCATAAGTTTTTTCATTAAGAGTCCTTACATGCTAACTTTTGTTCTGTGCCAGCCAAGCCACTGAATAAATCCTCTCGCTGTCGTCTGCCTAGTTGAGGGAGGAAGAAGCTTTTGTGATAATGTTATGAAGAGGCGGCAAATTTTCTGCTTGGTTGAGAGACCCATTATGGTTTAGCTGGTCTGTTCTCTCTGGCTTCAAGCAGAAATAATTGAGATTGCCCAGGTAAAATGACATATAAAGTTTGCATCTTTTAAGGGTGCTGGACAGATTAAATTAAAACCATTATGAGACCTCATTGCAATTCCTATAGAACATCTAGCTGCTTGTCAACTAGTCGTAGCTGGTTTTTTGCAGCTGACCATGTCTTCTCCTTTCCCTACAAATGCATCAAGAACTGAAGTAACTTTCTGATTGTTTGCAAGCTGATACATTATTCCCACTTGGGCAAGAAATCTCTACTCTGGTGTGTTTGGAAAGTGTTTCAGTGTTCTTAAAATGGGAAAGTTTTTGTATTTCTAAGGAGCCCAGAAAGAAAAAGAAAGACTTTCCCTTTTCAGAATTTCCCAAGAAAAGCTTAACACTTAAAGTCTTGATGCTTTTCTGGCTTCAAGATTAAACTTGACCTATCTCTGTCTTGCCAAAAGGGCAATTTTGCAGTTCCTTTCCGCTGTATCTAATTCAGGCACCTTGGGAACAGGTTTTCCATATTACGTTAGCAGCCGTTTCATACAGTTTTTACCTGTCATCCATGTGGAAGTGGGCACTGCCATAGGAGTCTTGAACACCTACAGGTTTTTGCGTTGTATCTGCAGAAACTCATTGCTAACAGCCCCTGTGTGGTTTGGGGTTTTCTTTTTCTGTTGTGGGTTTTTTTTTTGTCTGTTTGTTGGTTTTGGGGTTTTTGTCGGCTTTGGGGAGATGGGGTGGTTATTTGAAGTTTGGTTGGAGGGTTTTTTTTTGATTTTTTTTTTTTTTTTTTTTTGTGGGTGGGTTGTTTGTTTGTTTTTTTACTTAGTTCTAGGTTTTACTCTTCTGATTTGACATCGTGATTGTATTTCAGGTTTTGAACCACTAGATGATAAGACTGTTCTGTCATCTTTAAGTTCCAGGTGGCTAGTTCTTGATAACTTAGTAGCTGTGCTTATTACTACTTGTAATTCAACGGGTTTTTCCTTTTTTTATTTGCTTGAAACAGATTTTAAGAAAATCCATTTCAGATTGAATATTAGGAAAATTTTTTACACTGAAAGGGTTATTAAGCCTTGGAATGGACTGCCCATGGAAGTGGTTGAGGCACCATCCCAGGAGGTTTTCAAAAGATGAGTTGACATAGGGCTTGGAGACGTGGTTTAGTGATGTGGGGTTTTTTTTTGTATGGTTTTCTTTTATCAGAGTTGATGGTTGGACTAGATGATCTTAAAGGTCCCTTCCAACCTGGACGATTCTGTGAAACAAAATTGCAGAAAGGAGCAGACAGCATAACAGTAGATGCATCTTCTAGAAACGTGGCTTTCTCTGAGCATTCATACCTCATGAAGAGGTTGACCCTGGAACTCCATTAGGAACCATCTCCCCTTTTGGGCCTGTTCCTCTGTACAAGTGCATCCTGTCTTGCCATTCCTAAAGTGTACTGTTTATTATTTTGCTACGTACTTATTTATTTTTAGCCCTTCTCTAATGGCCATGTTCTTATTCTGGGAAGGATAAGCAAGTAAAGCACTGAGGAGCAAGGCTTGCTATGCTTGTGTGGGCTGAACCATCTATCAATGGCTGGAGATCCTGTATATGGCTATAACATGATCATTCATCTTAGGTTACTGCAGTATAGAACCTTTGCCATAAGATCCAAAAGTTCCTCTAGTGCAAACAGGACATACGCTGCACCAGACAGCACAGGTACTTTTGGATAGGATTTTGTAGAACAGCAAATTAACTCCACTGACAAGATGCTTATGTCATGAGGCTTTGTAGCCTATTGCAGTCATGTGCTGATCCATGCTTTTGGGGGAGGTTCCCACAGTGAAGGAATACTTGAATACCAAATAACTGCTCCTGTCCCTTCTGGGTTTTTTCTTCCTCATATTTTTTCCTTTCAGTTTTCTAGCTCAGTAAGATGCAATTTCCCTCTCAAGACTTTGCACCACAGCTCCCTATTCAGACACCGTTAACGAACATTCTGTTGTTGCTGAAGAGTAAACGGGGAATTTATGGAAGCAGTACTTGTAGATGATCAAATTTACTTTTAAAATTTTTCTTTGCTTTTCCTGCCCTATTGCATGCTAATGGAGACATATGAGTACTTCCTGCCAAATTCGGAGTTGAAAATTGTCTTAGCAGCAGAAAATCTACAAGCTTCTCTGAGTAAATCATGGTATTGTAAGTGTGTGCTGGGAAGATTGTCTTGCCTGTCACATGCTGGCACAAATGAAAGCTTGTTCAGTTGCGCTGTCTTCTCCAGACATTGAGACATACTGGCTAGCAAGCAAAACCTTTGTTCTATATGAATTAAATGCTAATTGTCTTTTGGAAACAGACAAAACCTTTCTCTTTTCTCCTAGGTGGATCCATTTCACACCTTATTTGGAATTGCTGGACTATCTTTATTAGGAGAAGAACAAATTAAGGCTGTCAATCCTGTCTTTTGTATGCCAGAAGATGTTCTTCGAAGAATAAATGTACAGCCTGAGCTTGTGAGCTAAGCCCCATGGAGACAAAAGGATGGTGTGCCCAGTTGCTTTGCTTTTGCTGATTTCAGTCATCTCATCTCTGAAACTGTTAGCGTAATCTTTTTTGAGATGCGTTTACATGATGAAAGTAAAGCAAGAGTTTTACTTTGGGCTTTGTCACTTTGTAAACTGTATCGGAACAGGCTGGTTCTAATAATCTGAGTGTAACATGGTATTTGTTTGTATATAAGAGATGTAGAAACATTTCTAATCTGTATCTAAATATATGGGCCTTTGCATTTTTTTTCTGAATATTCAAGTCAAGCAATAGTGATGTGAATGGTTAGTTTTTGTACTCCTCTGATGTCAACCACGCTAGCATCTGCGTTTACATAAGCATGTTCTGATAGTGGATCACTCAAAGCACTTTAAAATAATATGAAGAAAAATCCCAAACAAAAACCCTACTTAAGCTGTGCACTTAATGCCACACACTTCTGTATTTAATTATTCCTGTTCACGGTTGCCATTACCGTTATAAACTCAGAAACAAGGTTTTTCTTCTGATAGTAATTGGTACCAGTGAGAAAAAATATTATGGTTCCATTACATATATATATATATATATATAAAATGTCTTCATTTATTGATGAGTCCCTAAGACAAAATTTTACTGATATTTGAAATAGAGCATACCTTAAGTAGGTTTAGATAAATTTGCTAACATTAAGCATTCTAGAGGAGGTCTCTCTATAGGACAGTGATGTGTGCCTGAAAATAGAGTTGATCCTAAACTTGTTGCTGGGTTGAAATCCTGCTTTCGTAGCTTTTAAGACAATAATTGCCAACACTTGATTATGGTATAATTAAGAATAAAACGAGCTCTGGAAAATACTTGTTCTCTGAAGGATGGAGTCCTCTGTCTTCACAGAAACCCTAAAATTTCCTCTTAATTTATGTTCCATACACCCTGGCTGAGACTGAATGGTGTTCCAGTTGGAATATACAGTAAAAGGTAATCGTGAACAGGAGGACGTATTTGATAATCTCTGTATTTATGCTTAAGGGAGGTCTAAAGTTGTTTCGAACGTAGTTCTAGAAGCCAGCTGGTTAGTTTTATCCAGCCTAGGACAGAACCAGACAAAGTAACTTTTCAGTAGACCTTTAGTTGCAGAGAATTTCAAAGAGAACGTGTATTTTAATGCTCAGGTCTTTCTAATGTAGGCTTCTCTACCGGCTTTTAGATAAAGTAAAAATCCTCCTCTGTTTAGCTGTCCAGTTGCCTGATGAATTCTGGAGTTAATTTCTTCGTCAAGTTTTGGAAAAAAGTTTCTGTAGGCTTTGTATTGAGTGTGAGGGAATGAGAGTCTTGATCAGGTTTTTATCTAACTGTAAAGTTTAACAGAAGGTTTTAAGGTAAATTTTTGTCATTCCAGGTTACCTTAGCAAGTGCGGTTTCTTTTCCTCTGAGGAAACACTGTTCAGTACATGGGAATTTGCCATTTTTTCTGTGTTGTGGAAACAAAATGGAATCCTTTTCAGAATTTCTAGTTCAGTATAGACTGAGGCATCCTGGGAATCACTATGTGGGTGATAATGCACAACAGTGTAGAACATTTCACTCTAGGCTGAAATCCTATTAATATTATTGGAGTTTTTCTCTGAGGAAGGTCTGGTCAACTTCAATTCCTAAGTCAGCTGTGATTTATAAAGGTCTTTTAAGATTATAGCTTAAAAAAAGGTATGAGTATGTGCACAAACTAAAAAACTTAAGAATGTTCTCCATTCTTTACATCATTTTTTTTAAAATACTGTATTTGTAGAAAGAGAATCATCACAATTTTTCTTAAGCAAACAAAATCACGCTTTCTCTTAAATGTACTGTGAAAAAAATTAGTTGCCCAGTTTGTCTAAGACTCGCATCATTTTGATGCAGAATACGTTGTTACCGTCTACCTCTATTTTGTTCAAAGTACTGGTAAGTTTTTTTTTTTGAGTTTACATAGTTAGAAACTTCGTAATTAATCTACTGTTCTGAGTCTTCAATTACAGGTCCTTTATTAAAGGCTTTCAGAAACTTGTACTTTCATAACTTTTTTTTACCTTGGAAATCTTTATATCCTTAGTACTCGATCTTAAGCACTGTAGTGTAGCCGGCACTCCCAGCGATACAGTTTGCAAGATGCTGCGTGAGATACTGTGAAAGAATAACGAATCATTCCGGTATGCAAAATTGTCTGTAGATGTGTTTATTAAAAGATAATCAGTGAGGGGGTGGGGAACCAAGAGCCATTTATTACCTGCTGAGAACATGGTCAAGACCAGAGCTACGTGCTTTATTCCAGAGGTGCTTCCTTTTGGTTTTGTGGAGACGGCATGGTGGGGGAGTTCAGCCCTGTGGTCTGTGACCAGGGGGAAGATGGGTGTTCATCTTGATTCAGTGGGGCCTGTTTGCGGCTAGGGCCCAGCGGTGCTGGTGTCGTCCCAAAAGTTGTACCCGTTTCCCACTGTGCAGTTGACCATCTTGCAGCTTCATCATTTATTTCAGCGCTGCCCAAGGCTGGGCGCTTGGTGGTTTCCGCAGACCAAGCACGCCCACCAGCACGCCCTGTGCCATTCTTATACACATTTTATGAAATCATTAGAATATTAGTACCTTCTACCTGTATTTGATTGGTTAGTAATTTACATACAATTACACAATCACGTTACAGCTACCATGCATGGTCAGGGGAAGGATCTTCTCCTGGGCAAGGTTATTAGTATTATAGTGAAGATAGTTCAGCTTAAGATACTAAGAATTTTCACTTTCCTGCCAAGTTGGCTTAGCTTCTTAAAAAGTGTAAATTAGAACCGTCTTCAAGGTCCTTATGCTGGTATCTTCCACGATCTCCCTCCTTGAGAATGATACAATACTTGCCTCCCTTCATTAGGAGTTCTGTCATGAACTCATGCTTGGTAGATTCAAGGATGGAATCCTCATTATTCATGAGAATACACGTCCAGCCTTTCAGTGGTCGTTACTCGTGACGTGTCAAGGCTCTGCTTTGGATACGGACATAGAGTTAAGACCGTTCTAGAGGTGAACAAGCTTTATGGCTTATTGGGGTTTTTTGGTAACTAAACTGTTGAGCAGGTGGAAAACATCTGCTAAAATAGTCTCTGTTGAAGAACAGATGTGGGACAAGCTCTGTTTGGATGCTTTACTCCTGCTCTAAGAGCACAGAACACCCTTTCCTCGCGTTCCTGTGTCACCCTTCTGCTGTCTGTGGTTGCATATTTATAAGGACACTTATAAATAAAATATGCATGCGTGCCCAGCAGTTATGTCGGTACCGAATCGATTGCAGTCGTACCGGTACCCGCCGCTTTACGCTTCCTTCCCCTGAAGCGGAGCCACGAGGTGGCGCCGCCGCCGCGCGCGAGCGTCGCGTTTGCCGCCATTTTGAGCGCCGTGCTCGGCGAGGGTCGTCGCGCCTCAGGCGAGGGCAGCATGTCGGGAGAAAGCAGCGAGGAGAACGCGGGCGGGTGGCCGGCCGCCTCGGAGTCCTACACGGGCCGCGGCTCTTCCACCTCGGTGCTGGGTGGGAGAGTGGAGCGGGCGCCCCGCTACACCCTCGGGCTGCTGCAGACACCGCGCAGCTCAGCGGACAGTGCCGGCTGCTCCAGCTGCGGGGAAGGCCGTGCTCTCGGCCGGGTCACCTCTGGCAGTGGGGAAAAGCCAGCGGTTTCCGGACGAGGAGGTGGGGTGCAGCATTGCCGTCTATGACCGGGTCCTTATACCGTTCTTTTATCTTCCTGTCTTCTTTGCTTGGGTGAGGCTTCAAAAGAGCGGTTGCAGGTGGGACTTGTATGGAGAAGGGGACATCAGCATCTGTTTGTCTTGGCCACCTCTTGTTTTCTGTTCATCCTGTCAGAACAATGGTAGTCGTTCCTCACATTCTGTACATAAATATTGCTTTCTTCACGTAGTTTTTTAGGTAGCAGTATCCGAATACCCTGTTGAGGTAAACAAACTGGTTTGAATTGCAGCATAGTGTTTGCTTTACTTAGAGACCCAAACCACGTTCAGTTGATTAGAAGTTTTGGGGTTGTGTTTGTTTTTTTTGTCTCTCGGCTTGGTGTCAGGTTTGGGTTTTGTGTGTGTGTGTGTTTTGTTGTTGTTTGGGTTTTGGGTGGGTATTTTTGTGGTTTTGTTTTGTTTTTTGGTTGGTTAGCTTGTTTTTTTTTTTGGCCTGGCCTTTAAAATAGTTTTAAGTGCTGTTATCCTTGATGTGTTGTAAGAAGGTTGTGGTCCTACAGTGCAACGCTGCTATTTGCCAGCCTTTACGTAAAGCTGCTGTTCATACAAGCCGCCTGGCTCTGCCCTGGGGATGAGACCCCCAGCACCTCCTCCACAGAGAGTGAGTGTATCAGCCAGGTCAGAAGACTTGATCCTGCTACCAAAGTCT
Source organism: Gallinago undulata (assembly GCA_026546715.1). NCBI lineage: Eukaryota > Metazoa > Chordata > Aves > Charadriiformes > Scolopacidae > Gallinago > Gallinago undulata. The sequence continues at coordinate 34,563,770 of JAOTQQ010000004.1, forward strand.
GTGTCTTTGGCAGGCAGAGAAACATCGTTTAAATTGTATTTTTTTCAGTGAAAAAGCTATAGAAAGAATTGGAAATTCTTTTAACGTTTGCTGAAATGCATTCTTAAGTACATATATCTCCATTAGGCATAAGCTGAGAAGAAGTTAACATACTTTTGAGTAATGTACGTCATCAGTCCTGAATCCTAAAAAAACCAACCAACCAACAACAACCAAAACTTAGAATGCTAATTTGAGTTTGACTTATGTGTTAAATGTTGATTCTAAAAAGCACCTGTAGATGTTTCTGTTCATCTGGTCTTTAAAATTACGGTTTTCCCCATGTTATGCCAGATTCAGCATGTTCTAAGATAATAGCAAAATCTCTTCTGCCAGACTTCTGAGTAAACATGCCAAAATCTAAGTGAATGCTATTTAAAAAAAATCACCTGTATGCATTGCAATGCTGATTTTTCCACTCCTTAAAAAAAAAGTGTGAATTAACAGTGGGTTTTTTTCCAGCTGTCAGTTTTGTGAGACAAAATAACAAACAAAAAACCCCAGTACTGTTAATATTTTTGTACCAACCATGGACTTAATGGGTCATCTGAGAACAATACTGAAGTATTTTGTCTTGTAGATTAGTTTTTAATGTGATAAAAGGAACATAAACATTTGGGTTTGTGTGACTCAATACCTGGAATTTTTTAAGTCAAAAACCTCTTTATACTTCAATTAATTTTTTATCTTAAAAAGCAATTACCCAAGGTAGATTAAGGATTTTATGTTGGTTTTGATCATCTCAAGAAAACTGAAAATAAGTGAAATACTTCAATTTATTGAAATTAAAGAATGAGCTGAGAAAAAGAGATTTTGCAGGACTTAAAATGTAGATAAATCTTAAGATACATGTGTAAAAGAAACTGCAGATAACAAACAGGTCCCAGATTATTGTACAATTTCTGAAGAGTTGAATCCCATAAATTCAAATGGAGATGATTCTCAAGTGGAGTGGGTTTTGAGCATGGTTCCTTGTTTTCTTTTATTGTCCTGTTTAAAAAAGGAATACTCATCTTTAAAAGAAAAATTCATAAACACGTGTACAGTTTCAGATAGGGATTTTAAAACTGATGGGAAAATGCAAGATAGAGCTGACAGAGCATTCTTTAATAAATCTAGAATTCATTAGAATATGAAATTATGCATCGTAAAGTGACTTTGTGTTATTTTAGTCCAACAATGTAAACAATTTTTATTGGTGCTTTAAGTAATGTAATTGTGGAAAATAACTATATTGATACAATCTTGTTTTCAAAACAGACTGATTTTTATTAGATTTTATACTTTATAGAGCTTTTATGGAATGACATTAAAGATTATTGCTTGGATAGTTCTATTTCCAGTTAGAAAAGTTAAGCTTTCTAAGCTGTATATTTATATTTTGCTTTCTAAATATAACCTGATTCAAATTTTTTTTTTTCAGTTAAATGCGATACAATTTAATGTATCTGTTTTCAAAAGTTAATTTTTTTTTCCTCCCCTCAGAATCATATTTTGGGGACAAAAGTTCTTTTGTAGAAAATGCTAGCACATTGAATTTCACAAGTTCTTCCTCTGTGCGAGGCCTGAATAGCACATGTATAGGAAAAGCACCTCTCTCTTCCAGTAGATCTGTTTGCAGAAGCCGTACCCCTCTTATGGGGTATTCAGGTAAGATTAACAACTCTGAAAGACAGTAGTCCTACTTACATTTCTAACGTTATTATATTAAACATACTTTATTTTTTTAATGTGGTACAGTAAGATACTGAAATATAATCAAAATAGAAAACATAATGTGTTCTGTAGCACACAGGATGCCTGCCAGGGAAAGATGCACCTGTAGGGGAAAATACTACTTAAGAAACTGAGTAGGTGTGTGTGACTTTGTGTTCGTTTATAAATTATCAATATGGTTGGAATTCAGACTTTTTTCAGATTGTCCAAAATGGAATTATTTTTGTGGATATGAACTGAAGAGCCCAAATTTATGCATGTTTCTAATCATGGGGTATTTTTAGGCTGATAACGCATTGTACATGACATACTGTGATGTCATGTTTCTCAAGTTTCTTGATGCAGGTTTTATGCACTTTATGTTGGCGGCTTCAAAGGTGTCGCACGCTAGTTCTTCAGAACACATGCACAGTAGCTCGTGGAGTGTACGTTTTGCAGTGCCTTAGGAACAAAGCTGTGTTAGTGGGCAGTGATGCCATCTGCCCTGTTATGGGTGTCTGAGTGCTCTGTGGTGCAGGAGTAGTGGGATTCAAAGTGAGTTTTTCCACAGCCTGACCAGTCATTATCAGTTCAGTCTTCAGTATTCTTAAGATTATTTAATGGCAATTCCTGAAGCAATGAACGACAAACAGGGGCAGCTTGAAGCCACGATGCACCAGGAAAACTATGACATAGTGGCTGTCACAGAAATGTGGTGGGATATCTCACATGACTGGAGTGCCGCAATTGATGGCTACAAGCTCTTCAGGAGGGATAGACAGGAAAAGAAAGGTGGCGGAGTGGCCCTGTATGTTAGAGAATGCTACGAGAGCTCAGAAATTAAGTATAGTGATAATGGCGTTGAGAGTGTTTGGATTAGGGTAAGGGCCAATAAAGGTGATATTGCTGTGGGAGTCTGCTATAGACCTCCCAACCAAAGCAGTGAGGTGGATGAAGCCTTCTATAAGCAACTGGGAGAAATATCGCAGTCACTTGCCATTGTTCTTGTGGGGGACTTTAACCTCCCCGATATCTGCTGGGAGTACAGCACAGCAGACAGGGAACAATTCAGGAGGTTCCTGGAATGTGTGGAGGATAACTTCCTCATGCAGCTGATATGTGAGCTGACCAGGGAAAGTGCCCTCCTGGACCTGCTCCTTGCGAACAGGGAAGAACTTGTCGGGGGAAGGAAAGGTTGGAGGCTGTCTAGGGCACAGTGATCATGAGATGATTGAGTTCTCGATCCTTGGAGAAACAAGGAGAGGGGTTACCAAAACTGCCACCTTAGTCTTCCAGAGGGCAAACTTTACTCTGTTCAGAAGACTGCTAGACAGAATCCCTTGGGAGAATGCCCTTAAGGATAGAGGAGTCCAGGAAGGATGGACATACTTCAAAAAAGAAGTCTTAAAGGCACAGGAGCAGGCTGTCCCCCTGTGCCGAAAAACAAGTAGGCGAGGAAGGAGACCGGCCTGGCTGAATAGGGACCTTTTGCTGGATCTCAGAAAAAAAGAAGAGTCTACAATCTTTGGAAGAAGGGACGAGCCTCTCATGAAGATTATGAAGAGCTAGCGAAGCTATACAGGGAGAAAATTAGGAGAGCTAAAGCGCAGCTAGAGCCCAACCTAGCTACAGCCATTAAGGATAATAAAAAATGTTTCTATTAATTCATTAACAACAAAAGGAGGATTAGGGGAAAATCTCCCTCAATATTGGATGCAGAGGGAATCAGTCACAAAGAATGAGGAAAAGGCTGAGGTGCTCAACACCTGCTTTGCGTCGGTCTTTAGCAGTGGAACTAGCTGTTCCCTGGACACCCAGCCTCATGAGCTAGGAGACAGGGAGGGGAAGCAGAATGAGGGCATCACAATTAAAGAGGAAGAGATCAGT
>JAOTQQ010000004.1:34576065-34590013 GCA_026546715.1 Gallinago undulata
TCTCCCTCTCTGCTCTGCACTGGGGAGGCCACAACTGGAATACTGCATCCAGTTCTGGGCCCCCCAGTTCAAGAGGGACAGGGAATTACTGGAGAGAGTCCAGTGTAGGGCAACGAAGATGATTAAGGGATTGGAGCACCTCCCTTACAAGGAAAGTATTTGATCTCAGATTATGATTTTTCTTCTTTTGTAGGGTTAATTTATTTGTTTTTAAGTAGTTCAATTGAGAGAAAACTGCAAACTGCACCACTGCAGTAGGAATGAAATACTATTACAAAAAATGAAGACAATGAGTAAAAACGTATTTCTATGCTTTGGCAAATTATATAATGAGGGCTAATGTTATAATTATATTAAATCCTAAACTGCTGTAGTTTATATAAGCATGTCAAAAGCATGCCTCAAGTTTGCAGGATACTCTTACCTGAAAATGTCACTTGACATTTATCATCTTTATTTTTGTGAGTGTATTCTTCACATCTGTTTGGGTTTTGTTTTTTAAAGGAATGGTCACACACTTTTTGGTGTCCTAAATTACACTAAAACTCCAGGTGGAAGTCGAAGACTTAGATCCAATATCCTGGAGCCATTAGTTGATGCTGAAACAATTAACACGAGACTGGACTGTGTTCAGGAGTTACTCCAGGATGAGCAGCTCTTTTTTGGTCTTCAAGCAGGTAGTAGTTTATTCTTTTAATACATAGTATTATGTTTCTTTTTGAACATTTTTTTCTAATTTATGAAAGTATGCAGTGTAACTCAGTATGTTAGAAAAGTATATTTTTAATATTTGTCAGGTGACACGTAGTTGACACTTATTTTTTTTAAGTAATCTTTATTATGACAGTGATATTTTTCTCCAGTATTTTGCTAAGAAAAGTGACTTTCTCTGATAAAGTGGATAGAAGTCGGTGACCGAGTATCTTTTTTGAATAATTTGAGTTTATTTCTTTACCTCTATGGCTAGATACACACTATGTTGGAATTATACAAGTACACATAATGTATATTTTAATAACAAATAAAGGTATTGCTGATGTAATACTTGCTTTCTATGCATATTTTTTTTCTGTTGCTTAATAAAATACAGAGGTCCAGATAAAGGTAAAATACAATACCAGAGTATGTTAGTCCACCTGAAGTTGAATCATATAATCTTTATCACAAGAGAAATATGATTCAATCTAACAAAAAGAATATTGCTGAATTGATATGTGTCCACCTGTACAAGAATCACTACATGCTTAGGTATAGGAAGTATAGTTATGAGAAAATAATTTAAATAGCAGCTACTTTTAACCTGTTCTTTTCCCTGGTAAATAATTTGTGAAGATAGAATGAAAGAAGGTTAGCATAAGTATAACTAATTGTGCGCATTTTAAAAAATTTGATTTTACTACAATTTCAGTTCAATTTCTGATATGTTTACTTTTGTTTTACAGTTATCTCTAAATTCCTGGATACAGAACAACTACTTTCAGTTTTGGTACAAATTCCAAAGCAAGATACAGTATGTTTTGAAATACACCTTAGATGATCAGTTATCTGGCCATAATGTGCAATATGTGATATCTATAAATATGCATGAGATCATGAGAAAAAGACCGCATCCTAAAAGACAAGGAATAATGTTATCATATATTGAGAGTATATCTTGTTTTATAGCAGTAGAAGATTGTCATAGGAGAATGTTACAAAAATATGGCTTTGCCTCAAAATCATATCTTAATTTATGCACATTGACTTCCAAAAACGTTTACTTTTTCATTACTCCTTATCTTTATTCTTTGTAAATGTACATCCTGTTCAACAGTACTAGGATGAGAGAGAGGAATTATCTTCACATCAGTATAAAAGTAAAAAGTGCATGACATGAATTTTCTCTCTTATTTTTGGAGGTTAATATAATTTTTGGTAGCCTAGAGAAAATTAAGCATCTTTCTTGCTAGAAATTAAATAATTTCTTAGTTTTCGTGCAATACAAATCAATAGAAATTAGCCTTTATTGCCTAAAAAAATTTTTTGAAAAAGGTTCTTAAGAACCACTCTGCCTGTGCTCCGCTGTGCTTGTAATATAAATAAACTTAAATCCCTGTCCAGTTCCTAAGTCAGTTGTGCAAATGTACAAAGGCAGAAATGGGAATTACTTACCTGTTGGTTTCTAAGACACAGGCACTGTATGACCTGAGCACAGCTTTTTCACGCAGGAGTTAATGTTTCCTCTGAACAGCAGCCAGCTGACAGAAAGCAACATGCTCACTGTGCAGCATAAGCAGTACCAAACCAGACAGAAGTTTCCCCTATGCTGTCTGTTCTCACGAGCAGAGACCCTTGCATCGCAAGCAGACAGAGGGATCTAGGTTAGGAATAGCTAGAAGTCTCTCCTGCGTCCATCTCTCAACTTGACCCATGCTTCTCTGCTAACCTTTGCAAGGAATAAGTAATGTGTTGGAGCATTGATTGCCCTTAAGCTTTCTCAAGGTCCCGTCTTACGGATTAAGAGTGCCCTGCTTTTACCTTATATCACACATCTTGCAAGGCAGACTGAAACAAAATGCAGATAAAAACATTTATTCATAAAAGCATTGCTGGACAATAAAGTAATAAATTCTTATAACAACATAGTTCAGTTGAAAGACAAGCAATACTTTATCTGGGTATGTTAAGGCTTCATTCAGCAGGGAGGTATTTTATCCCCTATCCATGTGACAGAGTCAGCCGTGGTTTTGGTCTGAATGCTTTATGCCTTATGTTGTACCCATTAGAGTGCATTCAGGACCTCAACCAGTGGAGAAGGCTTCCATCACAGATCACCTTCGGGAGAATTACTGAATATACCTTTAGATTCAGGTTCCTTAAAACTCGTCTTTCCTCCTCGGTATTTAAGGGAAGTTCCCTATACAAATAGGGAATTGCAAATACAAAACATTTTGAGCAGTCATTATTACAAGCAAAATAGTTAAACATGTATTGGATTACTTTTTTTTAAATTATATGGGCCGATGTTTAAGGTTATAAATATATTAACCAAAGATAAGTCAACCAAATTGGGTTATGTTGTGTTTAACAGCAATTGTGAAAAGGGCTAATTAATGGCAATGCATACTGTATTCACTTTGAAAGACTCTACAAGCTCTGTAGAGCTTGAATAGAGCTTTGTATATGTAGAAGACTGAAAGTTTTCACGGCTTAGGTTAGCAGTGTTCTGAGAGTGAGTCATCAGTGCAGACATAGGAGAATATGTACCAATGGGCAAGCTATCACATAGGAAATGTAAAGTCTAGGTAAACAATTTTTTATGTAGTTATACATCAAGTTGTCAAAGTGAGCTTATAGAGTATTTTTGCAATTTACAGTAAAAGTGTATATTTGATACACTTAACAGTATGAGTTCTGTGAGTTCTTAAGGACTTCTTTTTAAACAGGGAGACATAGAGACACCTCCAATATTTGTAAAATTTTTCAACAGGTTAAAACTGCTGAATCAAAAATAACTAATTTAATCTACCTGAAGCATACTCTAGAACTTGTGGAGCCTCTAAAAGTAAGCTCTTGGTTTTGTTTTTGTTTTTTTTTGATGAAGTACAGAATGTTTAGTCCTTACTTTTATACAGTGCAGTTTGTTAAATTTCGGTTAGAAGGGACTGATCATAGAATCATATGGGGTTGGAAGGGACCTCTGGAGATCATCTAGTCCAACCCCCTGCCGGAGTGAGTCTACCTAGAGCACGTTGCACAGGAACTTGTCCAGGCAGGTTTTGAATGTCTCCAGAGAAGGAGACTCAACCACCTCCCTGGGCAGCCTCTTCCAGGGCTCTACCACTCTCACAGTAAGGAAGTTCCTCCTCATGTTTAGGTGGAACTTCTTATACTCAAGTTTGTGCGCTTTTCCTCTTGATCTGTCCCTGGGCACCACTGAGAAAAGACCAGCCCCGTCCTCCTGACACCCACCCTTTAAGTATTTGTATGCATTGATCAGATCCCCCCTAAGTCTTCTCAAGACTAAAAAGACCCAAGTCCTTCAGCCTTTCCTCATAGGAGAGGTGTTCCAGGCCCTTAATCATCTTTGTGGCCCTTTTTTGTACCCTCCCCAGCAGTTCTGTCCCTCCTGTCCTTCTTGAACTGGGGAGCCCAGAACTGGACACAGTGCTCCAGATGGGGCCTCACCAGGGCAGAGCAGAGGGGCAGGATGACCTCCCCCGACCTGCTGGCCACGCTCTTCTTGATGCACCCCAGGATGCCATTGGCCTCCTTGGCCACAAGGGCCCATTGCTGGCTCCTGGGCATCTTGGTGTCCACCGGGACTCCCAGGTCTTTCTCCTCAGAGCTGCTCTCCAGCAGGTCAGCCCCCAACCTGTCCTGGTGCAGGGGGTTATTCCTCCCCAGGTGCAGCACCCTACATTTGCCCTTGTTAAATTTCATTAGGTTTCTCTCGGCCCATCTCTCCAGCCTGTCCGGGTCTCACAGGATGGTGGCACAGCCTTCTGGGGTGTCAGCCACCCTTCCTAGTTTTGTGTCATCAGCAAACTTGCTGAGGGTACATTCCATCCCTTCATCCAGGTCATTGATGAATATATTGAAGAGGACTGGACCCAGTACGGACCCCTGGGGAACACCACTTGTCACAGACTTCCCGCTGGATTCTGTGCCCCTAATCATAACCCTCTGGGTCCTATGATAAGGATCATAAAGTCAAAAAAATAATAATCATGTATTGCAGAACACAGTACTGCCAACAGACTCTGTTCATCCTTAAGCCAACTGAAAATACGCATTTGAGTTTAATACTCCTAAGAGCTGGATTCCTAACTATTACCTGAATAATTGATTTTATAACAAATATTTAACTGAAACTCCTGCTCAGATTCTGTAAGCTGCTTATACTACCATTAATAAGCCTCAGTGCATCTCAGAACTTCCAGTCCTTTAAAAGGGCTTCAAAAAGAAGTAACAATTCATGTCCCTATTTTAATCTTTAACAGGCTGCTTTAAGAAGCTGCAACACACCTCTGCTAAAGGCTTATTACAACTCTCTTGAAGATACAAGGTATTTATCATATTTTAGCTAATATGTTAGAAACTAATCTTTCTTAAGAATGTAAGATTAAAGATGTTGCATCTTTATTTATTTGTACTTACAGGTAGAGCTCAATTCTTTTGCCTAAAAGTTGATTTTAATTGTCAAAAATTCTAATTTTCAATTTTCAATTAACAAGCAAATACAGGAGGAAAAAGCAAAACGTAAAGTTAGCTATAATACCACAATTCCTGATGAACTGTACTCCATTAGAAATAATACTGAAAAGTCAGAAGTAGTGCTTTTCTAGAGTCCCCATAGTAATGCAGAAATCAATTATTCCCTCTATACTTGAGAAATAATCTCCCAAAGATTTGAATTGTGGCTTTGGTCGGACATGTGTATAGTCATGCTGCATTCTGAGGTGAAAACAAACATGAAATTTAGTGTTTAACAGTAGATAATTTGCTTCAGTTATTTGTAATACTCCTACATGTAATTTTGGGGTGATGCTGCAAATAAAAATTGTAAAGTATTTTGTGGCTAATTTGAGTTACAACTAATATTGCAGGTTTGGAATTATACTTGAAAAGATTACAACTGTAATTAATGACAATACAAGGTACACAAAAGGATGTCTGAGTATGAGGACCCAGAAATGCTATGCTGTTAAGCCTAACATCAATGAATTCCTTGACATAGCTCGTAGAACATACACAGAAATTGTTGATGACATAGCAGGTATATCTAAACCACGACTTTTATCTATTTGGAGTTCAAAGTATGTTTCCCCTGGCATATAGAAGCCATGTAATCGTGTGTGTTATAACCTTCTCACCTCTAAAAAGTATTTAGTATTAGTATGAACTGATTGTTATCGATAAGTAACTGAAGTACTTTTGAGATACACACTGATATTTTCTTTTTTTAGATGAAAACTCGGTTTTATTTTAATCAATTTGACAATTATATTGTGATGCCTATAATTAAAACTGTGCTGGTCCTTATCCTCCAAAAGTACAAAGAAGCTAAAGTAACGTATCAGAATTATTCCAACTAAAACATTCTGCATAAAACATGTGAATCTTTGTTTTAGCTTCTTGAATTTAAACACAAAGTCACAGAATGGTTTGGGTCAGAAGGGACCTTAAAGCCCATTCAGTGCCACCCCCTGCCCTGGGCAGGGACACCTCCCACCAGACCAGGTTGCTCCAAGCCCCCTTCAACCTGGCCTTGAACCCCTCCAGGGATGGGGCAGCCACAGCTTCTCTGGGCAACCTGGGCCAGGCTCTCACCACCCTCAGAGTGAAGAAAGCTTTACAAGTTCTTTGTTCTTAAGATTTTAAGTAGTCTTGATCTATCTGTGGACTACTTTGTAGCCAAGCTATGAAGAATGGGAAAAAAACAAAGAAACGGAATTTTAGCATAATGTTCGTTGCTGTGCTTTGGTAGCCTTCCTGTCAAAATAGAAGAAAAAAAAATCTGGAATGGTTCTGGTTCTCCTTTTTTTAGTGTAAAGTGTTGATTTCTTGCTGAAGCACCTTCTTCTCGGTTTGCTATATAATTGGAAACTTAAAAGAGCATCAGGAACTTCAGCATCTGTCATATGTTGTGAGCTTCCTGTTTCCTTCTAGTCTTGCATTCTACGTTTTACATTATACAGTGAAAAGTACAGATGCTATTTTTTTTTTTTTTTATTTCCTAAACTTCCCAAACTTTGGTAGCTGCTAGCATTCCAGAATGTGTGAACATACAGGATGTGTTCCCCTTACCTTTTTTCATTGTAGCCCACATACTTTGCAAAAGGATTCCTCTCTCTTTTCTTCTTTACTGGATTAAACTTATAAGTGATTCCAAAACTGAAATACGTTTTTTCTTCCTGGACTTCTGTAAGGCCTTTGATACTGCTCTCCGCAACATCCTTGTTAAATTGGAGAGATGGGTTTGATGGATGGGCTAAGGAATGAGAGATGGATATAAGATGAACAAGGGATTGGCTGGATGTCTGCATCCAAAGAGTTACAGTCAATGGCTCAGCATCCCAAGTGGAAACAGCGTGTTGTGTCCCTCAAGGGTCCGTGTTAGAACCAATACTATTTAATATCTTCATCAATGGTATAAACAGTGGGATTGAGTGGACCCTGAGCATGTTTGAAGACAACACCAAGCTGAGTGGTGCAGTTGATCCAGAGGAACCTGGACAGGCTTGAAGAATGAGCCTGGGCGAACGTCTTGAAGTCCAACAAGGCCAAGTACAAGGCCCTGCACTGTTGTCAGGGTGATCCCCAGTATCAGTATAGACTGGGGATGAATGGCGTGCAGAGAATGTCTTGGGGATACTGGTGGCTGAAAAATTGGGCATGAGCTGGTAATGTGTGCTCGCAGCCCAGCCAGCCAATTGTATCCTGGCCTACATCAAAAGAAGGAAGGCCAGCAGTTTGAGGGAAGGGATTCTACCCCCTCTATTCTGCTCTGGTGAGACCCCAACTGGAGTACTGTGCCCAGCTCTGGGTTCCACTGCACAAGAAAGACACGGATCCATTAGATTGGGTCCAGAGGAGGGCCACAAAACTGGTCAGGGGCCTGGAACACCTCTCCCATGAAGAAAGGCTGGTGAGATACTGGAATGAGTTTCCCAGGGAAGTTGTGAATACACCATCATCGGAAGCATTCAAGGTCAGGTTGGATGTGGCTTAGAGCAACCTGATCTAGTGAAAGATGTCCCCGCCTGTTGCATAGGGGTTGAACTAGATGATCTTTATGGGTCCCTTCCAACCCAAACCATTCCCTGATTGTATATACAGAATGTCCCAAGTTTCTAGTCCACATTGTGGGTGGTTGGAACACGAGAGTGGGCAAACCTAGAGCAATGATCAGCAGGGAAACACAACTAAGTTACTCCATGCATTATTCTTACAGGAGTACCACACCATTACCCTCTCTGCAGTATTCAGAATTCCCATGGTTTCACAGAACATATTCTTCTGACAGTTTCCTACATGCAGTATCTTAGCCATGAACAAGATGCATCTAAGGGGGAAATTACTGATGTAAAGCATTACCCTCAGCCTGGGGAAAGAAGATTGCTTAGAATCATTAACTGATTAAAACCAGTCCCTAGCCTACATTTCATACTCTGTCTGCTGTGTGGAAGCTGAGTGCTTGAGCAGACTTTCCTTTCCATAGATAGACCCACCTGGGAGTTGGTCAAATGCATGAACTGTCATTAAAGAACACATGAATTTATCTGATTCTGCACTGGATTTTTTTTCCCAATAGCTCTATGCACCCAGATTTGTTACATTAATATGTTACTTAAACAACTCACTGGAGACCCACCTCTAAGGCCCCTTGTCACTTTACTTACCTGACACATTTAATGCCTATAAATCACAGTAACTATGCATCTTTGTACCAACGCAAACATGTATGTATGGGTATGCACAGGAGTGTATGTATTTTGGGTCAGATTTTTATTTGTGATATGTAGGTATGATAACACAACTCGCAGAAAAGTACAACTTGCCAATGAAAACAAGTTTCAGCTCTGCTCGTGGATTTTTTATCCAGATGAATGTTGATTGTTCAGCATTACCCAATGGCCAACTTCCTTCAGAATTTACAAAGGTATCTACACTAGATACGCTTTTTAATAATATTTTTGTATATGAATGTACATAAAATGTATAATACACTAATAAAGTAGATGTTATACAGTAATTTAAGCAACAATTAAAATAATTTCAGTGAAGGTATAATTGGTATGGTTTTACAACTGCTCTATTTCTGGTAATACTTAATATTGTTAGAAATGTGCAGTTACATGCAGTTATGTTGTATATATGCTGATAACTGCATTCTCTTATATGGATTTTTCATAAAAATGTATATGGGGAAAATGAAACCAGGCATTATTTTTTCCACTTTTTTCCCCCTGTGGTGTTCCCAGTTTGCTTTTTAGAGGCTAGTTTTGTTTCTGGTAATACGGCAAGTTCTTACTCTTGGTTTGAATTCCTTGTAGATCACTAAAATGAAAAACACATACAGCTTCACTTCAGCAGATTTAATAAAAATGAATGAAAGATGTCAGGAGTCCCTGAGAGAAATATATCACATGACCTACTTGTAAGACCATTTAAAACCAGTATTTGTTAACTACATTTATTTTATCCAATTAACATATTTTCTTAAAGCTGCCTTTCTGTCAAGTGGCACTTACAGAAATAATCCAAAGTGGCACTGATCAGTTGTACTTCCTGAGGCAAAAAAACCCCAACCTACAAAGCCTATATTGAATTAAACATGATTACAAATATGTAGGCATTTATTTATAGGGGTGGCTGTCATATTTATTAATTTTTTTATGGGTGAATTATCTACTCAAAGTGACGCAATGAACGTGTTAGTTTTGTAATGCAGAACCTTTCCTTTAAACAGTTCCTTGCATTTACAGTAAAACTGTCTGTGTTTTGTCCTTGCTGGTTGTCATGTTGCTATTTCAGAAGACTTACTAAGTGAATGTTGCGTGTCAATTTTAGGGAAATTTTGGGGTTTTCTATTAACATGAAGGCCTAAGGGAATTGGAGTCACATTTGACACGTTAATAAAGCGTAGTTGATTCCATAGCTATATTTTTGGTTCATTCTCTTTATGAAGCTTTCTTACGAGCTGTTGGCATTTGAGCTATGTGTCTTGATATCAGAATGTGATCTGAGATGATAGTATAAGGTCTTAATTGGCCTCAAAGAAATGTAGACCTTTGCACCTAGCAGAGATGATTGCATTTTATGTGCAACCTCCTGTCTAATGTATGCAGTATGCACATTATTAATGTGCTTTATTTCTGTGTGTAGAGTGACAGTATGTACTGTGCAACATCTAAATCAGTGTCTTATTTCAGAATAGTGTGTAAACTCCTGAATGAGATTTATGAACACATTCATTGCCTGTACAAGCTGTCTGACATTGTGTCCATGCTGGATATGCTGCTTTCCTTTGCCCATGCATGCACTCTTTCGGATTATGGTAAGTTTCTCCTTTGGTTCTCCGGGTAAAGACCCTCCTGCTGGAAAACATCCAAACTGTTTTGTCTGGTTCTCCAATTGTTAAGCCAACATAATTTATTTTTCTAGGTCTTAGTAGGCTTTAGATGAGTGTCTCTGGTCTATCCTTGCCACTTTTGTGCTGATGTTGTTTCTGTTTCTATTCATCAAAATTACATTCTGCCGTTTAGTTCCTGTAAGCCTTCACAGCCCGTCTTCTCAAGACCGGCAGTATAAGCATATTCAAAAGCACAGATCTGTGATCATTCTGAGTTTGCACTTCTGTTCTGAAAGGGCACAAGATAGTATAAGCAAGACCAACATTAAGTATATACTGTAAAACAAAATATGTGGCTATCTTTATCTGTAGCACTTTTAGACATTTTTGGAAATAGAGTCTTCTGAGAAATCCAGGATCACATGCTTACCTGCATATTGTTCATCCTGCCTCTGTAGCCCAGTTCTGCAACGTACAAATCCAAGTACAGTGTCTTCAGTTGATGCTGACCCAAGATACTTATCTACAGTACAGTACAATGGAGGTACTCTTTCAGGTCTGGAAGCCATCTCAGAAGATGTATTAGCTTATCATTACCAATACTGCTTTGTAATTTCAAGTTTGTGAGCAGCACCTGTTTACTTTGCAGTATGGACTGTGAATTGTCATGTGCGGATGGTTCCAGTCATCACACGTGAATTGATGTGTGACTGAACAGTAACTGATGTGCTTGAGGCATCACAGCCTTTTTTCACCAAAGGAATCGGAGCACAGGTTGTCTGCAGCAGTGATCATAAGACCAAAGCCAATTAGCTTTTCCCATAAATCTACACCTGCAGTTGCACAGCCAGATGTGAATGTGTATCCACCAAAATAAATAGGCTGTCATTTTTATCTTTCAGTCCCCTTTGCCACTTGACTTTCTCATCTAAATTATTAAATGACTAAAATCTACACCAGGTAATTAGAGTTCCCCAGTGTTTAAACCTGAAAAACTGTTTTGGCACTTTTATCTTGAAGGCTGCTCCATTTAAACAACCACCAAATTTAACAATTCTTCTTCGTTAGCCTGGGGTACTGCCATTGAGGCATACAAAGAGGAGGCGTATGGAATAGGTTCAGTAGAGAACTGTGTTCTGACAGAATATTACATATAGATAGTCTCTGGATCATACGGATCTGTGCAGGCATAGTATACAGCCAAATAATTAATGTGACAAAATATTACAAAGATAGAAGAAGTGCTACTTCCTTGTTTTATGTGCTTATGTAATAAGCTGTATATGCAGTAGTGACAGAGTTTATAACCCCATGCTTTAAAAATAAATTATTAAAAATCTATTAGCTATGAAACTGGCTTTGATGTGTTCTGTTTTAATTACTTTTCAAGTTTCACTCTTTGTATTTTTCTTACTACAGAACACAAACACAGAATTTTAATTTAGAAATTATTTGTTAATTATGGGATTCTTTTTGTAGTAGTAAATCATGAAGACTTATATGACAGTCAGAATCTATACCTGAAGGTGGCTGGTAATTCTTCCCAAGTGCTGCATGTCTTGCTCACTCTAGGAGAGTAAAAATTGGGGAATTGGGACCACAGAGTTTGACTTCTGCTCTGCAAGAGTTTATTTCAAAATGTACTAGTTAAATAATGTGAAGGTTTCCATACTAACTCTGCAATGTTTTATATGCTTTTTCTCATTTAGTTCGTCCAGAATTTACGGATACTTTAGCAATCAAGCAGGGATGGCATCCTATTCTTGAAAAGATAGCTATGGAAAAACCTGTGTCTAACAACACATACCTGACAGAGGGTAACAATTTTGTCATTATTACAGGACCAAATATGAGTGGAAAATCAACGTACCTCAAACAGATTGCTCTTTGTCAAATTATGGCACAGATTGGTGAGTAAGAGTGTACCGTATTAGTAATCTTCTGTAGCACATTTATTGGTTTCTAGTTAAAAATATTTGTGAAGTGGAATGATTTGGCTTCTAGAAAAAGATTCTGTCTTACTAGTAACAGGTAATTTTTAGTCTGTCTGCTCTTACTAGCTCTCGTTTTGCTGTCTGAGGCCACCACAAGGCCTTGGGTCTGACATTGGAAACGTGCGGGGCCCCGTCTGTGTACCTGGAAGTCTCTTCAGTCTGTCTTTAGGAGAAGCACAGCTGTATTCTTTGGAGCACCTTAACGCAGTCTAGCACCTTATGCTAGATTGATAGCGAGTGTCCTTGAAGTGTGCTCATCACATATGTTAGTCACCCAAAAGGAACAGATGAACCTGAGTGTACCTAACTTACATAAAGAAATGTGCTTGCAGCCAAGTAGAATTAATAGATAAATAATCAACTCCCTCAAAGTCCAGTCCCCAACATGTGCAAGTTTTTCAGAAATTGCTCTTAAAAACATGAGTTTATTATGAATAAAGAAGACAGTAAAGTCTTTTGGCAGGTTCCCTGGCCTTTTCTGTTCAATAAAACAAACTTCAAAGTCTGATAAAGGGAATATACTCCTGTTTTAAGATTCCTTGGGATTAGTAACTCAATGGCTACAGAAATGTAAATTAATCCTATTGTTTAGTCTCACTTCTGTATCCCTTTGGACTGACACAACAGCTTCAGGCATATGATTTCTCAAGGTTGTACTGATGAGCTTTTTTAATTATAGTATCTGTATATTTTTTTTTTCTTATGAAGTAGAACATAATCTTATGAAACTTTATAGAATAAGATGCATTCTCTACATTGTTTAAAGACCAAGTGTAAAACTGATTTTTTTCAGGCATGTTGGCACTTGTCCCACTGTTATGAGAAAACTCGTATTTTATTTTGTTTGTAGGTTCTTATGTTCCAGCAGAGTATTGTTCTTTTCGAATCGCAGAGCAAATTTTTACCAGAATAGGTATGGATGATGATATAGAAACAAATGCATCAACATTCATGAAGGAAATGAAAGAGGTATTAAAGATAGCTAACCCAGGGTCCAAGGCCCATGTTTGCTGTTAAGCTAGTGGAAATTGTACTGATTTATTTCTACTGAAAAAACATACCTTGAAAAGTAGTCAAAAATACAGCTTTCATCTGTTACCTTGACGATGAACCACAGAAAACCAGGCATATCTTAAATAAAGAGATATCCCAATAGGAGTAAAAATTAGTGCTGTGTTGGAAAGTAGTTTCAATGTATTGTTATTTCTTAGACATTAAATGATTATTTATAGGAACCTAAGCCCTTCTCAGTTCCCTCTCCCAACCTGATATGATTTTGAGGGAAAGTGGTATGTTCAGTGAAAAAGAGAAAGACTGCCGAGTATCAGTTTTTGCTTGATTAGAATTGACAGCTGTTTGAAAGCTGTGAAAAGGTAAAATTCGTGGATCTGATGAGTTTTTTAAAATCCTGCATTAAGTTTAATCTGAATTACACAATTCCTATTAGCAGCAGTATTCCTATTAGGGTTTTTAAGAAATGAATTTATAAAAATGGTAACACATTAAATATTTCTGTAGATAACATACATCATACAAAATGCTAATGACAATTCACTCATCATAATCGACGAACTTGGCAGAGGTACCAGTGCTGAAGAAGGTATTGGAATTTGTTATGCTGCCTGTGAATATCTGTTGAATTTAAAGGTAATTCTCTTTTGAAAAAAATTAAACCTTATAATTCTTTTGTCATACTGAAAGTAAATACAGTATTTTCTCATAATTTTGCTTCAGCTTTGTAAAGATTTCTTCTGAAATATGTATTTCATCACTAGTGAACAGTAAGAATTACAGTGATAGAGAAAAAATGCTGCCACACTGGCAGCCAAGGCCCTCCCAGCCCATGGGATGGGGAGAGAATGGGGAGGGTGAGAGTGTGAAAAGGCCTGGGCTGAGC
>JAOTQQ010000005.1:5671-25781 GCA_026546715.1 Gallinago undulata
TGTTTGTTTGTTTTTGTGTGGGGTTTTTTGTTGTTGTTTGTTGTTTTTGTGGTTTGTTTTTGTTTTGTTGTTGTGTTGGGGTTTTTTTGTTTTTGTTTTTTTTTTATTTGGTTGGACTCGATGATCTCAAAGGTCCCTTCCAACCACTAAGATTCTGTGATTCTGTGATTCTATTTCACATACGTTTTTTGGAGCTGAACGTACCAGGGATGATTGCTTGATCAGACACAATGTCAGGGAAGTAGTCTAAAAAATATTAACCATAATTGCAATTTACCTATTAATCATTTCATCTAACATCATGATATATTTAGAAACAATTTTGCCATCCAGTAATGCTCCATTTGCTGCTTGTGGCAAACAGCAGATCTGCATGTCTGGGTCTGGTTGGAAGAAGGACATTTACACGAGAAGCCTGTTACTTCTTCCATTTCAAATGACGTTAGCGTGGTTATACAGTTAACTACACCCCAGTGACTTCCACTGTTTTTACAGAATACTCTTTAATCCAAGAGATAACAAAGAAAGTTTTGAAGACTACTCCTCTTAGTTAGTTAGTAAAGTTTCTGCACTGTTTGTGCAAGGGTCAGAGAGTTAAAACTTTAAAAGGCAGAAAGTTTTCCTCTTGTTTTGACTAAACTGGAGGAAACGTGCTAGAACTGTGCAGAATTTGATTGCCAAACACAAAGTGAAGATACACAGTGAGAAAATATAGTAAAGGTTTAACCCAGCTGATGTAAGCAACAAACTCCAAGGATGTCCATGGTTCCTTGCTTTTATCACATTGTTAATCTTTAATTGGGAAAACAGTTCTGAGAACAGCTTTTTGTGCACAGCTAAACAGGCACCATTGCTTGGAAGTTATTAGGATCATCAGAGACCAAAACTATTAAATCATTGTCCTAACAATCAATGAAGGAGATGTACAACCCAAAGGAGTTCAAATTCTGCTTCCACGTGGATATGCAGCAAGTGCATGTTAAACCTTGCAAAATCAGCAGTAAGGAGTTGGTTGTGGGTTCAGAAGAGCAGTGGCTTCCTGTGTGATTTTTTTTTCCTGGCTCAGATCACAAATCAGCATGGGTGCTAAAGTTTCAGAGGAGCCTGAATCAAGCTTCTCGATTCAAAAATCCAAAGAAACCTAGAATGAGCTACAATATTTAAGGGCATATTTAAAGACACATATATTAGTGTGACTTTGCTGACAGTAGGTGATCTACTCCTTGATATTTGTCAGCAGAGATACATTAAGTCTTAGAGTCTTCCTCTCTGCTACAGTGGCAAATCATCACCTGAAGACCAAAACCAGATAGCCCCATGCCTATTCATCAGGAACAAGTAGCAGAAATATGGTATAGCAGGCATAATTGTACCTCTTATGCTCCCATAAGAAGAAACAGTTCTGCCTTATAGTCCTTCTCTTCATAATCTTTTTAAGCAGTAAGATGAGGAAGTGCCTGGAAAGCAAACAAGAATAACTAAGTGACTTGAGTTTTGTGAATAATGGTTATTACTCTGTTCAGAGCTGCCTCTACAAACTTACAATCTCTTGATCTGTCATTCATACCCGTCTTTGTTCCGTCATAAACAGTAAGGTCTCCTGGGCAGAGCGTGTTACTGCTTTCACCCAAAATAACAAGGCACTACCTTAGTGCTATTGCAATGAAAATATCTGAACTATACAAAGTTAAAAAGAGGATTACTCGGTTAGTTTTATTTGCAGAATGCAAGTTGGTTGCTCTTCATTTGTATGTATTAGTTTAAGCCCATATATAAGAGGTTTCTCTTTAAGTAAACAGTTTTCATATGCGTATGAATCATCCTGAATCAGTAAATTTGGAGACAGGTACAGTTGGTTAGTTAAAAGAAGCATGCACAGCAGAATCAGATTTCTGTCTTCTTAAAAGCATAAGAAAAAAGTATGATCCCCAGGATCCAGTTGAAGCCTTGACCTCTTTAGTGAGTGTTGTTTGTGGCAATAATCGTACTTGTAGCACTTGTCTGGTAGGAACCACTTATAATGACAAAACAAAAATGCTTTTACGTTGAAAAAATCCTGCTGTGGTCCCCCCATGTTGCCTTCTTCCTATTAGAAATGTGCTAAACATAAGTGTACAGTATGTAGCATTTCAACTGGCCTGGTAACACACCAGGTTTTTCCAGTAAACACAGAATCTATTACGGAGGTAATTGGCTTTTTGTAATGTTGATTTTCCTGTAGCAGTCAGGTTCAAGAACCAAAAAGTACGTAGCGCTTTACAGAGGCACATTTGCCTTCTGACCTTTAGATGTGGCCTGGCTTTTATTTCTGCACAATCAGCTTCTCTATCCTGTTGTTACTTCCAGTGTTACAAAATGCTTGAAATGTTCATCAAAGTTATTTTCCTGGGAAAAATATAGAACAAATGTCTCTGGAAACAGAAAACACAGTTTAGCTCAAGTTGGTGCTTTATTGTTGCTATCAAAGGAGGAAATAGGTTTTCATAAATCTTTTTCATTTCATAGAATGGTTTGGGTTGGAAGGGACCTTAAAGGTCATCTAGTTTCCACCCCTGTCCTGGGTGGGGACATCTCCCACCAGACCAGATTGCTCCAAGCCCCATCCAACCTGGCCTTGAACACTTCCAGGGACAGGGCAGCCACAGCTTTTCTGGGCAGCCTGTTCCAGTGCCTCACCACTCTCACAGTAAAGAATTTCTTCCTAACATCTCATCTAAATCTCCCCTCTAAGTTTGAAACCATTCCCCTCATCCTATGGCTCTCTTCTCTGATCAAGAGTCCCTCCCCATCTCTCCAGTAGGCCCCCTTTAGGTACTGTAAGGCTGCTATAAGGCCTCCCCAGGGCCTTCTCCAGTCTGAGCAACCCCAACCCTCTCAGCCTGTCTTCACAGAAGAGGTGCTCCAGCCCCCTGATCATCTTTGTGGCCCTCCTCTGGACCCATTCCAACAGGTCCATGTGTTTCCTGTGCTAAGGACTCCAGAGCTGAACACAGTACTCCAGCCGGGGTCTCCCCAGAGCAGAGGGAGCACTTCCCTCGCCCTGCTGGCCACGCTTCTTTTGATGCGGCCCAGAATGCAGGTGGCTTTCTGGGCTGCCAGTGCACATTGCTGGCTCATGTTGTGCTTCTCATCCACCGACACCCTCAAATCCTTCTCCTCAGGGCTGCACTCAACCCATTCTCCTTCTAACCTGTATTTGTGCCTGAGATTGCCACGACACAGGCGCAGGACCTTGCATTTGACCTGGTTGAACTTCATGAGGTTCACACAGGCCCACCTCTCGAGCCTGTCCAGGTCCCTCTGGATGGCATCCCAACCCTCCAGTGTCGACCACACCACACAGCTTGGTGTCATGGGCAAATTTGCTGAGGGCACACTCAAACCCATTGTTCACGCCTCCAACAAAGATGTTAAACAGCACCGGTCCCAGTACTGACCACTGAGGAATGCCACGCGTCACTGGTTTCCTCTTGGACATTGAGCCTTTGACCGCAACACTTTGAGAGCAACCATCCAGCCAGTTCCTTATTCACTGAGTAGTACATCCATCAAATCCACGTCTTTCTAATTTAGAAGCTAGGATGTCATGCAGGACAGTGTCAAATGCTTTGCATAAGACCCGGGAAACGACATCTTATTTCAAATAAGAACATACTGTTTACATTACAGAGGACCCGGTAGGCACTATTTGTGGCACAGATAGAAGGATGAGAAGAGATAATGATCTTGTCTAAATACATTTTAAACTCTTCCGGCCAGGAAGTATCTACCAAACTAGGAGGAATGCACAAGAACAGAGATAAATTGGCATTATCACCTCCCGGCTCCCTTCTCACACAGAGGCTAGAGGCTTGGGGATGTAAAGTTACATGTCCAAAGTCAAATGGGAAGTCCGTAGTAGAAGGAACAGAACCTAAACCTTCTGAATCTACACCCACGCTTAATGGTTAAAGCTGTCTTTCTTTAAAGAAGTCAGCTCATGAGGAGGTAAAGTATCTGTTAAAAGAGCACAGTTAGCAATACCCAAGTTATCAGCAGGAAGCCAGGAGATTGCTCTTGAACAAGAGGCTGAAACATCTCCTGCTGCTTGAACCTGTGTGCAAGGGTTTGTCATTTACACCTTCCATGGGTAGGAAGCAGGGAGCCCGTGACAGCTGCAAACACGCACCTCTCTGATAAATAGATTTCACTACAGCAAGGGTCACCATTTTTATTTGCAAAGCTGAATGTCAGTGCCATCTGAGCTTTGTATGACTGAGCAGAGCAGATGCTACATAGGTGATTGAAAACACACAGCCATATGCTGACTGTTTTCCACTCTGTTTAGTACAATTTGTTCCCTTCTCTCCTGTCTGTGGTTCTGCTGTGCATCCAGCCAAAAAGAACGCAGTAACCATGCAAAAATAATAGTCATGGTCTTATCGACCTTGTGCTGGCTAAGGTTAAATCGGTTGAAGTCTTGGTGGGCCCACACTCTCCATGTGCCTATTAGACCTTCTACAGTAGATGAAAAGAGCTCCCAAGCTCATATGTACCTGGCCCCTGGTCAGACACCAGTGGTTACAGAGCCCATTACTCACATACTCACACTGATCTCTCATACGGGTTTTAGGAAAGAGAGAACAGTGTTCCTGCAGGGAAGAGTCCCCAGATTAAAGTCAGAGCTCGAGAAAAAGCTCCAAAAGAGTGACTACTTATCAGGGTTAAGATTACATGAATCAATCCTATCTCCATTGCTAATGAGCTGGTGAGAGAGAATGATGAACGGTGAGTAACACCGTGCTCAGAGCCACTAATTGAGCAAACACCATTAGTGGAGAGCCGCTTGCTGCTCTGCCTGTGGGGTACCTGATATTCAGGTGCAGAATCAGAGTCCAAACTGAGTGTCTTGTGTTGCCAAGAAGGGTCATCAGTGTGACACAAGAGAATTAAACCTCTAGTATCCTTGACAGACAACGTGTGGATGTGTCATGGTATCACCCTAGCTAAGACTCCAGCTTTTATTCCTTGTAAGAGAAAATGGGGAAAAAAGAACTAAAAGAGTAAATGGTTTCTCTGCCAAAGCAGAAGAGTCACAAGCAAGAAAAACAGGCTGCTTCTCGTATAGTGTCAGCCTTGGCATGGACTGTGGCACAGCCAGGACTTTTCCTAAAATACAGCTCATGATCGATCATTCAGGCTGAACTAGGTACCAGTTTGGTGACTTACATCAGAGAACATAAGCACACACTAACACATGTTCCCATCCTCTGAGATTTACTTCCAGTTGTTTTGAGAAGTTTTAGCATGCCTGTTGTCAAGATGAAAATGCTGGACCAGCTAATGAAAGTGCAATCTAATCATGATAAATCCGAGTATGTTCCCCCCCACCCTCCCTTTTCATTCCTCTGCCATCTGAACAAGCCACTTGAAGACAGGCAAAAAAAATTTTAATCACCTTAATGATCCACACACGTTATATCCTACAATCTGCCCAAGAAAAATACTGTATCATTTGGGATTGAAGAAAGGGAGGTAAGAAACGGAACGCGGTGCTCCGGGTTTGCTGCTGCCTGTTGTGCCTGTTCCCAAGGCTCAGTCTGGCCACTCTTGTGGGGCATGAGAAGCTGTGGCTGGAGCCTCCAGACCTCCTGTGCTGGGCCAGTGCCAAAGAGCTGCCTGCAAGAGAAGGGCTGGGAGGCAGAAATATTGCACAGGGCTATGCAGGGTCTGGAATAAACACTTGGATCAGCCACAGCCTCTTGCAACTGCAGGCAATTTTCACAGCTTATGTTTTCTCCTGGAAATTAAGGGAGCAGTCCTTGCCCTGGTCATTGGGAGCTGTACTCTTGCAAGGGCTGCCCCTAGGTCTGGGCTTGTGCGGTGCCCGGTCCAGCAGCAGTTGTGGTGCGCTCAGAACCCGCTGAGCACAACATAGCTAAGGAGCTATGTTCTCCATTAGTAGAATGGTTCAGAGAATCTTTTAAAAAAAGCTAAAATTTTATGACAAATAGCAAAGTGACAAACTCTTTGGAGGTAACAATATGTAAGATAATTAGCAATGGGAAGAGAGCAGAATTTCTGAATATTAGTAGATGTCATTAACAATTTTCAGATCTCATTGCGAGTGCTTTGTTGCACCTCAGTTTGTAGTGACGAGTTAAGCTTTCTTCTGACACTTTTTCTGAGTATCTAAGGATTTTTAGGTTTATTGCACAGAGTTCCAGTAAGTCAGTAAAAGCGCAAGCTCTCAAAACCTCTATTTTTAACACCCTGAATAGCGTCCAAAGCAAACATCCTGAAAACACTCCTTTCAAGGCACTTGAACACTATCATCTAGAAATGTCAGATTTACACTCATTTAAATAATTTGACAGCTTCCAAGAAGACACCTGATGAGCATCACATTCAAGTGCCAAGCACAGAGAAAAAGTACCCACAAAAAAGTTCAATCTGAAGAAATTGTATCAGCTATTAGATGAGTATTGTAACACAGTTACTACTAAAAAGGATTTCTTATTTAAATGGAAAATAAACTTTACATTCAAGATTTCTTATTTATTAAAAAAAAAAAAAAACACCTTATGTTTCCTACGTATCACCTCCCCTGTTTCTCCCTAGTGAGATCTCCCAGCTCACTGAATCCAGAAGGCAAACGCTAGTACACACTGATGTTGGGTGAACAACTCAAGACCACTGTAACTGAGCCATTGGAGATGCTGCTTCTGGTTGTTGGGTTTTTTGGAGCGTTTTGTTTGTTTGTTTTTGGTGTTTTGTTGGGGATTTTTGTGGGAGCCACTGGGAGTTATAAAAATTCAGTATCTTCAGATTAAACCTGTAATGTCTGTCTAAAGGCAGAATCTCTAACCAAGAAGATTCTTGAAAAAATTCTTGGCCCTGATTTGCCTATGCTCCAGTTATTTCATTGCACCAAATACTATGTGTGTTTTATACATGGGCTTGAGTCTTACTGTGTGTTTGTGATATGATTTGAGATCCTCTGATGGGAGGTGTTACCTAAATACAAGTAATTTGATGCTTAAGTGTCTAGAATTCCCAGTGGACATCTCCACTCAAGCCCTGCTGCCATCTCAAATGAAAAACATTTGGAATCCTTAATGTGATTTTTAGTGGACATATGTTCATAACACAGTGCTGCCAATTTGGCGTATTTAGTGTCTTCTCAAGAGATGCCCACAGTTTGTATAGCAAGATTGTGGGAGGTTAGGATTGCAGTATGAGAAAATTTGCACAACACCTGCCTGACTATAATTTAATTGGCAGAAACTAGTGCTCTGAGTTTCAGGATTTTTTCCACAGCTCAAAACTGAAGACACATTAGGATTAATCCTGCTGTCTTACACTGTCAATTTTAAGATTTTATTCTGACTTTACTTGTGCTAAAATGTGATAATTTTCTGGTCCACTCTGTTCTTTCTGAGAACTGAAGCATTGCTGTTTTACTCTCATTTGTTATTTCTATGTATAATGACTTCTCTGGACAGCAGGAAGGATGAGTGGTTTTGTACTTCACTGAAAAAGGAGTCTTTGTAGTATTACTAAAGATTGTGTCCCATTTTATTTTTAATGAAGTACTTAATTATGTTTTAAAAGGAAAATAGTTGATGAAATATTTCTGATCATGTCCACCAGCAACACAGTATGTGGACACCAACGACAAACACCGTTGATGTCATTTTTGAATTGTCTCTGATTTTACCATGCAGCCACACTCCTGAGAAGTTCTGTGCCTTTTCTTTGAGTACTAACTTAAAGATGGCTTAATATTTTATCATCCCCCATAGGACTCCTAGTAAAATAAAACATAGCATTTGACAGAGGAGATTAATTACGAGACAGTTGCTCTTCTGAGCTGGTAGCAATAGAAAATAATTGTTCGGTTTGCAAGAGCCTAAAGCAAGCCATAAGCAAAAACTTTCTCTCCTGCACTGAAGGAAACCCAACATTTTGATTTACATTGCTTCATTTTTTCAGAATTGCATGGACAAAAATGAGGCCTCTGGACAGGCGTGCATAGAGGTTATTCGGGCCTGCCAGCGCTCTCTGTTGGACTTTATCCCCAGGTCAGGCAATGTTCCCAAGGTGAGCAAACACACCTTGGACGAGGCTCCACTTCACAGCCAACGAGTGAGCATCTGCCTCCCAAACGTGCCATCTCTGCTTTGCCTAGACGACCCCCTGCTCCCAGATACTCTTTGTACTCAGCTGTACCCACACACTGAGAAGTTATCACGCTTTTGCTTTCAAACCCAAATTGGATAAAAGTTTGGTTAAACTGCTACATTTTGTAACTGCAACTTGCAAACAGCAAACCCAGGGGCTAAGTCGCCGCTTTCAGCATTCATTAATCAAACCTGTTAAATGATTACCTTTGTTGACAGCTCTGCACAATGACAATGTCGGTGGCACTGTGCCAAGACACATCCAGTGGTGACGTAAAGGACAAGCCTCCACCACCTCACCTAGTGGGATGGACGCTACCACAAAGAATATTTAAGGAAGGAGGATGCTTCCTCAGAAAACAGCGATCGCAAGAGTACTCCAAAGCAAGTGAAACGGGATCAACTGAAAGGGACAGCAGAATCCTCTCAGACATCCACCTCAATCTTATAAAGACGGTAAGTAGGATAAGCCTCTTATTTTTCCAGCTTGAAATTATGAGTGATCCAAGTTCTCTATATAGATTTTAAAGCAAAAGTACATGATCAAATCTATTACAAATTCTACCTTTCCATTATATGTTATTAGGAAGGCTTATTGACGCTAGTTAGAATGTCATAGTATGCTAACACACCTAAAACATTTGATTTTAGATTGTGAGCAGTATTTCAAGATCCACTACAGGTTCAATAATGCCCCCACAGCTGAAAGCTGAAGTAAACGTCATGCCCAAGGTTGTCCAGGGAGATTTGCAGAGCCTGCCTCCAGAAGCAAGGGATTTCATTGAAAATAATGCCAAGCTGTGCCAGCCTGAGAGCATTCATATCTGTGATGGCTCAGAAGAAGAAAACAAAAAAATACTGGACATCATGGTTGAACAAGGCATGATCAAGAAGCTGAGCAAGTACGAGAACTGGTGAGTAGCCTGAAGGAAGTCAAGTATGAGAACTCAGGGTTGCAATATGCATTTTCTATCTGTTTACTTTTAAAACTACTTATAACCCTTCAATATTAGCTTTTCAGCAACATTTTGGCACTGTAGCACTGGCACTGTGGCACTTTTACTTGGTAAAGCACTCTGGTAAAGTAAACTTTTTCCTCTAAAGATTAACATAAAGCATATTCTTGATTTAGACTATCAACTGTACATTGTCTCTATTGACATTATTTCAGTCCCCTGAAATAATGTCATGAGAGTTATGTAACTCACCATTAGCAATAGCTAAATATTATTTAGCAAATACATCTTTTGAAGATTTCTACTATTTTAGTCAAATAGTTTATGCATCAAATACTTTTGTGACATTCAAATAGCTCTGTGGGTGTTCAAATATTATTCAGTACACGCATTATTCATATCGTGCCAATGAGCTTTGACTGTAATGTATTCAGCAAATACTTTTTTCAAATATTTAATGATCTCTCCCAACGAACCCAACGTGAAAGGAGAATATTAACAAGAAGTACATAGTCAGAAATTACATGCCGACCAAGAGATCTTCACAGAAGAAATCTGCAAAGACTTTTGAATAACTAAGTGCAGGAATTTGGCAATCTGTTTGCAGACTAGTTGGGAGAGAAAAGGGCAAGATTCACCAGATAAATTATTCATTGTTAATTATATGCTTAGCTGTAGTGATGATGGTTATGACAGCCTAACTAGAACATTTTTATACTCATGGAAAATTTCAGTGCACAGAGGTGAAAATGTAAAACAATCCACTCTATTATAAATAGATGGCAAAAAAAAAAAATCTTTAGAGGGGGAAAAAGGATCTCCTTTTATTAAACTCCTTCACTTTTTATGATCATGCTCATACTCAGTATTTCTTTCATGATGCCTCTAACTTAAAGGACTATGCCAATCCACTAAGCTGGATTCTGATTCCCCCAGGCGCTTATACCAACACTTAAAGTACTTGCTTGGCATCCACTTTGCTTGAGGCATCATTTTGTGCTCCCCATGCAAAACAACTTCATACTGATGAGAATGAGAATTGAGGAAGATTAACTTCTCCCTGGAAGTTAGCAACAAAGAATAAGACTGAGATACGAGGCAAAGGAGTATTAACATGTAATCAGAATTTTCTAGGCCATGTAATTTCTTATTCATACCGTAAAGTCTTGAAACAATTTATATGAGAGAATGTATCTGACTGATTTTTGAGATTATCTGTTATACTCATTCTGTCACTGTAGTTTTGGCCTTACAAAGCATTGTAGCCTTTTGTGCTAAACCAGTCCTGCAGAAGGGTACAAAGTGCTATATTGATAATTAAAGTCTAATTTCCTGATTTTTGGTGAAATGCAGCTGGTTGGCACTCACTGATCCAAGAGATGTTGCAAGAATTGAGAGCAAAACTGTCATCATCACTCAAGAACAGAGAGATACCACTCCAATCCCTAAAACTGGAACTAGCCAGCTAGGTCGCTGGATGGCTGAAGAAGATTTTGAGAAAGCCTTCAATACCAGATTCCCAGGCTGCATGCGAGGTAGGCAAGAAAAGGACAGTTGATAGTGAACTTCAAGGAACACTACTTCCAGTTACTGTAATCTTTAAAGAAGGATTTTATCTGAAGTTTTAGGTTTATAACCTTGATACTAGTCACTTCATTGGTTTCATCTGGATCTTTACCGTAGACCCAAATGCCTGTGCAGGGATAGTCTTCAGTCTCTTTACATCGTTCTTCTCTTCATAAAGAGGGGCAAAGTATGGTAGGAAAATGTGGGTGATGGTTTTTCAGGAAGCCACAGCACCTAAGAAGCAGGCGTACTATTTTTCTGTCGGGTTCTCATAGGTGAGAATGGAGGACACCCATCCCCACGAATAATTTCAGCTTCAGTGATTTACACCGATAGAGAACTTGGCCTCCACCTACCTTTACTACTGGCTAGACAATTTGTTAGAATAGCTGCTTTCAGCATTTAAGATAAAATTTCTTGCTATACGATTAGACAAAGCTACAGCTCTTTAAACATCATTGGAAACACCCACAAGAGAAATGGCTTTTAAATGAGTGAGGAAACCTTCATGTAAATAAATATTATTTCAAAAGTTCCTTGTTTTGCTCTTTGCCACATCTTGCTCCCCCCTGTTTTCCAGGACGTACAATGTATGTCATCCCCTTCAGCATGGGGCCTATTGAGTCTCCATTGTCCAAGATTGGAATTGAGCTGACAGATTCACCATATGTAGTGGCCAGCATGAGGATCATGACACGGATGGGAACAGCTGCTTTGAAAGCCTTGAACAATGGGGAATTTGTAAAGTGCCTTCACTCAGTTGGATGTCCTCTACCTCTAAAAGGTAAGAAACATTAAAAATTGTCGCCACTGAGAGGCATATTTTAGAGCTGACTGTGAGTTCTTAGCACATGGGAGATACTCACCAGAGATAAACACGGTGGTTTGTGCAACAACACTAGGAGTGTGGTAAGACCCTGGCCCAGGTTGCCCAGAGAAGCTGTGCCTGCCCCATCCCCGGAGGGGTTCAAGGGCAGGTTGGAGGGGGCTTGGAGCAGCCTGGGCTGGTGGGAGGTGGGCAGGAGAGTGGAACTAGATTACCTTCAAGGACCCTTCCAACCCAAACCATTCTGTGAGTCAGAACTCAAAAGAATTAAAGTGCAATGAGAGTTTCGTGGAAAAGAGATTATTATCCCCAGTACTTAACTGGGGGGCTCTCCTTTAAAGCATCTAGTATGTGTTGCTGTCAGAGGCTCAATGCTGATGAAACAACAGAGTGATCCAGCATGGAAATTGCTGCATTCATGAGTACAACATTCTGTTTTGCAGAACCATTAATCAACAACTGGCCATGCAATCCAGAGTTAACGCTGATTGCCCATCTCCCAGATCGCAGAGAGATCATTTCATTTGGCAGTGGTTACGGAGGAAACTCCTTACTGGGGAAAAAATGCTTTGCTCTCAGAATTGCCAGCAGAATTGCCAAAGAGGAGGGCTGGCTAGCTGAGCACATGTTGGTAAGAGCTATTAAATCATGTGTGTTTGAACAGCCATTAAACCCTGAATTGGCTCAACATAAATACATCTCATCTTGCTATCAATGAAAGTAGTCTCATATGGATGGCCCTGTAAGATGAGATATGAATTTATCACATAGCAGGCTTATGAGAAATAGGAAACTCTGCAAGGTTAATTACCAAATGTTTTTAAAGACTACCTGTAAAAACAGAAGCTAAGAGATTTGGAACTTTTGACAGTGGCTACTTATAGGCAATCCCATGTTCTTGAGCAGAGCCTAAACATCATCACTGGGAACCCACACTACCCCTAGAAGTCCGACAGGAAAATATTAATGAAAATTTTGAAAATTGTCTTTCGTGTTATAAAGAGGTCTATCACTCAAAAATCTGCAAATTTTAGATTTCCTAAGTGAGATCTGCTTTATACCCTTCCTGCATTTACTTTCTGCTGTCATTTAAATATTCTGCCAGTATAAAATAGCACTGAAAAAAAAAGAATTTCAAAGTCCATAAGAGAACAGTCTCAGAAAAAATGTCTACAGACTCTGAGAAGTGCAGAAGGATCCATACGTGAAGTGCTTTTACTTCACTGTAGTCATGCAGCCAAAAGAATATTGCCTAGTTTTCTGTCTCAGCAGAGAAACACAGCTGTATACAGTCTATGTCTCTTTAATGAGCAAAATAAAAATATTTTTTTAATTCTATGCATACCTGACATTTTTTAAAAATACAAAAACTTCTTACAGATACTGTATGGCCAAGAAGAGTAGACCTTTTGATTAATAAAGTACAGTTTGAGTTATTTGTCAACTGTATTAGGTGGTGCTTCTTCTGTAGGAACAAATTTGCATAATTAGATATTTTATCATTACCACTTGCTGGGAGACAATTTTCAAAATGAAAAGTGCGAGAAAAAAAAGACCGTGTTTAACAGTCGCATTAATTTTTCAATAGATCCTGGGCATTACCAATCCAGAAGGTGAAAAGAAGTATTTTGCTGCAGCATTCCCCAGTGCATGTGGAAAAACTAACTTGGCCATGATGAACCCAAGCCTGCCAGGATGGAAAATTGAGTGCGTGGGTGATGATATTGCCTGGATGAAATTTGATGAACAAGGTATGGAACTGAAATTGGATTGTTTTATGGTCCAGTATGGGTTGCTTTTAGGTACATGCTGTACATGTACATGCTGTACAAAATTCTGGATAGAACTAAAACAGCTTGATTCGCTTATATTTTGTCACGTAACTTCCAGGCAACTTAAGGGCAATCAATCCAGAAAATGGCTTTTTTGGTGTTGCCCCTGGAACCTCAGTCAGAACAAACCCCAACGCTATTAAAACCATATTCAAGAACACCATCTTTACCAACGTAGCAGAAACCAGTGATGGAGGTGTCTATTGGGAAGGCATCGATGAGCCATTAACACCAGGAGTAACACTGACTTCATGGAAGAACAAGAATTGGACCCCAGATAATGGTAACCTGGCCCACTCCACAGCTTCTCTAGGCTTTCTCTGCTGAATTCAAGTTAACTCTGCCATGACCTTTTCGTTGTATTCTGTACAGGGGAACCTTGTGCCCATCCAAACTCAAGATTCTGCACTCCAGCTAGCCAGTGCCCCATCATGGACCCTGCATGGGAGTCACCCAAAGGCGTGCCCATTGAAGGGATAATATTTGGGGGCCGCAGACCTGCTGGTAAGAGACACTGCAACCACATATCAAGGCTGAAGTGCTGAACACAGAAGGGTTGAAACACAACTGGGCATAGACACAGGTTTTGCTTTCACAGCAGCAAAAGCAAGGAAATAACCACGTTAGACATACTTCTCCATGTTAGCCTTTCACACACACACACACTTACAGCCACTGATACTTCAACATCTGAATTGTTAATGTTAACACAAACCAGGTAATATTATTAAAGGGCTGGAGAAAGGTCAGGACCCACTAACCACTGGGTTAATACGTAGACACATAGCAAATTGCTATAACTTGTCTCAATTTGCTTGCAGTTTAACTAGTTCAGATAGGAAATAGAGAAATGAACAAGTTGTAGACAGTTTACAAAAAAGTAAAATAAATTGATATGTTAAAGGTTGGAAATGTTCCCTAATGTTGGAAAAGAAACAGAAGTAGTGCTAGATCTGAGTCTAATATCATGATCACAGGACTAGATTTTATTTCCCGTAAGATCTCCTGGGGATTCCAAGGTCCCAGGTATCTCCCTCTGAGACACTAAACATGGATGTGTTCAGTAATCAGTAGCCAGTTTTGAAAACATTCATACAAACTAATTTGCTGCAAGAGGGCAGGAGATTAACTGATTTTTTTTAAAAAAAGGAAAAATTAGAATACATTATACACTAACGTGCATTTAGCAGTATCTCAGGTAGCAAAAACTGTTCTAAAAATGTTTCTGGACCTCTAATTACTGAGTGATTTCATTTTTTACAGGAGTGCCTCTTGTATATGAGGCCTTTAACTGGCAGCACGGCGTATTTTTAGGAGCAGCTATGAGATCTGAAGCAACAGCAGCTGCTGAGCACAAAGGTAAACCAAAAATTTAATCTGCCTACCTGTTTTATAATCAATCCTTTCTGGCTGTCTGCCCTGTCCTCCTCCCGTGTTCTTTTGCATTTCAGTATTGGCAGCTAATTTTGCAACCTCTTCATTTTCACAATAGAAAACATTTGTAATGCCAAATTCTCTGTAAAAGTCAAATTAAGCAAAATAGTCCCCTATGTGGCAAGCATACAGAACAGCAGGCACAGGGTTGCCAGAATCGTTGATATGGAGTTCTTGTTACAGTCTGGGATAAATAAACTTACATTTTCTCTTCTGTTAGAGCTCAACATAAATACACGAACAATGAAAACCAGCTCTTGAGGATCTTCATTTCCACTACTTAACACAAGATTTAAGAAATTAATTTCTACCAATCACAGATTACAAAAATTAATCAAATTTTTACTTTTCTGTATATCAAGGATAATGCTTGTATTGTTTCTTAAAAGTCTTTGGTTCAGATCCAGATGGGTAGTTGGGTTCAGATATAGATGGGACCAAGGGTACTAAATCCTGGTAGGATCTGAATCTTTGTGCTTTAGAATAAATATGCTACTTATTACTTTACATTCTCCGTTTGTGTCTTACGCCAGGCAAAATCATTATGCACGATCCATTTGCCATGAGACCTTTCTTTGGGTACAACTTTGGCAAATACTTGGCCCACTGGCTCAGCATGGCACATCGTCCAGCTGCAAAACTACCGAGGATCTTTCATGTTAACTGGTTCCGGAAAAACAGTCAAGGGAAATTCCTGTGGCCTGGCTATGGAGAAAACTCCCGTGTACTGGAGTGGATGTTCAACAGAATTGATGGGAAAGCCTCTGCCAAGCCAACTGCCATAGGTTACATCCCTACTGACACTGCTTTGAACCTGAAGGGTTTAGAAGATGTCAACTTGACCGAACTGTTTGATATCTCCAAAGAGTTCTGGGAAAAGGAGGTAGAAGAAATCAAACAATACTTTGAAGTGCAAGTTAATGCTGACCTTCCCTATGAAATAGAAAGAGAAATGCTTGCCTTAGAGATGAGAATAAAACAGTTGTAACTGATCAAAACCACAGTCATTTATCAATCCATTCATGCTAGGACAGGACAAACACATTTTACCAAATCACCACTGGAGGTGTAATGACACAGCAACTGGTAGGGAGTTACAATGAAAAGTAGGTCTTAGTTTAGTTAGAATATATATAGGGGCATTCTAGAAATAACTCCAGACCTAATGATTTATAATTACATCAATTGTGAATAGGTGAGCAGATGAGGGAATGTATATGCATGTGCTCTTCAAAACCCTGATCTGTCACTTACACACACATATAGCCATGACACGTGTAAATTGCTTGCCTAGTTCTGTATATACAGTCCAAATCAATTCAGCCTTCAAGGCGCAGCACATTGTTTCTATCATACAAGCCACTAATGTCTCAGACTCTACAGGAAAGAAGAAACTTAGATGCTGTATGTATGTATTGACTAAACATATTTCACTGCCTAAATATTTTTTAGAAAAATGAAGTTGTAACTTTTATCAGTGAAAGACGATTTTGTATTACTAATGCGTATTTAAGATATTGCTATTATATATACCGTGTGTTCCTGTGATTCCACATTTTGAATGGCTTGTTCTTTAGTGTTGAAATAAATGTTTATACAAAAATATGACCTCAGTTCCAGTATTCTCACTGTTTATAAATTACATGCATATAAATTGGGCCTCCTCTCAATACCACAGCATACAGAGAAATTCACACGTGGAAGTGAGATGTCGACTAGCATTGATCTGCTACTCCTAAGCCAACTAGTTTAATCTACGTGCTGTCTTTGCAACTTTTATTCAAGCCAAAGGAAAGATCCAGAAATGATGACACCAGCTGCAAGCAGTCATCCAGCTAGTAATGTGCTCTGCATAACTGGACATTGTTAGATAGTTCAGACATTTATGAAATAAATTACTCTCAAGGAAGGCCCCATATCAGGGCCTTGCTGATTTGCTAAAGGCATAGGATTTGTCTCTCTTCCACAGTACCTTGGCTTTTGAAGAGTAACTAGTGGAGCTGTTGAATTAAAGACAGTTTGGGAAGAGTTTTCCAGATTTCTGGAAATGCCTAAAGCCCTAGAGCTCAATGAAAACAGGGGTAGCAACCTGTGTTGCCTTCCTTGGAAGTCCAAGATACTAAGGATACTAAACCCACTCCATGTTCTCCCAATTAAAGGTGGCCTTTAATTGCTTCCCACGTTCCTGGCAGGTATCCTGATTTTTCCATTTTGAATGCTTGATCTCCCAAAATATATTGCAAATATTTGCTTAGCAAAATGAAAAATCACTTACATTGTGTAATAAGCCTTTTTATAGACCCTGCTTCCTTGAAAAACAAACAGTACCAGGGCTGGTCAACAGATGCCCTTTGAAGTTTGCTAGGAGAGGTCACATAGCCTGAAAAGCCTCTAACTACCTCCTGACTCCATGTTTAGGACTTAACACAAACATTAGCAGTTCTGAAGTGATTAATACAGCATGTAATAGATCACACACACAAAAAGACAACAGAAAGCTGTGATGAAAGCAGAGAGCAGTGCAGTGTCTGTACAGATGATCATCGGTTGACCTGCTTTCTGGTCAAAAACCCCAACTGTGTGGATGCACATCTGCTATAGGGTCATCTTCAGTATGCTTCAAATTAAAAGAAAAATCAAGATGGAAGACAGTAAATAAGAGAGACTAGTATATGTAGCCCTCAGATTCAAGGACTACTATCATGTGCATAAAATAAAATTGTTTATAAAGCAACTCTATGAATGGTTCATGAAAGGCTTGGGCATCCCCAAACTGATAGGACAGACTCATACTCCGTGCCAGGGAAATCTATGCCCACTGTGGTTTGGCCCCAGCTGGCAGCTGAGCACCACCCAGCTGCTCATTCACTCTCCCCCAACAGAATGGGGAGAGAATCAGAAGAGTAAAAGTGAAAAAACTCGTGGGCTGATATAAAAACAGTTTAATAAGTAAGGCAAAAGCCATGCACACAAGCAAAAGAGAACAGGGAATTCATTCGCCACTTCTCATGGGCAGGCAGACGTTCAGCCATCCCCAGGAAAGCATCGTCCCTGGGGTCAGCTGGGGACAGCCATCCATGCCGTGTCCCCTCCCACGTTTTTGTGCATGCCCAGACCATTGCTGGTGGGCTGGGGTAAGAAGCAGAAAAGGCCTTAAGTCTGTAAGTGCTGCTAAGCAATAATAAAACCATCGCTGTATTATCAACATTATTTGCCACACAAACCCAAAACATAGCCCGGTACCAGCTACTATGGAGAGAATTAACACTACCCCAGCCAAAGCCAGCATGGTGCCAAAGGCCCAAGCCCAGCAGGTATATGGACATGGGAGAACTGAGTGACGCTTGTCCCATAAAACGCTGCTTAATGAGGAGATAGACACCGACACCGTGGGCCAACACAACTGTCATCTTGTAGCACACACCCAGCTAACAAGATTAGTATTATAAGGTGCTAAGTGCCTGGAGAACGATACCCCTGCCCAAACCACCGGATTTCATATTCTGACTTAACCCTTGCTTTTTCCTCCTCACTCCAAGAGGTTGGCAGACTTTCCTTCCCTTGACTGCCACTGCCTTCAGGGTTATCCTCTGGGTGTTCTTTCAATATAACACAACTCATGGGAAGTGGCAAACATGAGCACTTCTGGCAAAAATAGTTAAACCATTTGTGGTTCTCTTGCTCTACACATTTTAACCACACGCACCTTTTCAAACACTGCTCAAAGGCTGACAGGCGTGCAAATAATTCCAGAAAATACAGAAAAGGCGAGGGGGAGAGAAATTGCTGTAATGTTAAGGCTGAGAACAAGAAAATAACTTTTTGGATGAGTCATTCAACAGCTCCTTTGTATGTAAATATATCCGCAACCCATCAGCATCTACAGGTTGCGCAATTTACATTTTGAATGATCAAAATGTTTAGTATTGGCAGGGAAAATGTTTAAAAAGAAAGGCGGCGGCGGTTTAAAATTTAGAAACTTAGTCAACCGTGCCAGATTATGATCTCAACTTGTCTCCCTCCAACAAATACTATGCTCCATAAAAACAAAATGAATTAGAACAAAATGCTTTTAAATTGAAATTTGGATGTTTCCCTAATTTTCAAAAGAAAGCGGGGAAGGCAACAAATGCAATTAATTTCAACAAATTAGTAAAGAAATATAAAACTTGGCCAATTAAATGAGATTCAGAGAAGGGAAGCACAGGAGAGGCTAACACATGCTGTGTGTGGAGCCATGACATTTACAACAGCTGTGTTATAAAATGCACTTGGTATTCGGGGAAGCAAAAAATAAAATTCTTTGTTAAAATACTTGTGGATGTACCAGTGGCTGAAAATAAGAGACGAAATCAAAATCACAGTATAGCCATTAATGCCACTGAGGATACCATCTCTGTCACCTTGTTTATACCATGATTCACTGAACAAGACAACTCAGCAATGAATGCACCCCATCCAAGGGAGGCTGTGCTTGACTCCCTTAAAGTTAGCGTGGTCCCTCTAAATGACCTTTCTCTATTCAGGCAAAAAGTCTGGCTTCAGTACCAAATACTCCTATCAGCACAGATTAATCTATAGAGCTCAGACCCAGACCTTGGTCCAATCTTTGCACAGGTTGCGAAGTCTCCAAGCCTGATGCCATCCTTTGCACTCATTTGTAATGTTTCAAGGTCAAATTTTGACCATGTTTTTCCTGTTCCTTCAAATCCCGTCCTCAGATGTCAGTCTCAGTAGTAATTAGCTTGAGTATATAAGATAATCACACACCTGTATTCCATCAACATGATGAAGGTTAAACCAAGTTAAATAAAACTGAAATGCAATATCCAACTTGCTGCAGAACTTTTACTGGAAAAAAAAAAAAGTTAAACCCTCTTCAGATCTCTCACAATTCTGTCATGATAGGGCTATTTTCAGGGAAGGAAGCAAAATACAGAGAAATAGCATTTGTGCTCTGGGAAATACTGTTTTCCAAAAACTTTGGCCACGATAGTAACATGATTTATTCTGTACTTGCTGCAGTATAGTCAATTAGTTCCCTAACTGAAAGACAATTATTGTCACTAGAGATGTACCTGGCTGTAAAACTACTGAAATGCTGCTTATGACTGTAGTTATCATTATGGTTGATCATGGAGGGCATTTCCGGCAGTGGTTTTAACCTCAGGGATACAAAAGGGCACATTTGTCAAATGGATGCTGGCAAACCCCAGTCACCGAGATTCAAAATCTCATCCTGCCACATGTGTGAATCTGCAATGAATGCAAAACAGCTGGAGGGGGGAGGGGGGGGGGGGGAAACAAACTAAAAAAATTACAATTGTATGCCTT
>JAOTQQ010000005.1:25881-72238 GCA_026546715.1 Gallinago undulata
CCCCCCCCCCCCCCCCCCCCCCCCCCCCCCCCCCCCCCCCCCCCCCCCCCCCCCCCCCCCCCCCCCCCCCCCAAACAAACTAAAAAAATTACTATTGTATGCCTTTACTGCATTCTGCAGCCATTGCAGATACAACTTTTGGCTGCAAAACTTTATTAGAGAAGGATTCCGTGAGCAAACTGCAGAAATCCAAACATTAATATGTAAAATTCAGCCTGTAGCTGTTCTTTGCAAACATAAACATTGTTATGGTGCCTTTCTTGTAAGAGGCCACGCAGCCTTCTGAGCTGTCCCTACACAGTATGAAGTGCTTTATGGTGCCTTTGTCACCATCAGTGGCATTGGTCACCTCAATTTATTTTGCTCCTCCTTACTCTGGCATCATTGGACTTGCTGTGGCTTTTCTCCAGCATAAGCGTGACCCGATGTAAATTCTGAGATTATCTGACCTCAGTTTTTGTTCAAGCCGATAAGCTGGTAGCAGAGCTTTTTCTAACACGTCATGGAAATGTTTTTCTATCTTCTTTGGACATGTCAAATACTGGCCACTGGAAAAGAGAAAACATCTGTTTTAATCCTCCCAAAGGAATATATCAAAGTTCTGGTGCTGTTTTTATGCAGCCTCAAGGCCCTTTATTCAGCTAAAAAAATCCCTTTGTAAAACTACTATAGGTTTTGGTGTTTGGTGGGTTTATTTTTTGTTTTGTCTTGGTTTTTTTAAACCAAGCTATTAGTTTTTGTTCTTCTTCTTGTAAAGCCTCACAATGCCACTTCCCAGGTTGAGATGGCCAAGGAATAGTCCTTCCTAGAAACAACTTCTCCAGAATAAACTAAACTCCTACTCCATGGAAAATAGCTTCTCACAGATAATAGAGATCTTACCCCTGCTTTGTATAGTTTGGGGAGTTTAAAATAATAGTCTGAACTCTTCCGCCTCCTCAACTGATCAGTTAAATGCTAGGAAGGCCCTGTTACCATGGCGGAGGCTGGCACAGCAACAGCACATGCGTACAAACGCCATCTCAGCTATGAACATTAAAAGCTCAATAAAACCTCATTTTATCTACTGGAAACCATCACTCTATTTATCTGCATCTTCCTGAACACAGGAAATTTCCCATGGTGTTCTGGAGCTCCAGATCCTGCAAGCAGCTATGAATAGCAGCTTTAAATTTAACCCAAATTTGAAAGATAGGGAAACCTAAATGCTACAAAATGATGCCAGCTCAGCTGGCTCAGAAGCCAACAGAGCCTTGCTTGCAAGTGGCATGGAGATAAATTCCAGGGCAAACAACACAGGGCAGACAACATCACCATCAGTATCCAGTAATGCTGCAAAAGTGGTATGACTTTGCACGATCGCTACAGCTGTAAAACTCTCCCAGGAGTTTTTCCTGCTGGCAGAACCCAGAAAGGTGGTGAGACCCAGGTGAACCTTCTGGAGGTGAAAATGCACTGCACTGACTCTCAATGAACAATTTAACTTCTGTGGTCTTTTTCCTTTAGCTCATTCAAGTATGAGCAAGTTTAGGTAAGTGTGCCTGAACTTTTTTTCTAACTCAGTCACTGGATTGCCTTAATGGTAAATTGCAAGTTCCTTAAGAACCACCTGGCAGCGACAATGGAGCTGGACAGCAGAGGACTCACTGGCTCCAGCAGTGCCAAGAAGAATTTATGAGTTCTTTGCTGAGGTTTGTTTTTGTAAATATGGTCTGGTTTTGCCTTTCAGTTTGGGATACTACCAACAGTTACTTGAAGCTCCAGAGGTAGCCAGTAGGAAAAAAAAATGCTATAATTTAACCAGGACATCAGTTGGGAAAGTGAGGGGGAGGCTGTTTGAGTACTGCTGGTTGACTGGTGGTCTTAGAGTATAAAAACAATATCCTCCTGACACTAGTAAGTAGAAGCAGGCCTCAGATTCTGTGGAGTTTTCTTGGTCTTTGTTCTGTAAAGACAGAAATCTGGCTTTGTTTCATCACAGTTATCACACTCAGGCACCCCTCCACCCTTGAAGGAGATTAGGAGTGAAAATGCATCTGGTACCTGCCCCAGCAAGAACAGATCTATGTGGAGAAGATTACAAGAAATTGCTTGGACTTCTGCCCAGTCCTAGAAGTCCCACCATTTCGAAAAATCCCATCAGTTTTTATGGCTTGTCTCTCAAGTAGGCTGCTGAAACCTACATGAAGGAGAGACTTTAAAACATTTTTGCAGACATTTATTTCTGGCCAAATTATGATTGCTGGAAGAAAAAGAAGCCACCATACAAATCTTGTTAGAGACTTCAGCGGGAACTCACAAAGCCATGCAGAACTGAGATAAGCTAAAAAAAGCACTAGCATCCAGGAAGGAAAGGCAGACCAGCCAGCCAAATGCAACTCTAATTCAAACCCGTGACAGACCCCTGGGGCGGCTCCAAAGCCACTTAGCACAAGCATGGAGCTGAGCCAGGAGGAGATGCTGGCACCGGAAGAGCAGCTCTAGCAAGTCCAGACTGCAATTTGGCGATTTGCTGAGCGGGACAGACTCAGACAGCTCGTTACCCCCAGTACCACAGACATGCAGCTCCCCTCCTCCAAAACCCTCCAAGTCAGATGGCTCAGGGACACTGTGATCCCTGAGCTCCCTGTACGGCAGAGCAAGAGCTGTATGTGTGTCTAGGAAAGTAACAGCACGTCTGTTGATGACACAAAAACAAACTGGCAAAGCTTGGTGTGGTTTGGCAGGGGAACCTGTATCAACTGTCTGCAGTCCAAGGTCTAAAGGGCAATCTGCCTTCAGAGAAGCCTACAACTTCAAGGAACTGTGTCCTGGAGTGGAATCAGCGCCTCTGCAGCACACAGCCTGCACTGGACCCTCAACATGTGCCAAGCAAGCAATGTACCCGTTTCCTGCAACACGGGAGGTGAATTTCCAAGGAGACCTAGGGTGAAAAAAACACATGGAGCATCTCAACAGGCTAAACACTAGTCCTTGTGCCTCTCGGACCCCTCCAATGGGCCTCACTGGAGGGACTGTTCTGCCAGCACAGAGAGACTACATGGGACACCAGCACAGGATTGCCAGGTGCTGGGGATATTTGCTACAGTACACAGAGCTGCCAGGAAGGTGACTCCACTGATGAGTCTTGTGCAAGACTCTGAGATTGCTGACAACTGTCTGGGCTGGGGGGCCCCAAGCAGCACTCTCCAGTGCTGTAGGACGAAGGTAAAGAAGACAGACCAGATACTTGATGACCAGAGGTTTGCCAGCAACAACATATAGAAGACTCCCCACAGGCTGTGTCACGCTGCCACAGTATCCCCAAACAAGCAGCTCGCTCCTGTATAGCCATATCCTTAGAAAGTATAAGCTGGAAGCTTCTTCTGCTCCAGTTGCTGAGGAGCAGCTCCCAAACTCCTCCAAACACCTACAAGGTGTTTTCTGGATGCTATCCCTGCGACAGACACTGTGGGAAGGCCAGGGAGGGCATCTGTTCCCAAAACATTTATGAGGGTGCTGATTTTTTTGAACAATAAATTTGAACAGAAACCGTGTTGCACCATAAATGTCACTGCTAGGTAGACAGAAATCATGAAACTTTAGCAATCTTCCCAACGTCATGATTTTTAAGCAGAAAATGAATACACATGGAAGAAACACTACAGCTGTGACTGCCTCATTGAAGCCATTAACAAATGAGTGTAACACATCTATGTGCAGTCAGGTCTGTCTGGGCACTGCTAGGTCTTTCCCCCATCCTTCTCCATTCACTGCTCTGCTTATTGTTTATTTCATTGTTAATCCTACCTAATTTAAAAATAGGAAATTGATTTCTTATGTATCTTTTACAAACCAAATCCTTTCCTTATTACAGCAAGGATCACATTTCATAAGTCATGGAAAATTAAAACCATGCCTGTTGCTTTGATGAATTAATGGAGAGACAACACTGAAGGGGAAGGCACAGACAGCTGGGGGCTGTCATGCAACCAGTGGTGCAAGTTAACTATTTGCAGGCACCCAAGACTCCTGCAGTGGTCAGTTTTCCTCCCCTAAACTCCTGGTTATAGTGCTAAACCTCAAAAGCATCTAAGAGAAGGAATGCAACCCCTCTGAACAAAGCAGGTCAGTGATTTTGGTGGCTGAAGATTATGTTGTTAACAGAATGTTTGTGACCTGCCTGTGTGCAGAACCCATACCTCTCAGTATTAGCACTACCAAAAAGAGTTGCCTGGCAGTTGCTGTTGCATGGTGTACACAACACAGGAGCCCACAATAACAGCCACATATTAGCCCAGAAGTCCTTGTAGTGTAAACATTTCCAGGCCTTGGGCGTACTAGGCCATTGTGCTTTGCTGCCAGGTAGGGAGATT
This sequence comes from Gallinago undulata, assembly GCA_026546715.1. Taxonomy (NCBI): domain Eukaryota; kingdom Metazoa; phylum Chordata; class Aves; order Charadriiformes; family Scolopacidae; genus Gallinago; species Gallinago undulata. The sequence continues at coordinate 30,237 of JAOTQQ010000005.1, forward strand.
TAGACTGAAGGCGACCTACGTTTCTCTGGAGAGATATTCAGTATACAGTGCACTTGGGTTATGTCAGTACAGCTGACACCACAGCCAGATCAACAGCTAGTTAGCAGTATACTGTGACTCGGGCAGATTATAAATTAAAACAAAATCCATTGGGTGCATCACCAAGGATTTATGGACTGTTCTGTGAACCTCCCTGTGGAGCAGACAGGACATGGGTTCTGTGAGAAGTCTGAAAAGTAATCCAAATAAGTATTGCAGCTCGCAGGACATTGCAACATCCAGCCCGAAGTTCATTGACTACTTCATTAACATGTTGATCTCTAGGATTTACAGACAGAAAAAAACTCTTCAATTTCCTCATCAGAAGCAAAAATATCAGTTACCACTGATCAGAATGTTGGCTGTTTGTTTGTTTGGTTTTTTTTTTATAATGTAGTAACTATAGATCTATCCACATAAAAACATCATGTCTGAGGACAAAGAATAAGCAAAACTATCACAACAGACCACAAGTAGACAGACTCTGTGAGAGTGAAGGGTAGCAGAACAAGTTGTTTTCGAGCAGTAATACATCTCTCAGATGTTCGTCTCTCTGAGCATACCCTCTGAAGCAAGAAATGTTCGTCCTTGCTTCTTTTGGAAGAAAGTCTCCCATTTTTTAAAGAGAGTCTATGTTATAGTATCTTAGATATCTACATTACTCAGTCTGCCACAGCTGAGGGACGTGCTGCTCTTCTTTCTCGAAGTTAGGGCTAGATAGATTATCATACTCAAGTAATAACTACACCAGCTAAGAGGACTGCAAACACAGCCACCTCAACCTAATCCTTCCCCTGCTGTGGGAGGACGGCAGCCGGCAAGCGGCATGCATTTGCCAGTTCACTGCAAAGAGCTTCCTAACAAGCAAGCCAAAGAAAGTCCTCTTAAAACTCTTTATGGTCCTTTTGTGCTGATGATTCTCAGAATGGGGAAACAAGTTTTATAACTCAGTGGGAGTGAATGAAACAGCCTCCTTCCAGGAACACCCTGCATCATCTCTCCAGCCCCCCACCTCTGGGCTTGTCTAAAGCTGTGTCACTGGGAGATACCTTTCTGTTAGTTTCTGTGTTGGCTGCTACTATGTTGAACCAACTTATTTATGCAATAAAGTGTTTAATTGATCTTGATTTAATTAAGGTAAATGGACCATTCCTGACCTAATGGCAACATGTAAACTGATTAACTTTACAAAGCCAGGAAAATGATCTGCACGGTTAGATCAGGTCTTGTAATGTATTATTCAGGCCAAGTTATCATGTGTCACTACCAATGATGTGCTACCGAGCACAAGACAGTGATCACAAAGGTGTGATACAGGTCCCCTTAGGGTGAGGGTTAGAATTCCCCAAGCCCCTTAGCACCAGTGGGAAGGGAGAAGGAGAAACTGTCCTGTGCTGTGGTAGCATGTGGTGCCTCCACATGGGCTTGGGGAAGGAAGGAAAAAATGATAACCACTTGCAGGGTGAGATGAGGGCTGGGATCGCGTATGGAACTCAAGGGAGACACCAGAGCAGCGACAAGGAATGAAGCATCTTGCCCCTTCAGGGCAGGTTTGAGCAGCCCATTGGGACCAGGCTGCAGTCTGGCTATCAGAGCACAGCCCAACCAAGATGCAAATGCAAACTGGCCCTTTTTCTAGCTCTGTTTTAGCAGTCTTGTCATGGTCTTCCATCTGTAACATCACTAGGGGTTACAGGGCAAAAGAGTTTATTCTGTGCAGATAATCTGATAATTCTAGATAAAAGCTTTCCAAGAGATTCTGTTTAGATTTGGGTCTGAGCTTTGCAACAGGAGCAGCAGTGCCCTATCCAGGGTGATAAGCAGTGTAGTAAAATAGATACCTAGAATAACTTATGCACATTGGAAGAAAGTGATTTGTTTAGATATCTACAGTATTCCCCATCTCTTCTGGCCAATCATTAAGGCAAGTTCAAAGATAAATGAGAAGAAAACACTCACCACTCTGGCTTCAGGGGAGAAGTAGATAAGGCTTAAAAAGTAGCAAGTGAAATTCTCGCCTGGGCTCCCATGCAAATATGTACTTGGACAAAGGCTGCTCAGCTACAGCAAAAATACTGCTTTGGTTGTTTGAAATAACAGTACCCCCAGGCACAAACAGAACAAAAACCTCCCATCTTCATCAAAAGCTCCTTGTCCAGAGAGCTTATGGTCAAAACAGGCAAGACAGAGCAGCTAGAAGGAAAAAGGGGCAACCCAGAGTCCTCCTTGAAGGCATAGGGACAGGCAGGAGACCCAGCAGGCAGTGGATCTTCAGCCACAATCCAAGGCTACCACCCCTGCAGAAGCAGCCTTCCCCCAAGCTGGTTCCGTGTAAGGGTGAGGATGCTATTAGCTTACAAAATACAGAGGCAAGAGATGTGGGTACCAGAAGCCAGCTCACAGGTGAGCAGCATCAGTGATGTCCCCATCACTGCAGGCTGAGGGAGATGTCACCCACTGGAACTGTCCTGTGCTGCTGCCACCTGTCAGGAGAAAAAGTACAGAAGACAGGAGTATCCCCAACCCACAGGATGTACTAACCCCTGTCAGCTATTTACAGAAACCCAAAATCCTTCAGTCAGCAAGAACTTTCTTAACCATCTGGCCATGCCCACAGAGGCTTTGAAACCATCTCCCTCCTTTTTGAACAGAGAGTCATAAAGTCTCATGAACCGTATTAAAAAAAAAATAAATTATAAAGGCTTTGTGCCAAATTGCTGAAGCTTCAGAGTTCTCTCCCTTCCCATTCCTCACCCCCAGTTTCTTTTACATCCCAACAATTCCTTCCCTATATTTATTTCTAATTGGTTTTCTACCTCTGGGACCCAAGCAAGCCATCGAACCTGGATTAAATGTGCCACAAAAGAATTCAAGCTTTGACATGGCCAAAGTATTGGTTTCCAGTGAAACAAAACAAAAGGCTAAGATGAAGTAACTCTTTCAGCAGCTTGTGCAGCCATGTAAATGGATGTTGCCAAGGGAGACTACAAAGAGATAGGACTCTACCATCCCTCTGGAGCTCACAGAGTAAGCGTTCGGATCCAAACCCCATTACCCAGCAGCATTCACCACTCCAGCTTCAGCTGAAATGGTGGAAAAGACATATTTTACACAATAAATATAAGAGGACAGAAAAATTCAGGCTTCCTAGCTGAGCACCAGGAAAGCGTGTCCTCTCGGTGCAGGTTTCATTTCCGAGCTGTGGGACATCTGCATTCTCCTACCATGAGTAAGGGACTGACCAGACCTCAGGACTGACCAAGGCCAGCAGCAAGAACAAGAGCGCATAGAGTTTGTTTTTATTGAAAAATATGTATTTCTTCAGATGATAATCTTCACTGGCAGCCCCCAGACCTACCAAGCTGCCTTACTCCAACTACTCCAAAGGTGGAAACGAGGCAGAGGGGGCTATCAAGGCTGAAAGGGTAGAGCCCCACACCCTGCGATGCTGGGGGCATGCCAAGGGGCCATGGGCTGTGCCTGGGGAGGTTCGGGTTGAACAACAGGAAAGTTCCTCCCAGAAGGTTGGTGCAACGCAGTGAAGCTGCCCAAGAATCCAAGGAGTCTCTGTCCTTGGACGCTTCCAGGCTAAGACACAGCTGACCAAACCAGCCGCAGCAACAGCTCAGAGACCAAACTGGAGACCTCCTGAGGTCCCCTCTCATCCAACACTTCCACAAACACGAAGTGAAGTGGTGCAAAAGGAGCTGAATACAAGATCGATCACAAAAATACAACCAGCAGTTACAGAAGAGAGGCAGCTCTAAAATAAGTGGATTTATCCCTGTGTGTTAATTAACACTGAACCCAATAAAGCCTAACTACATATTTGTTTTAATTGAGACGGGGCCACTTGGCAGCTACCCCATCAGCTCCTCTATCCCAGGGACACCTACACCAGGCAAAAACACTCAGGAATGCAGCTCCAGCTCACCCGCTGGCGTAATGTGTTTGTTCTCCGAGGTGTTGGATTCTTGCTTCCAGCCGGCTGTACTGGCTGTACTTTGGTCTGAGAACATTTCACCTGCATCTACAGACACAGTGCAACAGCCACCAGGATAAACATTGCATTTTCAGAGGGCAACGCACACGCCACTTTAAGTAAACTGGTGGACATACCAGCTTTATTTGCATTCAGCCTTTTCAGCAGACTACCAGGGCAGGCTGTGCCGGTTTCACAGAAATCATAAGGATGGTGCTGGTCTAAGGGGCTTCGCAGTGCAAGGAAGGGGCTGGTAAGGCAGTTATGGGGAGGCTGGGGACGCAAAGCATTGCAGCGGCCCAGGCCACTGGGCTCATGGGCTCTCACTGTCACAGAAGAGAAACTAGTTGATTTTTGTGGTGGTCTGGGTTTGGAGTGGGCAGGGGAGAAGGGAAGAGGCAGGGCTGCTGCAGGTCTCAGACTGGGATTAGCAGGGCCAGGCAGCCTGGGCTGTAAGAAGGGTTTGGTTCTTTGCAAGTAAGAAATCTAACCAAAGCCTTCGAGTAGGTATTAGTCTGTACACTTAAGACACATTGGGAAATAATTCCTAAACCCACTGCATCCTTTCCAGGGTTGTTGCCTATGGGCAGAAGGGTGGCGCAGACCTTGGGGAGAGTAGCCCCAAAGGAGACCTGACCCAAATAGCTGCACAGCGCTGCTGTGGGTGCATTTGGTGGCGCAGAAGAGCATGCAGGATTTCAGGAAGTCTGCAAGGTGACGCATAGCTCCAGCAGAGACCAAGAACCCATGGTGCAGGGCTGGGATCAGGACAGTGAAGTTAATGCTCCAGCTGCTTTGCTGGCTGATTCATATCTCCCAGTTACCCCACACTGTATTGCCCATATGACAGCTTCTCTGCCCAAACCAGCTCCCTGGCACTAAGAAAATCAGCTCTTGAGCACCAGACTGTGCCCTCCTACACAGGAGCCCAATAATGCCAGCCATGGGTTGGTGTGACACAGACCCCATCCTGAACATCCCAACCAGCACAAAGTCCCCTCACAAAAGGCTGGGTGCCCACAAAGCTCATACAGGTTGTTGCATGACCATAGGGCAGGCTGTCTTGGGTCACTTAATCTCAGTGCTGCATGGAAAAAAAAAAAAAGCAGGATTTGGAGTTTCTGTAATTAGATGTTTTCTTTCTTTTAAAAGTACATCTTGTTTCAGAGACTTTTTCCAAGTAACCACTGAAGGCAAGTTCAACATTAATAGTGTAAAAAGTCCCCTGATGAATATACAAATGTGCACTGGCTTAGGAGGGAACATGCTGCCAGGACTTAGGTTGCCCCCTCTCAGCTGAACTGCAGTCTCAGGGGACAAACGTGATTTTTGGCACAGACTACATTAGCATAAATCACTTTCACAGGAGGCTGCATTACCCTACCACACATACTAAGGACCAATGGGACAGCTTCTGTGGCTCAGTTAACATTACCACTAAAGTACACACCTTGCCCATGCGTTGAAGCCCTTCGCTACAATCAATGTTTAACCCCAGTAACCTAAAATGACCCAGCAGAGAGGTGCCTCTGAATCTGGATACCTGCCAAAGAGTTTGGAGCAAGCCTGAACAAACTTCACCTCCGATGGCAAGGTAAAGTTGGCAGCATTTGCACTAATACCAGCCAGGGATCTCCCCACACTCAGGCACCCTCCCAAGATAAAGCTTCTGTCCCAACTAGGACCCATATCTCCAGTTTATCACATATTGCCTGATTGTTAACATAATGTGGTGCTTATCTCTTAATACACAAACAGAGAGAGCAGGGCAAAATAAGCCCTGTCTCTCTACTCCTATCTTAAAAGGAAAAAGTAGCCAGAAGCTTCTGTGCACTAAAAATAAATCAAAAATAAAAAATCAGCATATTCTAGATCACCACAAATTGAAACTACTCAAACAAGTCTGCAGGTCAAAGAATTACTGTAGAAGCACTAGCTGTGGTATATTAGATTACCTATTCCCATTACAAAATGGTTATCATAACTACCCTCATTCATCTCAGTAAGGCTGTAAAGTAATTGCGGGAATATTGAAAGATAAGGGCACTCTGATACCTCCTCAGTGCTGCACTGCCAGAATTGGGTTCTGGGGGTTACAGCATGAACATGCTCCTGCTTTCACAGCAGCCAGACCAAGTTTTGCAAATACCCACCCCGATCAGCAGCACTTGGGGAAGTGTTTAGACAGCTCACATACAAAATTCCACACGTGCACATAACTAACAGAAACCACTTTTTGTTCCTGCAGACACCTTTCCCAGTGGAGATGTGAGCTGGTTTCCACAGGAAGCTTTTCCTGCAGAAATATCATGTGGAAGAAGCTTGGCTGCCCCTTTTGCAAGCTACAGCAGAGATGGACCATACCCACCCTGCACCACAGGGGACAGGCTGTTTTGGGGGTGGCCCAAACACTCCTGCCAGGTCAAATCCCCGAAGCAAGCACTAGGAGAAGATCCACACCCAGCAAAGAGTAGCACTCCCATGCATGCACAGGAACAGAGCACCCAGAGGGCAGGAGGCAGCCACAGCGATCTGATTGCTGCAGAGGAAAGAATCAGATGAGCAAGACTTCAGCCTCACTGCTTGTCACCACCCTACAATAGGGCCCACTCAGAGTCTCCCCACCACGGCAAAGCCACCCCCAGCACCTCTACTTGCCTTCATGCAGCCCCCTCCCTCCCTGGCCCTGCTCTCGCTCACCCCAGCTGCTGGGAGGTGGAGAAGACACGGCAGTAACAGGGATGGAGGGGAAGCAGGGAGGCAGCCCTTCCCTTGGAGATTCAGCATGTCAGAAAAAGGGGGCGGTCAGGGGATATGAAAGTTCATGGGACACCCTGCCATGTCCTCCCAAATCTTGCCTCGATAATCTCAAGCATCCTTATTCTTACCCAGCCTAGCTGTGGGTTGTCCCCATACTCGTTCCCCATCCTCCTCTCATCCCTTGCCACGGAAAATCACGCTGAGATATCCCACACAACCGAGAGCCGAGCATAGGACAACCCGCAAAGAGGCGCCTTCGCTCGCCATCTTGTGGTGGCAGCAGAAGCCTTCCAAGTCCCACACACCCGCTACCCACGTCCCCATATCCCATGTCCCCAGACCCCGCATCCCATCACCATGGATTTTAATCAAGTTTGACTCGTCAAACCCCCTCTGTGATGGGGGCGCTGCTCTGCACTGGCACTGCTTTGCAACTACCTGGCAGTGTGGCTGCAAAGCTCCAAAGGCAAAGCTCCTGCCTCAATCCCTTTTAGCATTTTTTTCTTGCACCCGATGCAGGACTCAGTACGGTCCCTTCAGCCTGTGTGGCCTGGGGCTGGCACTGAGCTCAGGGAGCTCTGCCATGGTGCCACCCTGTGTGGACCGCAGGACTGGGCCTGCACCACCGCTGGGCACACAATCAAATTGCAGGCTTGGCCAAATGATTTTCATTAAACCTACAAAGGGAAAATTGCCCCAGAAAGAGCAGATGCCTGGAAGCTCTTCCGGGCCTGGATACCAAAGCAATGGCTTCTGCAACATGTAACCTCAGGCAGGGTCCTCCAGGACCTGCTGTGCAGCCCCAGCCCCTCCTCTGGCATCCCTTACCCTTCCCAGCCCTCCAGCATTCTCAGTCCCCTGCTAGACTTACCCTTTTTGTGTTTTTCCTCTCTAATTTAACGATGAACAGCACAAAAAGAAGCAATTTTGCTCCCCACCTCCCTCCCATATTCTGTCCTCCCCTGTCTGGCAGGTCTATGTTATTATTAAGACACTTGAGATTATGGTTGTCTGAAGTTGAAGAATGACAGCAAGAACCAGATGCTGTACACTGATAAATTACAAGGGTATTATGCAGAGGCAGCTGTACCATATAAAAGCCTAGTTTTAATACCATGCCATGATTTTCCATGTGGCATCGTATGGTTCCAGCATCTGGGAATCACCATCAATGTCTCCCGTATATTTTCCTGAGCACTGTCATTATGATAATGAAGAAATTGCAGCAGACATTAATTGCTGTTCTTGCTGGCTATTGCGAGAACTCAAAGGCATTAGAGAGGGCTGGCAGGGCTTCTCTCATCTCATGGGGGACTTCTTGACTGTGTTGGCAGCAGACGAGCAGTATGGATGGCTGCGGGTGCTGTGAGGGGGATCTGCTCTTGCTCTCCAAGCGGCCAGTTCTTGGAGCAGCAACTGGTCATTGCTGGTCAGCACACCAAGATGAAGTTGTCAGATCTCTATTCAGTTCCCACTGCTGAAATTTGTAAATTTGCTTCCCCTGCTTGGTTTTCTCATTAGTCTTAGCTTAGTCTCATTAGTCCTGGACAAAGACTATGTGCGGGAAGGAGGTCCCCATGTCCCCTACTCCATGTCCCATTCCCAGGCAGCACAGAGTGGTGAGGCCCCGTGGAGGAGCAGGGCTGAGGCTCGCATCTCTTGGTTCATCTCTGGATATGACCCCACAACAGCTTATCAATTCAGAGCCTGGAGGGAAGGCAAAAAAGACTTTAAAAGGTTTATTCTCTGTCTGTCATGCATTTAGGGATGTCAAGACCCTGAGCGAGAGCCGCTGTGGCAGGGGCTGGCAGTACCACAGGAAGGAACTCCCTAGCTGCAGCAGTGGCTCACAGCAGCAGTAGCTTGGTTGCTCATGGTGGGGAGGTGGGTCTCTTACTCAAAAATGCAGCTGTAAGGTGCACAGGTATCTGGTATTCTACTGGCAGGACAAAACATCTTCACTTTCCTAATTAGTTTTGAGTTTGGAAACATTCAAATTATGGACCTCTTTGGGCCTAAATATCAAGGATCACCTCTATGTTTGTCTCCCCTCACCCCCAGTCCAGTGAACACCAAATTTGTGAAAAGCTACTCATTTCCAGGCATTGCTACAGGACACATGAAAACAATATGCCCCCACATACTCATTACAGGGACCAGGAACATTTTCTGCTTTGGTGAGGAATTGCCTTTGTACCTGCTTTGCAGGACTGGCCTTACCTGCTGGTGCTCACCCAGGACCAGGAGACTGCCTTGTCTTGGGCTGTAGTTTTAGGGCTCACAGTGATTGTTCAAACAAGGTGGGATCTCGGTGCCATAACCACACTGCAGGTGACATGGGTGGCATGTTGGAGGGAGGCCCAGGGAGCACAGGGCCAGGAAGATCTGAGCCTCTGGTTTGTCACCCATCTCTCGGCTCTGCATGCAGTGGCTGGCAGAGATATTCTACAGATGACCCAGCCCTGAGTGCGGGGACATGGGACACTGTGACAAGCCCTCATGCCCTGGGCTGATTCACAGTGATATTTGACAACTGTCTCTAGGTGATAGTTTTGGTATTATGATCAGGGGGAGTCACAAGGAGGGTGGCATGCAAAGCCTCAGGTGTCCACTGCAGGTATGTCGTCACTCTGCAGCATGAGGTGATGATGGGAAGAACTGCTGCCCCATGAGTCATTCTGCAATAACCATTGTCAGACAGAAAAACTTCCTGCTTTCTTGATCTGCTGACCAGCGGAACAGGGTCTTGTGTTGGTGACATGGGGCTTATTGCACTGGTGCACTCTTGTAGCCACCTCCCATTTGCTCTGGTGGACATCATGGGCAAGTAAAGTATCACATCCACCAAAAAGAGCTGCAGCAAGGTAGGGGCAGGAGGAGGCCATCCCTGCACCCCAGAGCCAGAAGGTAGGCTCAGGACAGCCTCAAAGCCATCCACCAGAACTCCACAAAAGCTTTTACAAGGTTTCAAAGCCCATAAAATCAGGTACCTACACTTTCCCCTCTTTCACCTCTGCCTGTCGTGTGTCTCTTTCCAAACAGCTTTTGTGGGGAAATCATAAGGGATCCAAGAGGTGCAGTGAGGTTGTCAGGGAAAGGGCACAGGACCATCTAATACCGCTGGCACTGACATAAAAAGGGAGGAGGGAAGCATCATGGAGCTGAAGTGAGCAGGGCACTTTGCTCACTGGTCTGAAAAGCATTTGATATTACACTGAAACAAAAAAGAAAGAAGAAGCAAGATGACCACAAGGCATTGAACCCATGGAAAATGGGAGCAGAATAGGCAGGGACCCTCTGGCAGGGGATGACGCTGAGCTGGCACTGGTGGGGAATCAGCTCACTGCTCAGGTGTGGCTCAGCCACAAACCTTCCCCTGGCTGCTGGGCAGGGAGCCGCAATTAGCAGCAGTGCTCCAGCAGCTGTCCTGGGCACATCTCCTTGGGGTGAGACAGGGGACTTGGCAACACCGGCTCTGACTGCCCGGCCATGCCTCTGCCCCAGCACACCGACCCTTCAGAGGTGCCACAAGATGGTCCTTGGTGACACCACAGCTACTGCCTCTGGGCTGGAGGCAGCCCTATCCCAAGGACGGTTCCCATGGAACTTTCTGTGAAAATTGTTTTTTTTCCCCTCTCTGCTCCTCTGGCTCTCACCAGAAACCCACCCTTCAGCAGCACTGGTAGTATTAGAAAGGGGCAATACTATAGATGTTCATCTTTAAAAATCTCTCGCACCAACTTTAAAGTAAATAAAGCAGCTCTTCACACAGGTTTCCCTTTCCCAAAGAAGAACCCTCATTGGCAGAGGGGCAGTGTTCCACCCTTGGAGCACCCAGAGCCAAGGCTGGGGAGGGGTGTCACTCATGGTCCCTGCTCTGCATGGCTGGGGAGTGCACAGCAGCCCCATGGCACGGTCTCCCACACTCACCATGGGCACACAGAGAGGTGCCCCAGTCAGCCCTGCATGGGCTGGCACTGCTGGGTGTGGGGAGCTCGAGCTGCGCCAGGCTGGCAGCCCTGCACAGGGGCTCGATGTCCAGCAGTGCGCGGAGCCAGCCCCATTGCCCATCACACAGGGCAGGCACTTCCTGCAGCCCCTGATGGAGAACGCACCATGGAAGCATCAGCATGGGTCCCTTCTCGTTCCTGGCAGATGTCTTCAGCGGAAAGAAAAGGCCTGGGGGACACGGGAGAATTTTCCTGGGCAGGGAGGCGAGGAAAAAAAGAAGGAAGAAAGAGGGAGGCTGCCCATCTCAGCTCGTTGCTCCCTGGCACCTGTGTGCCAGGGCAGGCATCCAAGCATGCGGGGAGCCGGCATGGTGCCATTGCAGCAGATGGGTACGAAGGCAGGCAGCCCCAGCACCGCAATCCTGCTGCAGCTTGGGGAGCAGGGGGTGGCTGTTCAGGGCAAATTTCCCAGCTGAGAATGTCAAAGCAGCTGCCAGTCTGGAGTTTATACACCTATAATTAAGGGTGTATGTGATTTCTAATCCAGCTCAAACAGAGCTGGATTAATTGGAAAATCTAAAAATAGCATCTGTGACCATGTAAGGCAATCTTTTGTCTGTGGTTTAAATTAGGAAACTGGGCTCTGGCTGTTTAAACAGAGCTGGGAGAGACAGAGGCATCATTCTGCCTGCAGGCAGCCTGTGAGGGCCTGACCCTGCTGGAGGAGGAGCCTGCAGTGCACCCTGCTACCCAAAAGTACCAGCCTGGGGCCACCGGAAGGAGCCAGGGCAGGAAGGCAGCACCCTTACCTGGGGGAGATGTGTCCTCGGGTAGGGTCCCCTCAGAGGGGACCCCTTGGCAGCCTCAGCTGGTGCTGGCTCTGCTTCCCCTCCCTGTGCACCAAAGACCCAGCTGTTCACTGTTTTACCCTATCGTGTCATTTATAAGAGTCCACAGCAAGTTTGCCCACTCTGTTTGTGATGCCCAGCAGCTTTACACAGTGGAAAGGGACTTTCTGAATGACTGGAGCATCCCTGCTCCCCCAGAAAACAGCTCCACTTCTTCTGGCCAGCTTCGCACTGATGGACCTGACGGCAGAAGAACACCCGTTGACTTCTGCTCTGTATCTGCTCCCTCTCTCTAATGCTTATATCTACCCAAAGCCAGACTGCAAGGTTAAATTGCTTTTAATTTTTCTTTAATTATCTGCAGTGGCACAAATAACTAACAGTATTGATTTGAACTTGGCACACAAAGGCAGATTCCAAATGGCAAAGCATATTATGAGATCGAATTATTAAATGTAGCTAATGAGCAAAATAATGATGTGGCGCCAAGCTATAAAAGGTTAGACTTTAAAGTTGTCACAGTTCATGAGCAAGAAAGATTTAATTGCATTCTTCATCAAATATTTATATGATAATGTGTTTTAATCAAAATAATAGCAATTAATTTGGAAAGGAATATATTGCAAACTTCCCATTCCTGCGCTATGGAGCTTTTTTGCAGTGGAGTTAAGAGCACACATTTCCTTACTCACCAGTAAACGCATCTTAGTTGTAAAGTATTCCAGCTGCCTGTGCCTGGGAATGCACTGGTGGGGCAACAAACTGCAGGAGCAATTCAGGACCTGCAGATGCATGTCATGGGGCAGCACGGGGTTCTGCCCCGTCCCATGGTGGGGCTGGGCAGCCCCAGCCACACACAGCACAGCGCAGCAGGACCCACTCTGGCACCCACCAGGGAGCCAGGGCCTCTCACTATGTCTTTGAAGCACTTACTATTCACAAATGATTTAGCTGCTACCTCTTTCCCTGGAAATGCTGCCAAATGTCATAATTCTCCTTGGCAGCTGATGCTATCGCAATGATTTCCAGCTGTGCAAGACACATCTTAAAACGGCTGCTGTGCTGGAGCACCAGTCCCCTCCTTCCCCCACCTCTGGGCAGGGAGGCAATGGGACTCATGCTCCTGTCCCTTCTCTGGGGCCCTGCAGCCCTCTGGCCCTGCTTGGCAGAGCTCAGGTCTGCAGCTGGATGCTGAACATCAAGATGCAGTAAGTTTTGCTCTAAGTTTTTAGTCTGGTATGTTAAGAATATAAAAATGGGTGGTTTAAAGAAGCAACAGCGGCTACCAATACTGGGATTTGCTTCCGATGCCTGCAAAGCAGGGAGGTGGCTGCCCTGTCCACCCCTGCCATGAAGGGTGGGCCACGGAGGCTGGGTTGGACACGTATAAACCTGCCAGTTCAGGAAAAAAACAAAACCAAAACCAAACTTCTCAAAAACTCAAAATGAAACTTGTTTGAAATCTATACATCCTGGAGGACCATTTCTAGCAGACACTGCAATGGTCACAATACCAGGAGAAAGCATCACCTCTTAAGGAGCACAAAGTCCTTCCAACACAATTAGCTGAAGGAAGCATCCACACAATTTCATTATTTCTTTTAATGGACCCTTCCAAGCCACCAGTATTCACTGAATGTGGGGTAAGATCTTCACCATGCCAAGCAAAACAGAGCCTGCTAAAAGAGAGCATCACACCCAAAATCCCCAATAAGGATATTTCATTACTCTGTGCATAGCTCCGATGATGCTTTTGAAAAGGAGGCATAAGACCGGGGCTGTCAGGACTGCATTGACCTCCCAGCCAGCCATGCACCACCTGCTCAAGTCTCACCTGCCCCACAGTGCCCATGGCAGGGTCACGCAGAGCCGCCAGTGTGGGAGGCACAGTGGAAGCAGGTACCAGGGACTCGCACGTCCCCCAGAGCACCATTTGGCAAACGGCCTTTGCAGGAGTCTGTTAGTTTTGGAGCCACGCAGCTGCTGGGAATTTGATCAAGAACATGGTGACAGTGTCAAAACGCTGGCCCTGCCTCTGGGCCCTTGGCACACGCCTCCCTGTATGCACAGAACAATATTTTCTCTCCTCCTCCATTTAGCTTCTTGTGCTGGGTAGATATATATGCACTTTTTGCTGTCTGACTTTTTAACACTTAATCAGAAAGCTGAAATATTTTTTTTTAAGTGCTAAGTTTGCTGTTTCTGTTGGAGTTGAGATGAAAAGCTTTCACTGAACCACCTTTGATTGGAATCACTTCTGTTGTCTTCAGTTTGGCCAGATGTTTCCTAATTACTTATCTGTCAAAACCGTTTTTTTTCAACACACACACATTTCCTTTAAATGAGAAATAGTGTAAGGTTCTTGTCTAGTGTCTTTGCCTGAATGAAATAAGCCAGGATAAGCTTCATCATCAAGGCTGGATTTTATGCTTGAACATGCAACTCAACATCAAAAGCTTGATCTTTTTTATTATTCAGCACAGCCTTTTTAGACCAACTTCAGCAGGAGCCAAATGGCACATCATAACTTTGGATTTAAAACTTTTATTTTTAAAGCTAGATCTGAGTCATGCAGCTTTCTCCTGAGATTGGGATGGTTTCATGTAATAACTCCAGGCCAGGATCTGCCACCGTTACTCACGTCAGTGAAGGCTTACTTACATGAATAGACCTACTGAACAAGTGCTACTTGGGCTGAGTAATGGTTACAGAATCAGGTTTGATCCTTCTCCCATCAAAAAAATATTCCCACTGATGGGAGTTGTTGAGTTGCTGGGTCCTGCAATCGTGTCCTGTCCATGACTTGTGCAGCAATGACTTTGGAAGTAGAAAGACAGAGGAAGTCTTGAAGACTTTAATTCCCCAAACTGATTGCTGCTGGTGGTGCAAGCCTGCCTGGGGAAGCAGTGATCTGATCTAATGAGACAGATATTATGTGTCAGTCATTTGAGACACTCAGCATCAATTTGCTATTCGGCTGCCGTCAGAAATCTTTTACTTCATGTAAGAGTCCCAAGGACCCCAACATTACTGCAAAAAGCAAGGGGAAAACCAGCAGAACTGAGCCCTGATTGACTCTCTGGATGCTTTAAAAGTTTTGTTTTCTTCGCTCTCCATTAATAGAAAACAAAAATCCAGTGCCTGTCAAAGTGTCCGTGGATAATATACCAATGAAGGGGACTAAATTAACCACAAATAAATCCAAGAAACTAATTTTTGATAGCTTTAGCTGTCTTCAAAGCCAAGTAGTATTCTTAAAATAAAAGCAGAATTAGGCCAGTAAAGCTTTAAGAGTTTAAAGTTTTTTGATAGGTAGTTATTATTCTTCAAAAGAGACTAAGTAAACCTCTGTCTGTAGCCTTCATCACTGCACTAGAAATGCTTCGTCAGTGTATTTGTGACAAATTAATTATAGTGATAGAAAATCTCAGCAGAAATGAATATTCAAAACCAACTTTTCTAGGCTGTTGGCTTCAGGGAATACCCGTCTGTTTCTAAAGCTGTGTGGTTTTCTCATTAGCTCTCTCCTTTCCCCAGTTCTGTTCAGAAACTTTCAGAAGTGATTAGAAATTGTTTTATTTTCATCTTGCCTGGGGAATGGCACTAGCAGTGGAACAAACTAATGACATTAGAGTCTTGCTGGCAACAAGAATTGACCCATCAGCAAACTTTTCAGAGAAAACATCCTGCAATTACCATAGCAGTCCCGACTACCCAATGATAATATCCAGTAAAGATGCTTGCATGGGGTTATCTCACAGAGCTTTAACACTGAAGGATCTTGTCCTCGGGGAGACACAGGAGCACAGCTCAGCGGCTCCATCTTCTAGTGGATACTGGCCAGAACCCACAAACAGAACAAGGAGCAGAACTGGGGCAGACTACAGGTAGCTCTAACTTAGCAGTAAGAGATATGTGGTTCTTGCTCGCTGCAAAAGCTCCAGCGAAGCAGAGGACTCCTGTTAGTCTCCTGCTCTAGTTTCTGTCTGTAAACTGCAGATCTTTCTTGTCTTGAGCAAAAGACATTTCAAAGAACACAATTCCCATTTGTGAATCTCATTAAGGCTGACAAAAGCAGGAAGCCACCGCTGCCTGTCACCTCCCACACCTCCAAGTCATCCTCCTTACCTTCATCCCATGGTCATGCTGGTCCTGTCCCAATGCTTACACAGCTTAACCTTGCATGAAGCACCAAAATATTGGCCTGCAAGTCTGGAGTCTCTTCTTGACAGGTTGCTTTGTGCTGACAACAGGAATAAACATGAATAAAGATTCCCTCAAGCTGCGACTGCACAACCCAGCTCAAAAAACTTCTACAACCCATTGCCCCCACGAGGAGCCACAGGAACCAGACAGACATCAAGATCATCCTCATCCTCCTCCTCACCTCCCCCTGACAAGTCACTTACCTGACAACAGAAGGAAGTTCTAGTTATTTTTGGATTCTTTTCTGACATAAATCTGTGTTTTCATAGTGTCTCATCCCAATATAGCGCCAAAAATGCATGATGTCTCAGACTTAGCCCTCTTTTACAAAGGGTAGAAAGGAGGAGGAGCTCAGTGGTTTTTCCATTTCCTTTGACCTGCTGGCCTCTTCCCCATCACAGCACAGGCAGCTCAGACCCAGCATCCCCACTGCTGACCATAAAGGTTAAAGATAAATCCAGCAATAACCATTAGCATCAGTAACTCCAGAAAACTGAAAAGTAGTTAGTGGTCTCTAACCCAAAGAGAACTGTAAAGAAACGTTTTGTTGGCTAATCAAAAGTATTACAAGTTTTATAGTTCCTTTAAATGTTACCAACACCTGATCTAAAAAAAAAAAAAAAGAAAAAACCACACCAACAACCAATTATTTTGGAACAATACCTGCTGCATGGTCATTAATCGACTGCTTTGTGTTTGATCAGAATTCAAGACTTTCTCTGCAGTTTGTATAACAGGGATTGACATCCTTCTGCAATGTCTTTCCAACAAGCAGCCCTCAAAGCCCTCTGAGGTCTGTTGTGATGTAGAAACACAGACAATTGTTTTATCTGAGAAATGACATGAAGGTTATTGACTTTCAGAGCTTGACAACACAGCATAGACCCTGTCTGAGTAGACACAGGTCATGGTGTACTAGTGTTCTAGCGGCTTGAAACTATTTAGGGTTGGCAACATTTTTTAAAAATGATAACTAACTGAGTTATCCCTAATGAGCTTCATGTGACTAGGACATAGTGCAAGGCTATCTTCCATCACTGTCAAAATATACGAGAAAGAGACCTGTGAAGCCTCTTCCTCAAGGCTTCTAGCAGACCAGCAGCAAAGCAGGTGTACAGCCTTTCCAGCAGGACGTTCCTATGTAGGACTCCCCTCTTTTGGCTGTGGCTCTACAGAACCCAAAGTGTTCCTCTGCTTCTTCTGCAGGTCTCTCAGAACACTGTTAAGGCAAAACCTGCCAAGTGTTGAATAGTATTTGTGCCTTAGCCAAGTTTCAGCTCAGTCATGCACCAAGCAAAAAAGGATGGGAAGAAAGGAGAACAAAAGAGGCAAATTGAATTCCTCCTCACTGGACTACAAGTAATGAACGCAACTAATTGAGATCAAGGACGCATTGAGTCAGCAGCATGGTTATAACCTGGAGGAAAAAAGCCCACTCCCAAACACTTTCCACATACAATGTTGCAGTAACAACTTGGAAAAGTTTTCAAAGTATTTACCAGTTGCTGTGTCTGTCACCTTGCATGGAAATTCCCACTCTGTCATCTGCGCAAATCCACTTGCATTTCTCCACTTGTTTTACCTGCTTTGCATTGCATGTCATGAATAACGCTTTGGGCTTCTCGCTTTGCAATGCAAACAGCAGTAACAATCTGGACAGCCTTTGGGGCAGCTTTAACTATTGTCATATGGTCCAAAATCCAACAGTGCTACTAAAGACAAGCAAAAAGCTATCTACACCTCAAGGCAACTTAACTATATTTTCTGTAGTGATTATTGCAGTCAGAGATTCCTCTGTTTCCTAACTATGCTCATCCTGAATTTTGCCTTTGTGTAGTCATATAACAATTGTCATAGATTTGGGACTGAGCTGCAGTCAGAAAAGGAACAAAGTAGAGTACGCACTATTCCCATCCCTCTAAGCAGCTGAGAACTGTAAACCATAACTACAAACTCCTGTCCAGTGAAAACTGTATTTATTCATCCTAGACAAATCCATGTATGTCACTATTGCCAAGGGCTCTAGGTCCTATTTTGGGCCACAATGGACCATGGTGATTCATATCCCTTCTAGAAGCCTTGCCAGAAGATCGGGCTTGCCGTGGGTGACTGGTTCTGGCCTTGCAAAGACACAAGCTGACCTAATTTCAAAGAGCAAGCAGTAAAATTTGCACATGTCCAGAAGGGAAGCCTGAGCCTCCTGACTGGTGCTGCCCCACAAGAAAGCCTAGAGTTGAAGCTCTATCTACCATCAGTGACCTGCTCCCACTGGTCAGCACAGAGACAGCTAATGAATCAAGACTATCATACTAAAAAAAAAAAAAAAGCCAAACCACCAGGAATGCAGATGTCCTAGGTATTCCTGCAAAAAATATCTCTCCCATAACTTGATATCCTGTGTGGTCACAGGATCTTGTGCAAGCTATATCTGCTTTGAAGCTGGGGACAAACAGAAGAATATCCTATCCTTTTTCGCATAGCTGAGTTCTGGCTGTTCCCTGTGTCAGGGGATGGACCTGTTTGGAGCAGCCATCTCTTCTCCAGCAGCTGTATTTTATGTGATGAACACCCAGGAACTTTTGCTAGTGAAGCCCTGGATCAACACATCATCACCTCCGAGTCCTTGATTCCTGCCTTTGGGCCAGATGTGCTGTTTTACCCAAACTTAACCTCCCACTGTTGCAGCAGGGCATGCTATGAGGCCTACAGATTGATTTTTAACCTTCTTGGTTCTTCCCAGGCCTATCTTGACATCATCATCCCCCCCCCCAATTTTTCATGAAATCCAGGCCAGTGAGGAGGAGAGAGTTCAGTGCATTTGTTCACCGGTAACATTGACAAACAGCACAGAAGATCTTTGCTAACCTGAAATGTATTGGTATATCTAACCAAAACCCACTTGATTTCCTCTGGAAAGCAAAAGCTGTGAAAGACCGTTACTAGCAGGTTGCCCTTGCATGTGAAGTAATTGAATCAGGAAATGGGAAATGTGAGGGAGCTTACCTGTCATTTTACAAAAGCAATTAAATGCATGAAATGTATCTTAATGATATAATTAAGGCAAAATTCTAATCTGCCATTAGTAGTGGCATTAATTATTGCAAGCACATTACATTCAGTATTGTTGGAATGATGAAATCCTTTGTTATGCAGCTTTCTTATCAAGAAAAAACCCCATCACAGATTACCTCCTCTTCAAGAGGAGTGCTAATGCAAAATTACTTTTGAACAAGCCTTGATTACTTTTGTCTGTTCAGGTTGATACCAAGAGAGGTCAAAGCAACGCATGGAAACTATTGTAAAATACTAAGCAACTGCTGGGACCTGTCAGGAGCTGTTACTGAAGGTGTGTAGTAAGAAAGCTGCATGAAGCAAGGCTGACTGGTGCCATCATGGTACATGGTAAACTGTTGCCATACACTTATGAAAAGTAGATCCATCCCACATGTAGCCTGGGACACTGGACAGCTGTCAGCACAATCTGCAGCCAGGTTTGCAAGTGGGTTTGGCGCTGCAGAGACAAGGGCTTTCCAGCAGGGTATCTATACTGCAGAGGAGTCAGCTGCTAAAAAGCCCTTGTATGTTGCTCAAAATTGTTTTACGTATTGGGACAAGTGGAATTACCAATCTCAGACGTGCGAAGACATCAAATACACCTTTCCAACCAAAGGAGGAAGCCATCAATATCAATCCCCCTATGGGTACACTTATTTGGGATATAAGAAAGCTTACTAAACATGGAAGCCTGTTTATAGTGATTTTTAACACTTAATTCAGCTCAAGAAACAAAACTTAGAAAAATTAACTCCCTCTAGACAGTCACGTGGCTTCTGGGTGATAACTGCCAGAGAACAAGCAAACACATCAGTTGAGTGATTATGTGGCAACCTGCTGAAGGAAGGGGATTTTCAGTTATGCATGGTTGATTTTTCTACATGTCCATCTCCTGTTCTACAGAGGGGGAAAAATATCAGTAACAATAGTAATTTGTTTAGAAATGCATTGGTTGGAGGGAAACATTCATTCAGAAACATTAATTTCCGGACAAATGTTTACTATTGAAATGCAATTTTGATTCCAGTCAATTCCTATACTTGCTACCCTGTATCTCAGAGAGACCTAGAGAAACCAGAGTCTCCAGGAAAGGCAAGTGAAGGGTCAGAGCAGTGTGAAGTGCTGCCTATCAGTTTGCCATGAAGACGTTGAGATACACTGAAGGACAGGGCTGGGGACCGGGCGGTTTCTGCAGCAGAACCTTGTTCCTCAAGCCATGAGCAAGTCCTGGGTTAATGGGAACCTAGAAGCAGAGAGGAAGACAGCACACACAGATAGCGCATGGGGATGGATGACAACATGATACAGTCCCTGAGGGTTTGGGGTTTTTCTGTGTAGGACTGATAAAGCAGATTTTCTTTAAAAGCAATATGGAACTGTGCTGAATGACACTTGCGCTGTTTGCTCAAGTCCTAAAGTCAGTCCAGAAGTGGAAGACCAAGGCAGAAAGTGACCAATGGGCATAGTTTCCTGGGGATGTCAGAAACCCCCATGCATGGGCATCACATGCAGAAGCAGCAACTCGTGGCTGTGCTTTTACCCACATGTGGCACTGAAAGCCAGAGCAAGAAAGCAAAAGCAATGCTTTCTCCCATAAACCGAAACTTGAAAAGACAAAGCCCATTTTCCAGGCCCACAATTGGTACCAGCAACTTCTCACAACTATTTACATTTGTTCATGACACAGTCTGAGAACTGATTTGGGGCAGAAAGCTCACCAAGGAGTTGGGCATCTTCTGACAAATCAGATGAGCTGAGTAAATTTGAACATAAAGTTAATCAACTTCCTTAAAGCTTTGCTTGAAACTGTGCTTTTCTACACCACAAAGAGTCTCAATTATATTCCTGGGTACTGTCCCTTTGTTCTCTGACATGGCTACTCAAACACCACACACCTCCAAACGGAAAGTTTCCTTTGAAGCATCGCCAGGCTATAGGCAATGGTGACTGCATCCTTATGTGTGCATGCAGAGCAAGTGCACTGAAGGTGCCGCACCTTCCTCTAGATCCATTGCACGTAAAGCACCTGTCTGCATCACCTTCTCTACTGCTTTTCTCAGCAGCAGGATGCAAGTGCATCCAGACACTGTGCACATTTGCAGAAACTTTTTATATAGATAGTTTATTGGGGCAGTTACAGTAAAATCTGGCCTGGAGAGAGTAAACAGAGTTCCAGTTTCATGCCACATAACATTACAGTAAACCTAGTCATATTAAGTATTTTTTCCTTCACATGCAGGAATTATACACCCAGCTGACTTTGTGTTGGCGCAGGAGGAAAGAAAGCTTTCCAGACCTCTTGTTTGCAAAGCAATAAAACATAACAGAGATCAGAGGGAAAATAAACAGATCCTCTCACTAACCCTCTCCCACTCCCTCTTTTCTCCCCTCCCCAGCTTATATTTAGCTCTGGCTCCTTCATGCCCTGGGAACAGGGAGCCAAGGCACCAGGGCTCTTCGGGAACCTCAAGCTTTCCTCCTCAGAATAGAAAATCGACAGACTGGCTCAGCAGAGCAGAGGTAAACAGCAGCTCTGACAAGAGAAAAATAAAGATGAGAAAAAGAAAGCAGTGGAGACCATCAGGGTTGTGCATCATTTAGGTTTTTTAACCTGATTCTGTTCATCTGAGTGGAACCTTGCTTTGAGATAAAAAACAAATACCTGTGTGCACTGTGATGGACAAGCACATTAGTAAGTTGTCCGGATTGAAAGTGTGTTTACAGCTCATTATCTTCCCTGAGTAAGCTATCGGTGTGCACTCACACAGAGTTAAACCCAGCCTCTCACTCACAGCAGCTCTGCTGACTACCCCAGACCTATACAGACTCTCCTCAAACACCACAAAGTACCTTGAAGGGGTTGGTCTTGCATGACTGCATGCTTGCATGACTATTTTAGAGCACCTGAAGTGTTTTGCATGCCAAATTCTTACCCATCTTAATGGGCCCAAGTATTAAAATGCTGTAAACACCTCTTGCAAAAACATAACTGACTGGACATGGCACTGAAGATATTAACTCAACACTACAATATCAGAGCAGGAGCTGTGGCCACAGCCTATTCTCTGTTGGTAACACAAAAGGAACACAGGTGACAAACTGAGGATACCCACCCATGACATTACAATGACTGCCTGGGACTGGCAGCCACTGCCACATCCTAATAATGAGCAACTTGGCAGAGCTGCTGTGGTCCCCAGGATAGCACTGCCATTCCCCTCCCTGGGTCATGTATATCCATCCTAGCTGTCTTTTGAAATAGACCAGTAGCTTCTGCGGTGTTGGGAAACAAAATGTGACATCTCTGCCAAGCTTCCAATGCAGCAAAAGCTACCTTTTCATCTTCATTTATGCCTCGACAACAGCAAGGCCATGGCTGAAAGGAGAAGATGGGAGCCTGGTGCAAAGCAGCTTGCCATGGTGCAAAGTGTTGTTTGGTGGGCAATGTGGCAGGGTGCTTCATACTTAAGTCTCCAGTCTCTTTTTTTGAAACCAGGCTGCCTATTAGCAATGCACATCAACACCAAAGCAATAGTCTTGTACTTCAGAGTTGCTCTCTTAATCAAATGCAACTTCACCAACTTCACAGAGTCATTCTGATCTCATTGTTCAAAGTCCAGGTTACCTGCCTTTGCAAGACATAAATACTCTGAGGAGCTGAGGTATCCAAACCTCACCGCTAGCTGCTGCAATTGTGATTTATTGCAGCTGCTAACAATCAATCTCAAGGCAACCATGTGCATTGGAACTAAGAGTCAAGACCGTGTGAGGGTGGGGGGACGAACACCCACCAAGAGCTGACAACTAATGACACCTGACCAGCAGTCAACGCTCTCCCTGCATTGCGAAACCCACTCCAAGTACACTGCATGGAGTGCTTCATGTCACCTCGCCTCTGCCTCATCCAGAGCCATCGGTCTGGTCAGCCAGAGCTCTAAATTTCATTTATGTACCATTTAATCTTACCTGACAACAGGGTCTCCATGTGCAGAGCCAGGGAGCAAGCTGGGGAGCAGCACAGCCACAAACCTGCCATGCTGGGCAACACCACCAGCAAGGCATATTCTCTGGTGGCAGTGAGGTCTGCTCTCGCAGAGAGCAGCATATCTGGATCCCCTGCGGGGGAAGGCAGCTGGAGAGGAAGCCCAAAAGCTGCAGTGGTCAACGTCCTTTCAGCCACAGAGGAAGGGAAAAGCACAGTCACAGCTCCTGGACACCCTGAAGCCCGCTTTTGAGTGCCCTAAAAAAAAAAACCCAAAACACACATATCTCAATCTTCCCACAAAAATATTAAACACTGAAGAGGCTGCTGTTTCAGAGGATTTGTCTTTGCATCACCCAGGCAGCTTCAGAAACTGAACCAAAACCCAGTCCTACACCATACAACTGCAAAGGGAGACCAGGAAACACCCTCTTCAAAACCTCCTTTAGCTCCTACTCAGTGAAAGAGCAGCCATCAGCTCTCTGGAGCTGTTTAGATTTGCCTTCTGGACCATGGCAGAATTGAGCCCACCTGGGTCAAAGCCTGCAACTGGGCCAGTGCCCTGACTGCTCATTGAGCACAGACCATGATTCTTCCTGCACTGGGTTCAAAGGAGAGGGGTGAGCTGTTTGCAGGGCTCCTGAGAAGGGGAAAGAGCGAGGGGGAAGCAGTTTTAACCTCCTCTTAATTTAAGTGAATCTTGAGCAGTACTTTTCTAGCCTAATCAAGTCTAGGAACACAAGGCAGGAATTATTTCCTCTTTTCTCCTGTCCAGTCTTTTGCTCTTGCTAAGAGTGTAACACTAACAGTGTTACAAAGTCCTGTTTTATATCAAAGCAGTGGGAATTTCTTGAGTCTTTTTTTAAATTAAAAAGAAAGGGTAGCAGCAAATGTTTGGAGTAAATTCCCATTACAGTCAGGACAGTCAACAGCAAGGATTCCTGTGAGATCACATTGCTTTCTTAATAAATCTCGGTGTAACCATCACCCCGACACTTGCCATGAGGGAGAATTTATATTTCCAGCCAGAAATACAGAAACTCGGGGGTTTCCACCACTGGTCAAGGCTTCCCCTCCCTTGACGGGGAGGCGGGTCTCAGCCTGCACAGGGGCTTCAGGGCCAGCAGTGTAGAGAAAAAAAAAAAAAGCCTCCAATAAATCAATCCAAGGGAAAAGCAGCCTGAGCAGCTTAAAAAGGATGAGGCTGACTCCAGGTTTCATACCTTATGCACCTCAAAGCACCCCAAGCCATCTCCTCTATCTTTACTGGGAGAGAATCACTGGCACGGACCATCCTGGAGCACTGGGACTGGAGGGGAAGAAGCCCCGGGGAGTGTTTGCTTGCTTGCACCTCCAGGCACAAACTGGATTAAATTATTAAATTCAGGTGCAGGCAGCAACATGGTGTTAGAGACCGATGAGACAGCATGAGAAATTAATCATTAGGGGCAGGAGCAGGGATTAACGCAGCTCCTGAGGAGGGTGAGGGCAGAGAGATGCCCTGGCAGATGGAAGGGAAGAGTTTGGGTTGGGACAAGCAGATAAAACACAGAGGCAAAAAGTGGGGGTGGGAGGAGGAAACCTGCTGTGAAGTTCAGATTCTTTGAAGTTGGAATTTACACCTTCCAGCGAGTGCAGCCAGGGAGGGCCAGAAGAGCTGCAAAAAGGGTTTTGATGCTGGAAGCACAGGGGAAAGCTGAATCTGATTTCTTAAGTCCTATTTGCAGCAGATAAATCTGTTTAAAATCAAAGGCTTTGCCACTTGTGGTTTCCAAAAGTCACAAAATTGTTCTTCCACTGAGTTGCAAAAAGAGAAAAAGAAGAAAGAAAAAAGGCTTAAAAATAATCTTTTGCTAATCAACTGTGCTGCAGTGTCCCCCTATCACCTCATTCGATGCAGAAAGGTAGCTTAGTTACAATATTTCTTTGTCCATTCCCACACACTGTGGTGGTAGAACTTGGCTTTTTTTTTTTTTTCCATTTAAAAAATTTCCCTTTGGAAAACGTTGTTTCAGCCATGTTCCATTTTTCTGTGGGAAGAGGTTTGTTTCAGCCATGAATCCAAAAATTAAAAATGCCATTTTGAAACATTCATTCAAACCAAAACCTGCCCTCTACCTTGCCTTGCCACTCCTGGAACAAGGTGGATGTTTCCCGCTTGGGTACTTGTGATCCTGAGGCTGGGGCAGAGGCAGGGCCTCCCCTCTCAGAAATGTAGCATTTTGGTATTTCTTTGCATGTGGGACAGGAAAGTGGGTTTGGAGCCGCTTGAGCCAATGCTGGGGCCATCGGCATCCTGCCACAGTCACGGAGCTTCTCGTCCTGCCTGGGCCATGCTGCCCCTTGCAGCCCATAGCATCACCTTTGTCAGCAAATCAACTCCCCACCACAGGTTTTCACCATCTTTCTTCCTGCCAGTCCCCATCCCACAAGACTCGCATGTGCAGTATTATGCATTTGAATTTTTATCTATGTTACTCACAGTGCATAAAATGAGACATCTTTTCAGGATGGGGCCTTGGTTTCAGTGAACTGTGTCAGCTCCTGCAGAGCTCCCACCATACCGAGGGCTAACCCCAGCTGCACATGGCAGCTGATACAGGAGCAGGACTAATGAAGATTGCAACGAAAAGAAAACTCGCATCTTCATTACCTGCTTGAACACAATGATGGAGTCGCTTCTTTTGGTCCACACACTCAGAGTGAAATGCAGATTCCGCTTCCCAAAAGCTGGCCCATAGCAGAGTTCCCAGGAGCTGGCCCTGGCTCCCCGCAAGCCTGATGGAACTGCTGAGGAACCGCACCTAAAGGAAACAAGAAATCCAGCCCTGGCCAGGTTTGGCATCAAGGATGGCAAAACATCAAGGAAGGCATCAAACATTGGCAGCATGGAGCAGTACTACATACAGCACACTCTCGGGACTTCCAATACATTATGTCAAGTGCCCTGTGGTGCACTGAGAAGCCCACTTGCACCTCCAAATCATCACTCCCGATTCATCCCTGAACCCAGACTGCTGGGGCCAGTGTCTTACAGCCTGAAATGGCAATGAGCACAATTTCACCCATAGTGCTGGTTTTGAACCTCGCCTGCGTGGCAACCCACTCACTCCAAGCAGTACCCCAGCTCCTTGGGAAACTCTGCTTCCCTTAGGGCATGGAGACAGCAACAGGCTTGAAGCCCCACTGCTCATAGGGGCCCTAAGAGCAGATGGGGATAGTCTCCTGCCAAACACCCCCCCAGCCACATTACAGCTGCTGACACCAGAGATTGTTGAGTAATTTGGGTCTAGTGGCAGAAGGGCTCCAAACCAGACTTGGCTGGCTATTTGGCACATCAGGCCCTGGGGCCAGCGACTGGTGAGAGTGCCCTGAAGCCAGGAGAGCCCCACCAATGAGCCAGGCAATGGCATGGCATTAAAAGCAGCCAATTACTTGCCATGGAGAAAAATTAAAGTATTCCAACCCAGGGCAGCTGCTTTCTGGTTCCTGTATCACCCCAGATGGTCTTTTCAGCAGCGATGCACAAGAGGACACCAGGAATCCCACAAAATAAACCACAATCAGGAGGTGAGTGACATAGTTCCAGGATCAGAGACAGCAGGCTAGATTTGGGGTTCTCCTTCCTGGGCTGCAATTAAGCTGTTTTCAGTCATTACTAGTGATATTTTTGCAACTGCCCGTCACTTTGGGGCTGTGTTGTGAGTAGCTAGCTGATCATGCAAAGCAGTCAGGTGTCCCACTGAAGTCCACAGGAGCTCCTTGTGCTCATGGGTACCCCCACATCAAATCCAAGTGTCCACAATTTGCCCATCCAAACCAGCCCAAGAGGCCACTTGTAAAAGTCAGGGGGCGCTTTCAGAAATGCCGCCACCTTAAATGGAGGTTTGTGATCAGTGAGAGAGAAGGGCTGGGGAGCTGGAGGGCTCAGGCAGAGCTGGCAGCCTTCAGGCAAAGCCCATGGATTAATTACTGCACACTCCTTAGTCTCAAAAAGGACTCCGAGGTCTGGGTGAATCTACAGGGCATCCTTTGGAAACATGAAAAGAAACCCCCCTGCCAACAGTTAAGTTTTCAATCATTTTAATGTGATCACTGCAATTTGACCACAGTCTCAGAAAGTCACACAAATTATCTGTGCTGAGGATCTAAGTCAATCTACACAGTTCTTGTTGATTGACAGTTATTCAAGTTAAGACCTTCTGACCATCGGTGATGTTTTTCAGTTGAAAGGCAGAATCGCAAGTGTTAGTCATACTGGTTCAAACCGGGAATGCTTCTTCTGGGGTTAAAGCTGTGACACCTGATCTACTCAAAAGAAAACAGAATTGTACATGCACACATGTGCACACATGGACTGAGCATGCAAATATACTGGGAACCACCTACAGCTTCACAGGAAAAAACACTTCATGGCAAT
Organism: Gallinago undulata; assembly: GCA_026546715.1. Classification (NCBI taxonomy): domain Eukaryota; kingdom Metazoa; phylum Chordata; class Aves; order Charadriiformes; family Scolopacidae; genus Gallinago; species Gallinago undulata. The sequence continues at coordinate 57,478 of JAOTQQ010000005.1, forward strand.
ACAGAGGTTGGCCTGTTATTCAGAAGGCTACTTAACAAGGAAGGGAAGAAACGATACAAATATCAAAAACTGAGAATACTGATTTTCTGATATTTGAAAAGAAAATAGGGAAAAGCTTTTAAAGTTACATTGTGTTGAAAAACCCCAATTTTTGCATAACAAAGCAAAAGGTGAATGCAAATTTTCCAAAGTATTGTAAAATTTATTGTATAAGTATTGCAGCTTTTAGAATGACATATAATTGCCACTATTGGTTACTGTTACACAATAAGCGTTTACAACAGATTTTTGTAAATTGGCAGAGTACATATTCATACTAAACCAGCAAAATATAGATAAGTACTGCATTGCATGTGCTCTCAATAGTTTACATAAGTTTAAACTTGAACAGAATTGGGGATACAGGACTGCCTATAACAAACTCCAAAGCCAAAGCAATGCAACTGGAAGTTTAAGAAAATATTAATACAATGAAATGTGTCTATAAGGCAGGCAAATTAGGACTTTACTGTTGTCCTTCATGAGCTTCTATAGTACAGCAAAAATTTGAAATGCGGTTTCTGAAAAACTTTTTGCTTTTTGTAGCTTTGTGTTGTATATAGAAAATCTCTGAGCGATACAGAGACAGAAGAGATTAAAAATGCATTCTGTTATGCCTGGCACTATTAATAGTACACATCTGGATTTAGTCTTTTCCCAATCCTTAGTAAAAATGTTGGGCTTTTATTTCTTTAATTTTCAAGATAGCAGTTAGTGCAATTTTATAGTTCAAAACACATATAAAAGGGTGATTCTCCAGAAAGCAATTGGATTTTCTTATACCCCCACTTAAGACAGAATTAATTTTTAAACACTTATGGAAACAACACACTAGATTAGTAAAGCTGAATCTTCAAACTGGTGAAATCAAGGGTTTTGAAGGGAATGTAAGTTGTACGAGTGTCAGCCCCAAACAAAACCCATCCTGATTGACAAAGCCATATTCCCATACCAGGCCATTAAGATTTGGGGGCAATTTAAGGATGCTGTTTGCCATACTGCAAGTTAAGAAACTCTGTGGGATTAACAACTCCTTTTAAAGCTAATGTAACTCGTAAAACTTTGAGCAAAAAGGCAGACTAGGGCAAGGTTGCTGCTAAGCATTAGGAATGCCTTGTTTCTTCATTCTTAAGGGGCCTGAATCTCTCTGCTGGCAGCTGCAAGACACCAGAGACTTCTCTGGAGCAGGACTGTGGTCCAGCTTCTAGCACGGTTCTCTCCTGAGCTGCACGAAGACCAGAAGAAAACTAACAGAGAGACCTGCAAGGGTGTGCAAAGAAAGTCCTCTGCCTTGGTGGCAATATGAGACATGGGAATTGGGAAGAAATGGACCCCGAGGCAAAAAGTAACATTAAATAGTAATAATAATGACAACAACAACAACAACAATAAAAAAGAACAGACCATTATTTCTAAACACCCATTCAGAACTTGAGTTGATCTGGGCCCCGGATCTGGTATCTGCACTTGAAATACACAGTTCTCGGGACTGCAAAGCAAAGGGATGGACAAAAGAAAGACAAAATATGACAACTTGCCTCTGTATTGAGGTGCACTTGAGTTGCACCTGCTGTCTGGGACCCAGGGCTCTCCCCACCAAGGCTGCAGCCACTCCCCAGGGACCTGCACAGGCAACAGGGAAGGTGGCAGCTTGGTTTTTGTTTGTGCATGGCACGGATTGAAAGGCATCGTTTGCAATAGAAAGTTGGTGTTGATGAACCACCCCATTTCACATTCATTAAATTCACCAGACTAGAGAACAGGTAAATGAAACTGGACCCAGAAACTCAACAAACCGGTCACTTCACTGCAGATGCTGGGGGTGATGTTTGAGAAATAAAACCTCACACTGGGAATGGATTGAGGAGAGAGAGAAAAAAACAGGAAAAAACCCCAGAGAATTGGTTGAAATTTTGAGGACTTCAAACCATGAGAGCTAGGTTTAATGGCACTGCATTTTTAGACCCTCTCCTACTACCCCTCTGTGCCTTTCCAGACCCTACCCACCTCCAGACCTCTCTATGGGGTCTGATGGCCAGGTAATACCATATGACAAGACAATCCCGTTACTTAACGACCTCCAGTCCCCAAAACACCTCCTTATTCACTGCTCAGTTTTAAATGCGATGTATATATCCACCCAAAACCTGCTGAGGTAACCAGTTGTGGGGTTTTTGTAGCAAACAAACCAGTTCAGAGCACAGAATACCCACCACCACCACCCCCAGCCCCCAAAAAAACTCAACACCACCACTCACACCTTTTGGCTCAAGAGGGCAGTAGATATTATATTTCTGTTTCTCTTTTGGTTGGTATCTCATTTACAATATCCACCACAGTTTTCTACCCCCCCATCTCCCTCTCCCCAGTAGGACAATGTGCATCAATGAGCTGGAGTTCCCCCAGGAACAGGGGGAAACAGCAGAGAGGGAGCCGCCAGCAGGGGCTCACTGGGATGCTCTGGGGAGTGCTGCTGGGAAAGGGAGGACTGGAAAACTGAATGCAAGGTCCAAAGGAACAAGAGACCAGACACTGGTTACTTGTGACGCTAACGATGACTTTGTGTTTTTCCCCTCTCCCCAAAGGGAGGGTTACTGTTTCTTTAATAAGGCACTAAATAGACACGTTACATAAAGGAAAGATACATTTTAAAAACTCTTATAAATTCAGTTTTGTACCTTTCATGACAAACTAGATTTGTTCCTTTGCATTACTTTTTTTTGTGGCTTTTTTGTTTTAGGTCATTAAAATTTAAGTTACATGACTGTAAAGCTATGAAGATTTTAAGAGCTATGGAAAAACAGTTTGAAATATTGAGAAGGTAATGGACTATTTCTAGGCAAAATTAAAAGAGAAAAAATCAAACTTCAAGTTCAGCTATTCAGTATCATCTTTAAAATATATATTAATATTGTTCAAATGGTCAGAACTTCAAAACCGCTCTCATGGTGGGTTTTTTTTCAAGTAATAGAAAAGTTGCTTAAAAATAAGTTATTGCCTTTATATCTTTCATTTATGTCACTCTACTAGATAGCATCCTGCAGAAAATTAAATCACTCCTCCTTGTAAAATCATTGCTCTCTGTGGTTACCCTACCAACCCTTCATCAGGCTCAGAAAGATGCTCTCCCAGCCGGGGCAGACAGGACCCAGAACCAGTTCTTTCCCTTTTGCTTCCTCCCGCACTCAGGTTCCTCACTTGCTCACTCCATCACATACAAATTCACTGTGAGGGTAAAACACCTACCAGACACCTGCGTAATATAAAAATGTAAACAATAGCATAGTAAGACAAAACGCTTCTGAAACCAAGATAAATTAAAGTCACAGAACGCCTGGCAGGCGGGAGGGCACATGGGACCGTGCTGTGGTGGGTGAGGACATTTTTAGAAGAAGTAAAGGGGGTTTGCTTCAAAAGCAGTATGTGTATTTCTTTAGACTTTAATTAATACATCACAGGAGCAGATTCATTTCCACCTACTGTATCTGATGCCTCTTTAGATAGGATAATAAAGTAAAAATTAGTGATGACCAGAGGCAGCCCTGGGGATGGTGGAGCTGCGAGACATGGCTGCGCTCATTTATCCCAAGTAAATGTTTGGGAGGTTAATACAAAATGGAAATTGCTTTCACCACCACCACACTTTTCAGCTCGTACTTTCAATGAGATATTTTAATCCCAGCTGAAAGGCAGCCAGTGAGTACATTATCATTTACTCAGATGAACTTCCATAATCACTGCTTAACTCCAAATAGTTAAACATCGAAAGAAATGAACCAAAAACCACTTTGTTCCTTCAGACACAGAAGTTTATTCTCAATCCCACCACCCCCCTCCAAAAAGTTAAGAGGTTGTCCAGAGGAAAAAAAAAAAAAAAAAATCAAGTAATTTTTGTCTGCTTCACCCTTTACTGACTCTCAGAAGCAGGGAGTTTTCATTTTACCTTTTTACTCCTACAATCCTACCGGATGACATACAAATACACACCAACTCCTCTTCCTTTGTAGGGAATGTATGAAGCCGTGACTGTCAGCAACCACACGCAAGGACTCTGGAAATTAAGGAATTGCATAAGATGCAGTCTTGCTCACTGCTCCTCCCAGGGCTGGCATCTCCACTTCAGGATTTTTCCACCCCCTTCCAGCTACTTTGTTCTTCACTTCAACATATGTCCCTTAACAGGTTCATGGTAGACATGATAGAGGCTTTGACCAACACAAGCACTGACATATTTATATTAAAAAATAGTGCAAAATTTCAACATTTATATAAATAACTCTAAACCCCTGCTTTTGATTTTTTTGTGGTTTTTTTGTTTGTTTTTTTTTGTTTGTTTTTTTTTTTACAAGGTAATACACGCTTTTTGAGTTGGCACTCAAAAAATTGCCATTTTTCTTCTAGTTCAGAAAACAACTTTTTTTTTGAATAGGCCTCTTCTAATACAAAAATACTCCAGCTCCGTACACATACACTTTCTCTTATTTTTCATATATATTTATATACTTATATTGCAGATCTTTAAACAAAATGTTTTTGTGCAAATATTTTGTCTTTAAAGATAAGTGAAATAAACATAAAAAAGCATTCACACAGCTCAACTAGAAACAAACAAACAAAAAAAATGGACTACAGTTGGGTTTGTTGTTTCTTTTTTTTTCTTTTTCCTTTTTAAACGTCTAGACAGAGCTCAATGAAGAAATGCTTTTGCAAGCTTGGTAGGCTTGTGCATTCAGACCAGACATAACAAGTAAATATTTATACATGGAGAGATGGGGAAGGGATATTTTTTTTTCCTTTGCTCATCTTCCTCAACTCACTCACTCTCTCCTTTTTCTTTTACCGAGAAGTGCAGAGTGTTGCATTTACTTTCTTGTTTTCTTTTTTTCCTTTTTAAATTTTTTTTTTAAAAGGGGTGCCCTTTCTGTTTCTCTTTCTCTTTGTTCCAGGCGGTTGTGCTCTCAAGGCCATTGATTTGTGAGTGATGGAGTCTGCTGCTCTCCAAGAGGGAGGGCATCCCATTGTTGTTTTGCTGGTGCTGGTAAAACGTTGACCCAGGGTAGTGCCCTATCACCTCGCTGTAGGTTGGCGGCGGTCCTTCCATCCTACCATTGCTGCCATAGCAGGTGGCACTGATCCCAGAGTTACTGCTGGGGGGGCATGGTCCCCCGTACACAGAGTTATCTATCAAGTCACTGTCAAAGATGGTTCTGTTGGGGGGGGCCCGGACTGACTCCCGGTTGAGCTCCATCTGCTGCTCGGGGTCCCGCAGCTGCAACGTGCAGGGTCCTTGATACGGGGGGGGCTCCTCGCCATCTGAAAGTGAGATGGTGGGCGGCAAGTCGATCTCGTGCTGCATGTAGGGGTAGGTGGGCTGGAACCTGTTGAAGCGGTCCCTCTGCAGGAAGGATGGCACTGCCAGGCGGTCACTGGGTCTCGGGGTGTAGATCTGCTGCTGGAAGGTAGAAGAGGAGAGAAGTGTGAGATGCTGCAGTCCAGCAGAGTGGGAGAGGTACCTGTACCCGCGTTGCCCTCACCTCTGCTATTCCAGTCCCCGACACGGTGCTCTCTGAAGGCCACAGGCTTCCCTCCTGCATAGGAAAGGAGAAAGTGCAGAGTGAGTCCTACAGCAGCGGGGGCTCCACTCCTGCAAACTCCTGGTGCCTGTTCCACCCCCACCTGAGTGGGGTAAAATGCTGCCACCAATGGTCAACATGTCCCTGCAGCAGCAGCACAGGGCACCAGCCTCCTCAGCTGACAGCTCACTCTAGTGGGGATATCACATGGGGATATGCTAAGGGTATTACCATATTACCACTGAAAACAACACTTCTAATTAAAATTTCCCTCAATTTTCATCTCCATTTCTATTTAATGGATCACTTGCAGAATGAATGATGAGAATGACACCAGCAAACAACACTCTCACATTTACAGACTTCCCCCCTCCCGCCCACACGCACCCAGCATGTTGCTCTCCCTGGTTCAAACATACCAGAGGAGTATTTTTCAATTTGTGATCCACGAGCCGTGGGTGATTCACAAGACATCAAAAAATGTTCCGCAAAATAATGACAAGATTTTTAATATATAAAAAAAAAAAAAAAAAAAAAGAAAAACCTCACACCCACATTGATGCACACAATCAAGGGAAAATAAAGATAAGTGAATAACCAAATGTTAAGCCTAATTTTGATATGGTTAAAAAAAAATAAAATCTGTAGCAACAGGATGGTTCTAGAGTATTTTTCCCCCAAAAGGATAAGTGATCTTTGATTAAGCTGAGGACTAAACTTTGATTAGATTGAGGAACTGTGGTCTAGAGGCTTTCTTACACTGCAAGCATCACATCACCCTGACCCTACAATTGAAATCCAGGTGCCAAAAAACCCAGGCATGAGAAAGCCACAAGCCAGTTTCCTCCAAACCATGAAGATAGTTTACAATTCATGATCAAAACAAAGGTTCTTCCCATTTGCTGGTGATACTCAGCCTACACAGTTCCCCCAGACACTTTAGCCTTAAGAACTAAAATATTTAAACATCACTCATATTCACATATGGCAACATTCCTCTGGCAGGCAGGGCCAGAGGAAAACAAGCCAGAAGGCTCATAATTATAACCTGGAATAGCTGGCACATCTGAGTTCCTTGCAGGTTAGTATCCAGTTCTGGCACTAGCAAGTCAGGCATAGGCAGAAGTATTTACCATCAGTGGAAAAAAAAAAAAATATGCCAAGGGTGTTTCTTTTTTCCCCTTTTTCTCTTTAACGTGTTCCATCCAAAGGCCATTCTGGGGCCCAGTCTATGCAGCAGGGCTCTCAGGTGAGCAAACTACAAGCTTTCCTAGTATGAAAATACCTATTTCTATAGCAACAGCAGTGCCAGCCCAGACAGCCCGTGCCCTGGTGAAAGCCTGTAAAAAGCTGCAGTGGTACCACAGCACCACAGACACCTTCGCTGATGAAGTCAGAAGGGATTTTGCCTGTCTGGTGCTCCTGGTCCTCCTCCAGCTGTGAAGCACATCTGGCCTCATACCAGGCTGCAGCATGCAAGGCCAACGCTGCTGCAGACCTTTGTGGTCATCCTGGTAAGCAGCTGAGCAGCACCTCTGCTCCCCACAGACACACCTTGGAGAGCACACAAACCAGTGGTGCCTCTGTGGGCAGAGCCACCCATTAGATCCTCCCCTTCCCTTTTTCTTCTTTATTTTCCCCAACTTTGGAATATATTTTCTCTTGTGGCATCACACATAGTATCAAATATGGAGAGAATCCCACTGGCTTCCTGTTTTTGAAGCTCAGCTCTGCACATAAACCTCGACGCAGCCCTGTTGCCAGTGCAAGGAAAACAGTGATTTATATGGAAATGAAATGGCCCAGAACCTCTGCTCCAAGGAGGTGCTAAACGCTACAGCTGATTTACGGGCTGGTTGAGCCACATGCTGCATAGCCCTTCCTGAGCAATGTAACACCATGTTTTATACAGACCTTGAAACTTCACACTGCAACTGTTTACACAGGCATCAACTGTTTAGTCTGGTCCATTTTACATGTATTTCTTGCCTGCAGGGGTAGTCTACAGACAAATTCCCCCAGCAGCCAAAAGACCCAAGAGGAACTACATCTGCCACAGATCAAATCCTTGCCTCTAACCCCCTGGCTTGGCCACGGTGCTGACACCAAGGGCACCCTTCATCCCTTCACCTCATCCCAAAGGACGTCGAAGCAGCAGGCAGGAGCAGGAAGCACTCAGAAAATCATGTTTACTGTGCCATGCCCCTGTGGCAGACTTCCTGAGCAGCGAGTACCCCACTGCCTTCTGCTAGATGTTTTATATTTGACTTGGCAGTGGGCAGTGCCACAGCAATATCTCATCTGCTCCCCCTCTCCTGGGAGCGATGCCAGCCGGCTCCTGCGAGGGAGGACACAGCCCGGCACTCCCTGGTGTGCGGAGCATCACCGAGCTCAGCTAGGGCTGCCCACCACGGCAGGCATTGGGGAGGGCACCCACACACCCCTACCCAAGCTGCTGTACCCAAAACAACCCCTGCCCCTAAAAGCCCACTCATTCAAAGCTTGCACCTAATATCCCACCTAGGCATTTAGAGGAAAGGCTCTGGCTCACACATTAACTCATCTGTTTGTACAGATGAGGTCCAGGAACAATGTTCCAGGCAACAAGCAGATGCAAGAGTAGCAAACCAGTAGAAACACCACTAAAATGGGACCTGCAGAGAGGTAATGAAGTCCAACTAAGCCACGTGCAAGGTCTTGCATGTGGGTCAGGTCCATTCCAAGCACAAATCCAGGCTGGGCAGAGAATGTATTGAGAGCTGCCCTGAGGGGAAAAACTTTGGGGTGTTGGTGGATAAGAAGCTCAACGTGAGCTGGCAATGAGTGCTGGCAGCCCAGAAAGCCCCCTGCATCCTGGGCTGCATTAAAAGAAGCGTGGCCAAGAGGGTGAGGGGGGACAATCTGCCCCTCTGCTCCACTCTGGGGAGCCCCTCCCCACTTCCCCCCATCACTACCTCCAGATCTGGGGCCACCAACAGCAGAAGGACATGGACCTGTCAGAGTGGGGGCAGAGGAGGCCACAAAGACAATCAGGGGCTCAGGGCTCTCCTCGCTCATCTCTGATTTTCAGAATACTTCGGACTTGAATTCATCTCAATGATGGCTGAGTCTAGAAAGCTATAGTCTTCAGAAATGAAAGCTGAGATTCTGCTGTCTGATTAGCAATATGGCTGTAAAAGCCTCCACAAGTAGGACTCACTCCAGGACTCACTGCAGAACCTAAAATTACTTTATAATTTCTTTTTAGAGATCAATATTCAAATTCTATGGAACTGCTTGTTTTAGTAATGTCAGAGAACTTTTTCTGTAAAGCTGCATGGTGCACATGAAGTCTTTGAGCCTTCAGGAGGACTTGTATTTTCCATTTTGGGGGACAAAGATATGCTTGGAAATTGCATTTAAACCACTTTGTCTTAGGGGAGTCAGATATCAGTGTTCCAAAGGTGCAGGAATAGTGCCATTCTTATTGCAGCAAACTTTTTAGTAGCATTTCTTAAATATTCTAAGTTTTGGAAAAATAAAGCTACTTGCTATAAGGAGACAGTTTAAGTACAGCAAGAACAGTGCTGGAGAAAAAACACATGATGCAATACAAAAATTCCTTGCTAGCAAAAACTGCATTTAAAAAAAAAACCCTTCAGGGAAATTAATTTCTCCTGCAGTTGTAATTTTTGAGCTACAACAACAAAAAAGGACAACTCTGGGAGACTTAGCAGCATCCTAACCATGGGATGAACTACTTTAATATTTCAAAACCGGAAAAGCGTGTGGGCAGCTCTGGTGCCTGACTGCAGCCACGACAGCAAAATGAAGTCTGGGATTTAAAAAGCCCAACACCAGTTCAGCACAAGTTTAATGGATTATTACATAAACCTGTACCCAGTTCAGTGCAGCCTCTGTCTGCCTTCAGCGTTTGCCCATCTGGTTGAACATGGGATTGCATGCCCTTAGCACCCAGATCCTGTGGCACAGCACCGATGAATGGCCATGAGCTAAACTCGCCCTGTACCCTCCAGGGATGCGCTCAAGCCCACAAAACACAATGTGGATTAATCAAGCTCGGGGCTTGCATAGCTCCCCTTCCCATGGGGCAGCCTCCTCACTGCAACACCAAGCATCAGAAAGGGACCCTCCTCTGCTGTGCATGACATGTGACAAAAAGCAGCCACAGAGCAGAGGGACAGCCCACACCTGGACATCTGCTGGCTGGACAGCCTTCAACAGCCTTGTACCAAAGACTTACTGAACAAAAAATGTCAGATACCTCTCTCTCTCAAAAAAAAAAAAAAAAAAAAAAAAGGGAAAAAAAAAAAAGGAAAAAAGGAACCAAACCCAGTACTTGATCTTTTTTGAAGCAAGCATGGATTTATGAATTTGACACAAGAGAGCACAGCCCCACACTGACCCACAAGCCAGCCAGCCCTGGTATGCTCAGACAGCCATGGAATCCAGCAGAAGAGAAAGTGCAAAGCAGTGACCTTGAGGAAGTCCTACCATTTAAACAGCTTTAAGATCCTTTAGGGGGAATGCTAAAAAAAGAAGTATCAGTACAAGATACCCCTGCACTGAAGACACAGCCATGTAGGCAGTGGTGAATAGTATGTGTTCACCCTCCAAGAAAATGTGAAGTCTTTCCTTTATAGGTTCTTGTAAGTCTTTCTGAGCTGCTGCATTTGACCAAACGGCATAAACCAACACCTTGAGGCTGAAGAGGCTGCTCCTCGAGTCCCCATCAGAGGTACAATGAACACGTTTCTGCTCCAGCTTTTATGAAGCAGGGAGCCTGGGTTACACAGGCCCCTCAAGCATCCCCTTGGAGATATTTCTGCTTATCTGGCTATACAGGGGTTTTCTGACCTCCTCCACCACAGCAATAGCAGCACCACTGATGAAGACTGGAGAAAGTCTTTCCAGATTTCCTATTCTTCTCAAGGCAGGCAGTTCAGTTTTTATACAGTCGCTTGAGACTCTCCAACTGGAGCCACCAAAGGACTCAATAGTTTGGGGCTGTTAAAGGCAAGGCATATGCACCCCAATCAGCTGAGGGAACGCAGTGGATTCAGGAAGAGGACACACCAAGAACAGCCTCATGCAATTCCTTTACTAATGTAAAGTCTGAATTGCAAAGTTCAGGGCAAAGGCAGAGGCTATGGCTCTCCATATATTAGAACATACAGCACCCTAAAGAGCCAGAGGCATCCCTAAAAGGGCACCCTCCCCAGTAACTGAGAGACAGAAGACAACGCCGAGACGCAGCCTGGAGTGTGTCTCTTCATGCACTGCCAAGTGGCACATGAGCAAACTCAACACAAAGAAGTGCCTTTGGCTCTAACTTTTCCCCAGTGTCACATCACTCGGCAAACAGCACAGGATGACGTGGGTTGAGAGAGCAGGGGGTGACTTACCGATGAGAGGTTCTCGTCTCTTCGCCTCCCCTGGCTGTGCCGGCTGATGAAGGATCGCGCAGAGAGTTTGTAGTGGTTCAGCAGACATGTGATCACCACCACCATCACCATCATCACCACCACGATTATGATTATCTGTACAAACTCCAACTCCGCTGCAAGAGAGAGAGACAGACTTTAAGCCACCAGAAGAAGTATCATATAATTGAGCTCAAGAAGGACTAATGCGGCTGAGATACCAAGGACACCACTGCATTCTTCCCCAATAAAGCTCTCACAGATGCCTACCTGGGCCCTGCATGCTTTGAGCCCAGCTACTTAATTGCAAACTCATTAATTCACCTTTTCAGTGCCACAGAAGAGTCTGTAGGAGGGATCTTTAAAGACAATCTACAGAGCAGAGTGTTTTCAAGCTACAATGCAGACAGGACGTTCCAAAGCCCTCCCAGTTGCAGCGTGCTGGATGTGCCTTGCTTGGGGCCACGAAGCCATGAACCAGCATAATTTATCCTAATGAAACAATTTAGCTAAACGCAAGCTAAATTTCTGCAATTCTTTTCCCATCGCCACCACTCTTTTCCTCCAGGGAGGACCAGACTGAAGTCCTCCTTGGCATGACCTCACGCCAGGCACACATCATCCCCTCTTTCATGGCAGTGGGACAGTGGCTCTGGGAGCCCATGGCACGGCACAGCACGCACCGGTGCTGGCAGCCCGCTCTCCCTGGCACTGGCCCATCCATGACAGGGCACAGGCAGGGAGAGCTCCTGCTCTTCAGTGAGATATTGGACAGGCACGATGCGGCTACTCACAGGGGCCACGTACCGGAGCCCCAGACATCCCTTGGTTCAGGGCTTGGCCAACTTGAGTGGCTTTTATTGGCATAAAGGAAAACTGCCAAAAATCCTCCAAACAACAAGCAGCAAATATCAGACTATCCAGTTAACTCCAGAGACACTTGGCAGGAGGCAGTAAGAAGCCACTCCTAAAATTTCCTAAGGAAGTAATTCCTCACACCTCCCTAAGGCTAAGGAAAATCGAGTACTGGAGGCAAATGTAGCACTGGGATCATTATTTCCATGCATTTGGCACCCAGAGCAGATGCCATCCCCAAACTGCTTGGTCACTCCTGCCAAGCCCCTTGTGCCAGCAGCACCCAGGACTCACCATGCCCAGGACAGGGCAGCAGCAACTCCAGTGCTGGTCATAAAGGAGGGGCCAGACCAGCAAAATTCATTAGTTCTGGGGATTTAAACTGTGTCTGCTTCTCAGTAGGGACAGCTATGAAATACAGTTTTGGAAAGCTGTGTCCTAGGCTATCATGGATGCTGACATCTATATTTTATCTATACAGACACACACACATATATGTAGATACACAGGAAGACCCATCATGCCTCAGAGGGCAGCATCACACCGTTTGTACCAGCTGGGGTGGCTACCACTGAGTCCAGCAAATTTAATTTTATTTTTTTTTTTAATTATAGAAAGTTTTCTCCTGGCAGGTGGCATTTAAGTGCCAGTAAAAGCAAATAAATGTCAAGAAAACAGCTCAGGTGGTAAGTGTTACCAGTTACCTTGGAGCTCATTCTGCTAAACAGCAGCTATTTCTGCCATTGCCCAAAATGCTTAACCAGCTCTGCCCACCACCTTCAAAAAGCAGAATTATGCCTTGAAAGCAGGAACCTTATCTATCACTTCAAGGCAGAGACATGAGTGACTTGGAGCCCATATACTTACAGCACCCCTACACTGAAAGGCTGCACATGGGGTGGGAAGAGAGGGATTAAAAGCCAAACACCGCAAAGGAGTTTTGCCTTAGAAATGCCTTTTAGCTAAAGGCACCTTCTTAAAAGAGGAGCTCTGGGTCTTTCACAGCAACCCCAGCAAGGTACTCGAATGCCACTATGAGGGGAAGAGCCTGGAAAAACACACATTCCCAACAATTTATGGTACAGCCCTGAAGCAGCGGCACAGCGGAATGACAGTCAACTGGGCCCTAGAGCTGCCACATTGCCCTGTACCACAGTAATGGGCTGAAACAGGAGCTCGTTTCTTCTAAACATAATTAATATTAAACAGATGCACAAACACACCAAAGCTAAAAGGGCTGGGAAAAAAAGAGCATGATGCAGAACCATTAAAGAAAAAAAAAAAAAAAGACGACAATGTTGCTTCCCATGTTGTCCCAGCTATGTAGGAAAGTGTCTCTGATCGGCCAAAGGCATATCCTAGTGCCAGCTACACCCAAGGGCACCGAGAGCATCCCACCAACCTCCAGTCCCCACTGGTGGGGTGAAGCCCTGCACCCCAGCCAGGCACAAGACACCCTCAGATGCCCAGGTCCCCCATAAAGAGCCAGGGGGGGTCACTGACCAGAGCCCCTCTGCCTCACCTACAACGCCCAAAGGCTGGGGAGCAGTCACCCAGTTTGGGTAGCAGAGCTCACATTTTGCAGAATTTACTACAGAAAAGAAAAAACAGTCAAGGTTTTTAGGAAGATGAGTCAATTCAGCCTCAAAATGCAGCATGTGCTTTGGCCACAGTAAGAAAAGAAAAAATATAAAATATTTATAAAAATATAAAAATTAATGAGGCCAGTGATGGACAACTTCCTTTTCTGAAAGGAAAAGGAGGTTATATTTCTGAAGAAAAACAAGACCAAGGTAGCAGTAAAGGAAAGTTCCTTTCCTAGGACGAGAGGTCCTTTAAATGAACCAAATCTTGCTAAATTGGTCACGGTACTTTGGTGGCATAGGTTAAGTTTTGGCAATCAGGAAGCACTGCTCTAAATCCTTCCTAGGAAGGAAGACACAAGACATGTCATTTACAAATGATGTAAGCCAAGCTTCCTTCACACACATACAAACACACAATGACCAGAATCTGAAGCAGAAGAAAGTGTGGGAATTCAGTCAGAATCTGGGACAACACACCCGCATCTCCTCCATCCCCATCAAGCCTGGAATGCTGTTTATTCTGGCTCTGGGACTCCCGCAACTGGGGTATTACTGAACAGTTGCTAAGAGGTGCAACAGCAAGGCCCAGTGTGACTACCAGGAGGAAGGGGATGCTGCCCTCCAGCAGGGATGTTCCTCCTGCCTCATCTCTCCCTCAATGCTCTCTTGGAGCTGCTGGTCGGGACAGTCTGGACCCCACAGGGCTGGACCAGGAGGTGCAAGCAGTGTTCAGCCATGCATCAAGCCTCACTCTTCAACCTCTACACTGGGCTATTTCGATGTGGAATCTAGTCTACAGCAATCACACCGGCGTTATCAATAGAAGAATGATTTTAATACCTTGCTTTGTGAGAGGAGAGAGAACAATTAAGCTGCAAATTAACATTCTGTAAATGGGTTTGGTGAAACTTATCTGAACAATTATACCCTGATCAGCTCCCCCTGTTTGGGCTTTAGCTTTTTCACACCAATGGCCTTGCTCTTCTCTGATCTCCTTCATTAGCACAGGGAAGCAACAGCTCAGTTGCTGCAGCAGAGCACACCTATCCATGTCCTGCAACACAGACAAGGGCTCCAATGCTTGAGTATCGTACAGGAGAAATGTATCTGCCCCCATGCCTTCTTTGGTGCTGCTGCTGGAATTAGTTTCTTGCCAGGGCTGTACGTTGTTATGATTTGAGAAACCCACAACAATTTATTGTCATTAGACAATTATTCTATTAAATGATGACCCCTCCCCACCTGGGAAACAGAATCAGGGAAAAAAGCCAAGGAAACCCAAGGA
>JAOTQQ010000005.1:72578-140498 GCA_026546715.1 Gallinago undulata
GGTCTCGCTCCTCATTCCTGTACCTGGCTAAACTTGTAAACAGCGAGACCTTGAATCCCACATAGCCTGGCTGGCTAAAAGTAAATATGTTCACAACTTCAGACACTAGACTGTTCTAAAAGTGCACCTTTCCCCAGCATTAGAAGAAAACCAGGACGTATGTACACACAAGGAGACCAAGCCCAGCAGGAGCCTCTTCTTGGGGCCAGGGCGGGGGAGGGGGGAGGAACAGAGCTCATGGTGCCCTAGTCCTGCTTCACCCTGAGCCTGGACCATGAGGAGCAGCACAGCCTTGCAGTGCCTAGGAGATAAAGGCATCAGGTACCTTGGGATGAACTTTACTCCTAAGAACACTCATGTTGCCAGATCTGGCCTTTGGGGGGGGCAGGGGGAGGAAGGAAGGAGAAAAAAGGAAGAAAAAAAAAAAATCAAACCCAAACAAAATGCTCTATTTGTACTTTTAAGAGACTCATACCCACTCGAGGTGCCAAAGTTTCAGCCAACTCTCCCTCTATTTTAACTTGTCTTCATGGGCTTCATTTGTAGGAAGAGGGAAAAAAAAGACCCAACACACTGAAAAGCTGGATACACTCAGTAGGATTTTATCCAAGCAGCTCAGTCAAACTGATGAAGAAAGATCACTAAAACCCAAACACGGAAGTTAATGCATTATTATACAAGTGCAATTCAGCTGCTATGCTAATAAGAAGCCTTTGGAGAATGAAAAACAAGACAAACTGCAAAACACATAATTTATAATTCCACTGGTATTCTTAAAAACACACATACGACAAAAAAAAAAGAAAAAAATACTCAACACATTCGAATTCTGTATTTGTCTTCCTAATCATTGTAGCTTTTCAATTAGAAGAGACCTCATTCCATGACTCTCTGTAACTTTCCCCAAGGGAAGTGTTATAAATGCACTAGGCTTTGCAATATGGGTATATTCAGCCTGCAAATGCAAAGTAAGGTCACACTAATTTAATTTTGCCTCATTTTTACTCCAGAATACGTTTCAAACTAACAGGTTCAGACACCACGTTTAAGTGACACAACCTGCTTTTCTGTTTTTTTCTGTCTAGATGCCGCAGCTCCAGGAGTCGATCCAGCAACACACGCAACTGTTTTGCAACCAAGTGTTTTTCCCCCAGATTCTCACTCACAATCCTGAAACAGGATATTCATGATCAAGTAGAATCACCTGTCATGTCCCATTCTTCAAGTTTGTGACTTGCCATCCACTTTAAACCACGCATGGCCCTGAATAAGGGTTTCACAGTAGATGGCAGCGTTCCATTAAGGAACGCCAGGAGACCCCACCACTTCCCAAAGCCTGCGGACCCTGCAGCACATAGGCTGCTCTCTGCTCAGAGGCCTTGTTGGAAGAAGGCAGCAGTGCCCGTGCTGCCCGGCCACTAAGATGATACGGCTCTAAAATGCCTGAAATGTATGAAGGTGGAAGGTGGCTGCAGGCAGTGCCAACGCGGAGCCATCTCACACGCACAGCTAATGGGGCACCCAGCCCTGCTCCTCCCACCAAGGACCACACCTATGGATCCATAAAAGCAGCTGCAAAAAGGTGCACCTCAGACCTTCTTCAACTGCCTATCAATAAAATGGTCAGCACCCACAGGTTTAAAAT
The DNA here is from genome assembly GCA_026546715.1 of Gallinago undulata. Classification (NCBI taxonomy): domain Eukaryota; kingdom Metazoa; phylum Chordata; class Aves; order Charadriiformes; family Scolopacidae; genus Gallinago; species Gallinago undulata. The sequence continues at coordinate 74,224 of JAOTQQ010000005.1, forward strand.
TCATAAATATTTTTGTATGGAGGGAGAGCTATTTGAGTCAATGGAGTGCTGAACCTCTGCACACACACAGCTCACAAGAGCCACAGGGGAGGTGAGGCTATGATAGACTTTAAATGCATTTCCTTACTTTTTACAGCTATACTACAGTTCATAAAATGCTTCCTATAAACTTTATTAATGCTCTTCCTTCCACATGAGTATCACTGCTGAAGACAAACACTCCAAAGTGCTGGCAAGTATGGAGGGGGGAAAAAAAAAAGCACCTGCTTTTTGCTGCAGTAATTACTGCAGCTATGCCTTACAAGTGGACAGAACAGCTTTCAGACAGGTTGTCAGCCAAGGTGACCTTTGCTTTCAGCCCGGTATAATACACATCTGCAGGTCACAACAGTTATCTGTAAGCTTCAATTATAATTTCTAAATGTATTGGAACTGCACACTGTGAAAGAAATGATAAGTGAAATTACTCAGGAGATAATGGCTAAGCTGAACAAATGTAGCTGCACTAGCCACAATTTCAAAGAAAAAATTTTTTTAAAAAAATATGCCAGTCATCATAAATGCTGTGGTGCACTGTGCTGAAACCCAAGTCTGTTTTGCTGAGACAAAATTAAAGCAAGCAGAGAATCCCCTGAAGAATACTTTGCTTCTCCTATGTTCACTTTCACTTCCTCTGGGTATTTTTATCATTAAAAACCCCTTAGTTCTGACTTGAAACAGACTGCTGGGACAGTTCAAGCACAATGAGTCTGGTCACAAGCTCACAGACTATCAAAAATATGCTCTTAAGGGTGTGGAAAAAACCAAACTCCTGCTGCTGATTTCATCTTCTGCTGGACATGAGCCTGGTGGGAGGCAACCCAAAAACCCGTTTCACCCCAACCAGGATGAGAGACCACCCAAGCAAGCCTTGCTCTTGAAAGTTAGTAAGCCACCAGTTAATTTTTACCCAGGACCGATGGTATATGCACCTCAGCTTCTGGATGCTGCTGTGACTGTCCCTCAGTCTGCCCCATTATCACTCATTTTATTAGCATTCTTTGAGAAAATACACCTAAAACCCTGTTTTGAGGTTCTTCCATGTGCCTGACCAAGAGGAGATATGGCAAGAGAGGCCAAACCTTCATCAGGTTTTGGGAGTGTCAAGCACAGCCTCACCACTACAGGGAAACCTCCAACATTGCTCTAACATCTGCAATATCACAGAAAAGATGGAAAAGTGGGTTTGAAACAAAAGCTTACCTCCAGCAGTTTCCCTTCATCTGGAAACTGATGTGAATTTGAGTAGTAGAAAAATCCAGAAGGAAGCAAGAGTCAGGGAAACTGAAAAACGGTCTGAGAACACAGATTTTTTTTCTATTTCAGAAGTTTTCAGAGAACTGTGGAAATAGCACCACTGCATCACTGCTGCCACCCAGGCACTTGCCCAGCAACCGCTCCTCACCGGGCAGAGGGGTTTTAGCCCACTGCAGCACAAGGACTGTCTTGTTGAAGACCCTCCACAAACACCTGCAATCTGAGAGAACAAAGTCCTTGTCTTTGCTTACTCCGCAACCCAGATGTACATTTCCAGCCTGGCCATTTTCCACCATACATAAGGACTACTTTAGTTAAACGTAACTTACGTTCCCAGAGAAGTGCCTAATGGAAGAGCCAAGGAACCCCACCGCACACTGTGCCTTCACCTCTGGTCTTCGCTTTCTGTGACACACTTACTACAACTTTTACACCAAGACTGAACGGGATAGTTTTGTACAGAGATTCCTCCTGCTCCCTAACAAGCCTCAATAAAATGGGCAGAAACAGATCGAGACTTTTCTAACTTCCCTGTTGAAGTATAAAGAGGTGCCATCAGGTCTTGTACAAACACAGGCAGCACCTCTCTAGCATCCAAGAAGACCCAGGCTAAGGATGACTTCTAATGGCAGGTAGCTTGAACTCCCTGGCCCTGTCTTGCTCCTGCAGCATCCCTGACTACCCCATCAGGGCCTGCAGATGTCCACACAGGGTTTTAGAGCAGGATTTGCCCACAGTGTGTGCCCCTGGCAGCCTCCTGCCCCACTCCGACAGCAGAGCCACAGCCTGTGGACAAAACCAGTGCAGATGGAGAGGGCTGGCCGTGGGGAACGATGCAATTAAGGTCTCGGGGAGGGCAAAGAGGACAAGTAGCTGGAGCAAAGCTTGGCATGGGAGATGCACCACAGCGAGCAGAACAGTACTCACCCTGATACCAGGCACCTAGACCACAGGAGGAGTGCCACCCTTGGTGCAGGCATGGAGCCAAAGAGCTCACCAGCAACAGGATGCAATCACTAGGCACAAACCTATTGGCATAAACAAGAAACCCCCTGCATAGGACACCCAAGCCCTTTGCCAGCAACCGGCCCTTGGGGAAGAACATGCCTCCTGCAGGGGTGCAGCAGGATACCTGTTGGCACCATGCAAAGAGTTAGGTGATGCTTAGAAAAAGCAGAGCTGAGAAAAGCATCTTGCTTTCTGCCCTCAGAGCCCTTGCTCCAACAATGAAGCAGCACTTTCCACTCCCCGACACACACGGCCATTTCACAGGGTTATTTGGGGAGCATGGCTCACGTGGGTGACAGCACTGGGATTCAACAGACCTGGGCCAAGAGCCCTCAACAATGCAGAGTGGGCACCTCAGGGGATCCCACAGCAGCACCCAGCAAGCAGCACCACCCTCCAGCACAGCCCCAGGGACAGGAGACAGCCAGGCTGTGTCCAGTCCTGAAGCTTATGAAACCCACAAATGAATTGCTGCCCAGTTAAATATGGTGGCACTGTAATGTCACACCTCATATCCCGGCTTCCTCTGTAATCCTTGGGGATTTAGGCTAAATTCAACTAATTGCAACATTCCATCCTCCAGGCACCCACTCACACACAACGGAAAGGAAGGTCTCCACACACACACCCCTTGAGTCTTTCCAGACACAGCAAAATTAACCAGATGAATTAATGAAAAGTGCTCACAAATCTGCAGCATTCATTTTCATCCCTGATTTTTCCATTAACACCTCCAATATCCTCAGAGCTGCCTTGGCTGCACGACTCCAGAGCAAGATGTAGCAGAGATGTGCACAGCCCTGACTGCAGGTCCCCCTCCTCCCAATTTTCTTATCTTTTCATCCACTCCCACCCTTGGGCATCTTCTGTTTGAAGAGCTTCCTTGATGGCAGCATTGAGTTACATTAAAAAAGCATGAAAAAGACATAAATAAGGGTACAGCTACTTTTTGACTAAGCATGTGCAGGTGAGGCTATTCAAGAGTAATCAGGAAGGTGGTGGGGAGAAATAGAAGTCCAAATCAGACTGATATTGGCAAGAACTTGAAGCTTGGAGCTGAAAAGCATCCATGCATCCTTCGTGCCTGTCCACAATTCCCCAAATTCTGCACTTATAAACTCTGTGGGACACCAAGCAGGGATGCTCAAGGGATTCAGCCAAGAATGGTTGCAGGCCAGTAATTTTAAAGGCTTCTCAACAAGTTTGTGCAACTTCTCAAAGAGCGAATGGAAAACAAGTCTTGGAATAGGGCAGACCAAAGCCCCCCACCTTCCAGCATCATTAAGTGTCTGGCAGCACCCAAAATGTTGGCTGCTTCATTAGCATCCTTTTCCACTGCTGGTCCCTGTCTGCTCCCCTCCCAGGGGCTTTGAAAGGCAGAAGAGAGATATGACTGAGCATTTTTTCCAACAGACGTGGGCTGCCTTCTTCACACAAAACTTGCTGCCAATGGTTCACCGCCCAGAGACACTGCTCTCAACAAGAAGTGATAGGTCTGACTTTCAGACATCCTCAGCACCCACATCTCCAGCCAAAGTCAGCAAGCAAGGGCAGGTGCTTGGGCACCAGCAGGCTGCAGAGGAGGAGGAGAGACATCCTTATGCATTCTGTCAGCTCCTTTACAGCCTACCCACTACCCTCCCCGTTCTTCATTGACATTTCAGAGCACCACAGCTTTGGCAGTGCCTAGAAGGCACCATCGAGAGCAAGGAGACGCACAAGGACAGTCCTTACCATGAACAGCTGAGAGTGTACCACCACCTTGCATGCCTCGATAATTAGGATCCAAAACCTAAACACTTTTGGAAAATGAAACCTTAGGACGCCCTGTACACCACCTTGCCTTATCCATACTGAGAAGCTGTCTTTTGCAAGCAGAGAACCAGAAAGGCCAAAGCTGGTATTACTGAGCTGGCCTGCAGCAAGCCTGGACCAAAGCAGGGTCCACAGATCTGGCCTGAGGTCTGCCTGGTCCCTGTGCTCAGTTTCGAGCCCTGCCCGCCCCAAGAGATTTCATTTGTGCTTGCTGGCAGCGAGCACGCTTTCGAAGAGCAGGGGACAGGTGTTACTGCAAAATTTGGGCACACTTTGGAGCAGCATGTGGCTCCCTGGAAGGACCTGAGGGTAAACTCAGCAGAATCAAGTCCAGCCAAAGTGCTGTTATTATGCCAGATGCTCATAAAGCCTCTGTAAAGGGATGCCGGGTTAAGCAACGTAGCCAAAAAGTGGACCTCATTTTTTCTACTCAGGGCTAAAGAACGTAAATTTGAGAAAAGCCATCTGCATCTAGTCACCCTTCTGAGCTATGATTTTAGTAGAGAATAAACTTGCAACTCCTCAGTAAGTGGCTGCAGGGACTTGGACTCCGCAGTGTCCCATGGGAGAGGCAGCAGGGTCAGCGCTGGGACCGTGTCTGACCCTGGCCCCTCGCCCTCTCCTCTTCATACACATGCCACACAGGAAAATACCCTGGCATGGCAGCAACACAGTCCAATGGGAGCAGCTCTGCTCTGGAGTATCCTTTCCAGTCCTGCTTGGAAGAGGGATGCACCCATTATGCTAAACATTACATTTGAATGGCTCTAATTTAAGCAAGAACCAAACAGCACCAGGCAACAGCTGGAATCCAAAGGCTGCCAGAGAGGGTGCAGCACCCAACACTGCTCCTGGTTCAAAAAGGCCATTTCATCCACCAGATGCAGAGCTCCACTCATTAAAGAGACCAACGTTCTCCCTCTCAGACTGTGGACGGGGAAGATGAGATGAAAGAACAAAGAACTTCAGATGGCAGATTACTCACCCTCCACCGCTTCTCTGTTAGGTCATCTTCAAAACAATCGCACCAGGCAAAGTCATTACTGCAATATTCATGTATTAGCATCTGCTACATTTATCCTCTAAATAATACTTCCATAAAACCACATACAAAGGCCCCATCATATTGTCAACAATTGCATTTGTTTACAAGGCAGCACAGGAAGTACTGGAGATAAATGCAGAATATGATCCTGATATTGCCACTGTGGACACTGATCAGCAGCATTTTGGAGCTGCAGCAACACCATCAAAGAGCAGGATCTGGCCCACGACAACAGGCAGGACAGCTAGGAAGAGCCTGTTGGACTGGGTTCATGCATCATCAGTACGGTTAACAGCTGAATTGCATTTCCAGATTCAACATGGCCAGTTCTGAGGCAGCAAGCAGAAATAATGCCATGTGAACTAGCAATGGCAGGCTGAGAGCAGGGTAGGAGGGCTGAGAGCAAGAGGGACTCACAAAAGGAGTCAGTTTGAGAAAAAACATTGCTGGAAAGAAGATGATGGGGCCCCAAGAAGTCATGTTCACACTGTCAATCCTTGGGCCATCACCGTGCATTTATAATTTAGTTCATTTTCTTCATTTGTCACCCCGGGTAATGAAGCATCACATCCTCTGAGTCACTGGTAAATGATTGCCTCATCCTGCACTCCCACCCCCTTTTTGTTTGTTTGTTTGTTTTAAAGTAAATAGCCCCATTTCATGCTTATAGGCACAGAAATATCAGACTGGTTGTGCCTCAAATTTTTTTTAGTTCTTAAAACACAGTGACTGTCCTGATCACACCGGCATCCCTGTTTCTAAAAGGTGACCTTCCCAAGCTAGCATGGCTTAGTGGCAGCTGCAGTGAGCGGGACTGGCATTCAAGGACCAGGAAGGCAGGATTGGCACAGTTGCACACAGCCTTTGCATGGGAACTGCTAGCCTGAGAGCCAAGGTCATCGGCTCTTTCTGCTGAGACACCCCCTGGCTCTGAGCAGAGACCTGTCAGCTGGAGACTTGTTTAGAGAAACTCCTAAAGACATTAACCAGCTCCCTCAGAGCAATGAGAACCAACGAGGTTCTTTGGGACACTCAGAGACTCTAAAATCTTGCATAAGCCAACCATGTCCCTCCTTTTTTGTGCCTATTTCTCTCACCCTCTCCATTTAAAGGATTTTAAGACCACGTATTTTATGCACAGTAAGTCTGATCCCAACCTACTGAGATGACTGGAAGGAGTACATTGCTTTTGAAGTTATTCCCAAGGGTAAGGACAGCTGAATTAGATTAAAAGAATAAAGTAATTTTGATTTTGCGCTTAAAAGATAGGTATATTTGCTTGCTCACTAGAAAACATTAAGCAAGGCTCATGGCCCCCAAGCTGAGAACAACCAGAGAACCTCCTTCTCCCCAGGAGGCAGCACGACAGCATCAGCCTGGACAACATCTGGGGCAGGAGCAAGGGCAGTGCGTCCCCTGCCCCTGGAACAACAGCATCCAGAGGGACATAGGAATGAAAGCTTATAGATTGTAATCATAAATATCATGAACCAGAAAAAAAAAAAATCTACCAAAGAATGAGTGAAAAAACACAGTACGCAATATCTGGATCAAGCCCTGCCAGCCAACCCTGAAATGCCAAAGAGCATTTGTTTGTTGGGGGTATTTATTAATGTGTTTATTTTTACTAGCTGTAGAAATAAGTATTTTCATATATACTGGAAATACTCCTGATCAATATGTGGCTTGGTACCATAGAGGGGTTTTTTTCCTTCCACGCAGCAGAAACTCATGACAAAGGAAAGCACATCTCATTTATGAACTTAGCTATAAATACTTTTCCTAACTGCCATTTAGGAATTTCATTTCCTGCTTGAGCAAGTCCTGTTGAAAGAGGCAATTACCAAATTTGTTTCTAGTTATAGAAATAGATGTTTGTTGCTGCCCACATCTGTTTCGACAGACAAATTGCCAGTTGCGGACGCTCCGAGGAGAGCAAGTGCTCCATCCAGGGAGGGCTTTGCCACCTTCCCAGAAGCTAACAGCAATCACAGGGATTGGGTTTCTGATTCCAACTCCATCTGAGCCTCGTCTCTGGCTGCAGCAGAGCTGCCTCACACCGACAAGGCACCTGCAGCCCTGCACTCGGCCATCACCCCCTTGCCACACTGCTGGCACCGTCACCCACTGCTGCTGGCAGTGCCACAGCCAGACCCCTCCTGCTCTGCCAAGACACCCAGGAACACACATTTCATTAGGCTCCAGGCCCATCAAAACAAGGCAACTTCAATTCCGCAGGTGATGAGGATCCATGACACTGCACTTGTTCTATGCGCAGAGAAGAAGGTGGCAGCAGAGCATTCTCCAGCTGCAAAGCAGTCTTTCCCACTCCGTGCAGGACACCCCACCACACAACCGCCAGTGGTGATGGTGCACCAGTGTGGAGATGGGGGGTTTATGGGTGCCACCAACACGGACCACAGCCTCTCCCAGCTGAATGTGGTGTATACCAAGTTTTATCAGGTCTCCCTCCCCAGTGTTCTCCCACTCCACTAGGGAGAAAGTTTCCATTTCCACTTATTCCTGGGAAAACCATTCCTCAGCCAATTCCCAACAGGCTTGGTCCTGTAGGACCAGCACTTGGAGCATGGCACCATGAGAGGGACATAGGGACAAGCACCCATCAACCGGTGCCCAGCACTGGACCAGGGCTGTAGCACAGAGAAGCCAGGAAACACCAGGAACTGTGGCCAGGGAACCTCCGTTCCTCCAGCACTTTCCCTATGTGAATCAGTACAGCCTCACTCACCCACCCGGTGCAGCCCCTGTAGCCCCTCAGCACTGGGAGCTGTGTTGGGGACCCCCTCGTGCCTGTCCCCAGGCTGCAGCACTGCAGCTCCCTGGGGGCTCAGGCCATGGGCGCCACAACAGCCACCCTCACGGGCGGCTCGCAGATGGGTGTTGAAACATGGGTTTAGCAAGTTGGCCAAAGCCACGCAGGTCACGGCAGGGCTGTAACTCCAACCGGATTTCCTCAGCCCTGTCCAGAACCATCCAGCAGGACACCCCTCCTCAAGTGCTGTTATCATCTCTATTGTTCTGCAGCTTTTGCTTACAAAAGGAGTGACCTTTCACAAGGTAAGGCACTCCCATGGAACAAGGACAAGTTAGACATAATTATGCATTGCCAAACAAAATATGCAAAATGCATGCAAATGCCCAGACACGCACACTGCTGTATGGTCACTGCAATAGTCAAGTTCAGTTCTTGAACTGGTCTGACCACCACCAGATGGGAGCAAATACATTTCTATACTCTCACACAGACGTGTGAAAAAAAATTGTTTATATATACACATACCAAAGCAAATGGAGGAGGTGAGTAAAATCACCCCAAAACTGACAAAATTAAAGGTAATAAGTTTACATCCACCTCAGCTGTAGCAACAGCCTGAGAAAGGATTTAACTCCTACAGCAGATATGCTGAAAGATCTAAGTTTCATCGTAGTATTTTGCATTTGTGAGCTTTTAAACACACACAAAACCAGAAGCTGTTCTCCCATGTAAAAACCCAACAGCATTTGCTCAGCAGAGATGGATTTTGGAGCTCAGGACAGGGCTGGGTTCCCATGCCCTCCCCTCGCCCAGCCACAGCGGGACAAGCCGAGTCTCCCCACCCCACGCCCATCCTCTGGCACATCTGTGTCCTTCCTGCCCACCTCATTGTCCCCAGTACCCCACCCCGTCCTCACGCAGCCCCTAGACTGATGACACTGAACAGCGGTGGAGAGCCAACCCCTGAGGTCAGCCCCAACAATGTTTTGTGGGTGGTTGGAGGGGAGAGGCCCCCAGCTCCCCCACCCCCTCCACAGAGCTGATTTCTAGCCTGGCTTTTTAAGCCACCTCTGCAGGGCACAGCACCCCGGGAACAAGGACACTCAGGCGGCAGCTGCCCTCACACCAGAGCAGAGGGCAACGTCAGGAGGACAGGGAAGGGGGAAAGAGTAAAGAGAGGAGGATTATCCATAGACACAGCTTGCCCTTTTCACTGCATTTAACAATAAAGCAGTAACTATAGCAACAGGGTTAATTAATGCATCCAATTTGCATAACTAAAACTATGAACCCATTCAAACCTTGCTGATATTTTCATTCTTAAACCTAGCCTGCAAGTCTGTGAAGCCTTATGGCAAGTCTTATGGCAAGGGAAACCCAAACAAACACAGCCATCCGTAGGTAGTGCTGTAGGTGCAGAGAGATGCAGGTACTCGCAGGACATTGCACAGAAATGATGCACGAAGCCATCCCTCAGCAGCGTGGCCTGCCAGCGAGGCTCCAAGAGTGATTTGCTCCACATACCTTTATTCCCCCAGAAAGCATTAGCATTTGCAAAAAATCACACGGAAAAGAACAGCAAAAGGGGGACTGAAGTGTCCTTCAGAAAGTGAAAACAAGGGAAAGTGATTTTCAGAAATGGAGGAAGTAAAGCACATTCTAAGACAGAGGGGGTAAGGAGATAGGCAATGTAAAGGTTTCAGACTATCGTATAACCAGAGGGGGAAATGTCTTTTCACCACAAACATGCATCTGCATGATGTCTAGACAGTCATAAAAAGGGCAATTAAAGTAGTGCAGGCTGCAGTAAGCTAATGTCTCCTTTCCCAGTCTAAACAGTTGAAACATACTGTACTAACTTCAAAAAAAAAAAAAAAAGGATAGAGAGAAATACAAGTTTGTAAGGAAAAATGTTCTTAAATTCTGTTTAAAATAAGCCAATAAATTAATCCAACCTTGTCAAATCTTTGCCTTATAACATATCAAATATTCCGCCTGCGTCCTGTCTAGACTGTGACAACAAAGGGCATTTAAAGCCCTGCAAGATGCGCTGACAAGAGTAGCCATTTAAAGATGCAGTATTGCTTTCTCCATCTAAAACGATTTGTCAGATGGAGTTAAAATGAAAATGATAAGTAATCACTCTGGTTCACAACCATTTCAAAAGAAAAAAAACCACAATAAACCCACAGCATAATGATAGAAATCCCACTAAAATCATTCAAATTGAATTTGTTTAGCCTTTTTTTTTTTTAAATGGCATTTGCTTATTTTTTATTTTGTTAATCCGAGATATCACTAGCTTTCTGCATACATTTCTAAACAGGAATCTATTAAGTCTGAAAAAGCCAGCCCCGAGTATTAATTGATTTATTGACATAAAACGACTTGTGGAGAGAAATATTAAAACTCCAAGGGTTAACATTTAAAAGTACTTTTTTTACTTCTTTACTTAAAAGCAAAAGAACAAGCTATCTCACAGGACAGAAAGTGACCAGTCTCCATCACTGATACAGTTCGGCCCGGTCAGTCACTGTCCTCAGGAGAGCAAAAAAGGCTAAAGCAAACTATGGGGGTACGCACAGCATGTTTTTTTACCAAGAAGGGATTGATTACTGAAAAAAGTAAAAGGAGATATAACCCTGTCTAACACAAGAAACATTTTCCTCCCTTCCTGAGCTTTATCAGCAGTTGGAGAACCGAAATCTCAAAAAATATTTATATGCAAAACAGCTGCTCTGGCTTGGCAGGATGGCTGGCACTGCCCATGGTGGAACAAGGGCCCTGCAGGTCTACAGCCATGCGCCTCTAACGAAGTCCAAGACTTGATTTTGTTGTGACATGGCATGACCAAAAATGTCATTTTGTTTTGACATTGTCATGACCATGGCAAGACTTGATTTTGTTGTGACATGGGACATGTCCAGCCCTGGGTCCAACTTCTCCATATGGCTGCTTCTTGGCAGAGGGACACAGTGGGTACAGTCACCCCAGAAGTTCAAAACTGATGGCTGCTCCTTTCTGCTCCATGCCTGATAGCATACCACCACCACCTCATCTGCACTCCCTCTCTCTCTGCACTCTTTTTTCTTAATTATTATTTTAATGACTGCTTCCAACTTCACTGCTCATTTCACAATAGCCCAAGGGCTACAACTGTTCATTAGACAGAATTTCTGCTTTAATTGCACTGACAGATGTGTAGGTTATCTGGAAAAAATTACTAAAATGAGCAGTAAAGAATGGGGCTGGATGCCTTTCTTCCCTTACAGAGAGTTTAATTTCAGATTATTTCCCCCCATACCCTGTAAAAGCACCACCATTCAGTATGTTGCAGGTTCACAGAAGAATTAACCCAAATTGTTCCTGCTACCAGGGTTTGCACCGGTGCACTCTGCTCCTCGTGTGGCACCAAGATTTCTGTGAGGGCAAAAAGCCCAGGTCTGGCTCCAGGGGTGGCGGACAGGGGCTGGGAGGGCCTGAGGCCACCAACCCACTGGGCTGCAGAGCACAGCCCATCTATGGATGCTGGAGCAGAGCCCCGCAGCAGCCCCCATCCCAGGGGAGGAGATGGTCGCTGACACCCTGCCCAGTGACGTGACCCCACCACTGCAACAGGACAGCCCATGTCCCCCAGGCAGCGCGCAAGCTGGTGACATTCCCCTGAGAGGGGAAGTAACCGAGACCAGCGATAAAGCTTCAGGGAAGAAGTTCACACTGCTGCACTGCCTCAACCTGACTGAAACTCATGGGTTTTGCCATAAGAATAAAAACGCTCCCTGATGAACACCCGGGTGCAGTCACCCTGCGTGCCCGTGTCGCTGTGGCTTTCAGCAACTCCAGCACGACAGCCCTTGCTGAGACATAGGAGCACCAAACCTGGCAGGGCAGGGGCAATGGCACCACTGCCCATCCCTGCAGCAGGGTGGGGAACAGGCTCCCTTGGTCCCCCCTCATCCTCTGCAAAGAGGAAAACCACCACACAGAGAAATGTCATCCCTTCTGCTCAAGAATGTCCAGGCCATGAACTCGCCACAGCTGCACAGCTGTTAAATCAGCCATGGAGTGTACATGAACTTCCTTGGCAATCCATGTTGGCAAGAGCCAGACACATAATAGCCTTGGATTCACAGAGAAAGAGCTGCCAGTGTTATTTCTATTTAAAACCTCTATTTGAGCTTCACACACTCATTCTTCACACATAATACACATGTACATACACACAAAATGCTTCTGGATCTGGCTCCCTTCTGCTTTTTACTTCACCAAGAGCGATGCCTGGTAGCGATTTCAGGTTTTGGCTCACTTATTATTTAATAGATTTTAATTCCATAACAAAAAGTATGAACCTGCCAATTTTTTGTTAACTCTTATTGCCAGGCAGAAAATAATAATAAAAAAAATCATGCACAAAACTTGCTACCAACTTACTTATGGCACAGTTACCCCCCTGTCACTTACCCCCCAGCCCAGGCAGGGGTTGCTCTCTGGGGCTGCAGCACAAAGGCCGGGCAAAGGCTGTGGCTGCAGGAGCATCAGCCAGGGTAGGCTGGGGCAGGGGGGACAGGCAAATGCACACCAAGGGATCAAGTCCTATCCCTGAATATGTCTAAAAGCCATTAAAAATGTCTCCTTCAGAAAAAACTCATCTTTCATTTAAAGGACAGTGGGGGGGCAGGAATTTCAGAAAATGCTTCATGTCAAAAGAGTCTGCATTAAGGGGAAAAAAAAAAACAAACAACCTAAACTTACCTTTGTTGCTAGGGGGACTTACTTGCTTTGTATCTGCTGAAAACCTTTAAAACTCCACAATTGTATTTTAACAAAACCCTGAGACTGAAGCATCTCACATGCTAGAAATCAAGAGCACATCAGTTCCATCCATCATTTGTAAGTACTTTGCTCAGGCCTGACTTCATTTTGTATCTTGGTCCTCGATGCTTTTTGGCAGTTTGCTCTAGACTTACTGGCAAGGGCTAAAAGGTTTCTTATTTAGCTGGTGTCAGCTGAGCATCTGTGCCTGCAAGAACTGGAGTGGGGGTGATCCAGACTGCATTTCAAATGCACATTTCTTTCTGGAAGCTACCACAAGAATTTTAAATCCAATTTTAAATCAAGGAGGACTCCCTGCAGAGGGTCCCTGCTGCTGTCCCAAGCCCAGCACCCAGTTCTGGGAAGCATCCTGACCAGTAGAGGGAAAGGCACTGGGAACGCTCCCAACCTGTGACCCCCTGACAAAAGTCAGGGAGAGCATCTGGACCCGTAGTCTCAAGGAGTGAAGACGACCATTGTGCTGCCTCAACCGGGCAGGCAGTGACGTGCCACATCACCAAGCAGCAATGTAAACCCCAGCTGCAGCATCCTTGGGCATCACCACAAAGGCCACCGGCATATCAGGGATGGGGGAGCCACATGCAGGATGAAGGAGCTCAATGGATTTCCACCCTGACCATCCCTGAGTCTCCCTGTGCCACCACATATTTCACACATACCACACTTTCCCAAACGCAGCCATCCCATCTTCAGCTCAACAACAGGACAGAACAACAAAACAAGTCCTTTCTTCCACAGAGACTTTACGTTTTGCTTTCCCTGTCTGTCTCAGGCTTTCTTGCTCTGACGAGCCTGGAGATCAGCTCAGCATTCAGAAAAGCTGAATCTGAGACCCAGCTCCAGCACATACTGCTTGTGTGACCCTGGGCAAGTCCTTTGGCCTCTCTGCATTGTAGGTCTCCATGTATAAAAATACAAATATTCTAAATAAATGCTAGAGCTAAGCACGAAGAGAAAACAAAAGACCTATTAAAAGCTCTCTTTCATCTGTGCCAGGAGGAAAACACCATTACCCAGTATTCAAAATGATGCATTAAAGGAGACAGAGCAGCTGAGGGTGTAGGGATGCCCTGGCAGAGCAGAGACTGTCCCCCCAGCCAGCTGCCTCATGCACCCCCAGGACAAGGCTTTCCCAGGGTGCTTCCAGGCCCCAACCATGCCCGTGAGAGAACTTCTGGCTGACAGCAGGGCTGGTCCCACACCGAAACACACCATCAACAACCCACCCTGAGAACCTTCAGCAAAACCGATATGAAACAAAAATCATTAGTTTCACTCTTCCCGAAGGAATGACTACCTCTCAGAAGCTAGGTTTTCTGTCACAAGACCAGTTCCACATCAGCTGTACAGACACTGAAGCCAGAGGAAGCCACCTTCACGAGCACCACCCCGGACACCAGCAGCACCCGCTGCTGCTGCTCCGCGTAGAACCTTGGCTGGCTGCATGGGTCCACTCCCAGGCTGGGCCTTCAGGATTACAACCCAAGCCAACTAAAAACACCCACAGGGGCTGAGATAGTTTATGTAGCCATTAAAAGCCCACCCCCTTCTAATGGTAGGCGAAATACTAACAGCTGAAGTTTTATTACCCTGATTTTTATTTTTTAAACCCTGAAGTTTTATTACCTGATGACTATCCTACCTCAGAACACCCTACACCACATCCATACTTTTCTATCTAGAGAAAAGGTGAGGACGGAGTTTCTTCTTCCCCTGCCTCCATTGCTTTCTACCCCATTTCCAAAACATCATCCCTCCTGCAGCAACTCCTGCCCTGGGTGCTCTGGGCTCGTGCTGCCCGCAGAGCCAGGAGCTGCAGCAGGATGCACTGGTGGCATTGGTGGCACTGGAGCCATGCACATGTGGTCTTGGTCAGGTCCAGCCCAAATGTCCTTACAGCCTGGCACTGGCCATGGCAGCAGCTCATCTTCTGACAACGGCCTGTGATTTATTTTTGGTACACAGACACAGGGAGACTGACAGATCCTGCTCTGGGAGTTTATCAGCAGTACGCAGTTATGGAAACAAACCCTTTTAGACTAATACAACAAAATGCCCAAACTGCCAACAATAAAATAAAGAACAATACATTTTCACAGGGGAGCGTGCCAGAAAATACAGAGCATGACCCAGGTTCTAGGAAACAGAGGAGATCTGTGGGTCCACTCAGAATTCACTCAAACCTCTAAGAAATCAGTAGACCACGCATTTTCATCTAAATACATATTTTGCCTTGTGAATTTTGTTTTGCGCAAACCCTCCACCCTGCTCTTTTATTTTAAAGAGTTCAAGGACTGCATCTCCTCCTGAATCAGATGAGTGGCCGCCTGGTGAAGGCTCCTCCTCCTTACCTTCCATACCAGTTCCCAGCCACCAACAGGAATTGCACCCTTTTTGCTGCCCATGGGGCAGATGGCAGTGCCTGCCCTGGCACACAGCTCTGTGTGTGTCACACGGCCCAATGACCCCCTGCAGCAGACGAAAGGGATCCACAACAGAAATTAAAGGGTCTGACATCTACACCAGAGACATCCAGGAGTTACCATAAGACAGTCTAAACAGTTTAAAAACCTAAGAAAGAAAATCAATGAAAGATAAATCTCCCTTGGGTTGGTCTTGGGTGCAGTGATGCTCCCTGCCCAGGGTTTGTGCAGTGCCTTAGCCCAAACGCCACTGGGATGGGCACAGGCATCTCTCCACGGGGGGCCTGGCTCTGCAGCCAGGACCGGGCACTCCGGGAGGAAGCGGCTGTCGGAGATGGTGATGTCTGGTAACACCAGCTCCGGCTGTAGCTGCAGACAAGGACCCAGACAACAAAGGCGAGGCAAAAAGCCATCCAACAGAGGCAGCCCTGTCTGGCAGACTACAGTTTTCAGAAGCGTGGGGAGACTTCCTGAGCACGCACTGATGTCTGCAAACAACAGCTTCTTGCTGGATGCACCATAAAGCTGGCAGCAAGATTGCTAAAGTGTCCAACGCTGTACTCCAAACAGTATCTATCTAGCGAGAGTAAAAACCCCAAAGAGTACAAGACTGTGGAAAAGGAGCAAGCAACTGAGACTGCAGGGAATGACTCTACAACAACAAAAAAATGGTATTTGACTTTCTGTCATTCATATTCTGAGAAAACCTCGTTTTCACTTGCATCTTTGCTTCCCTCCCTGAGGGATACACACAAAATGGGACAGGGAAGTCCTGGGAAACCAGGAAGAGCAGCACAGCTGTAACATATCCCTGTTTGCACGCTTTCCTAAATCATAGGACAAGAAAACGGGTGCAAGCTTTATTGCAGTCAAGCAACAGCAAACACTTGCCAGAGCGAAAACTCTTTGAGCTACGCTGCTCAGAGTAGCTCCTTCTGCCCACCTGGCATATCCACTGAAATCTGTTGCTTAAGGCATTAATATAAAATAAATATAAATAAATCATTGACTACTGCAGGACAGTTCCCCCACGGACTGCGAGAGTGTCCCATCAGTGGGGCTGTGCTGGCCCCGCACGCTCCTCGGCTCCTGCTGTTCCCCTGCCCCATGTTCCCACCACAGTGACACTGCTGGTGGGACTGCTGGGGTCTCACAGCTTTTGCGCATAAGCAAGGACGATTTTGCTGTACAACCAGATTGTGCCATCAGGCTCAAAATAAAGCAACTGAAATAATTGTTTCTTGCCTTCTATTTTAGATTATGACTTTTACTGATAGATGCTTGATAAAAGTCTAATGAATGACTTGTAGGTGCTGTAAGCACATTAAAGATCTGAGTGGTCATAGGCTGCCTTGGTCTGAGCCAAGGTCATAAGCTCTATTGACTTCTCAGGCTCCGTAACAACTGACTAGCTATTTATTAAAATAATTTGTTCACCACTTATTAACACTTTATTTAGTCAGTTGCTCCCCGGCAGGCTTAGGACACCACATTTGAGCAAAGACGCTTTCCTTTTGAGGTACTTAGTTCTAAATTGAGAGAAACTCATACACATTACAGCAATGTTAAACCAGCAAAGGCTCTTTTGCAAACCGGTTCAGCTCAAAGCCAGCAGCCTGGTTCAATAGGGCTCGTGATGCTTGGTTTTGTGCATCCCAAGCACGGGCCACACTTAACAGAAGCCTGCCATGCCATAACTTAAGAAGCTTCAGGTGGTCAAACTACTTTCACAAAATACAGTGAAAGCTTTTTTCTTGATGCTGCTCATTAGTTTGCTAGAAAAACAGCACATGGAAAAGTACTTGCGCTTAAAAAGACTTTCAGATTTTGAAGATGTTTCTACATTGAATAGCGGAAGAAAAAAAATCCCACCCAGGATTACCAAAGTGCAGCTACTATTGGTAGACAAAAAATACTGGGTTTGCAAAATCAGTCTCTGAAGCCACTGCTGCATCCCCCTCTATACTCCGAGCAGCAGGTACTGCCGCTCTTGGGCCAAGGCAATGAACCACCCATTCTGTCAAGGGAGTAATCAGGGTGTTTATAGTACAGCAGCTGCAATCATGCAATCAGCGTTCATAATTAGATCTTGGCAGCTCTTGAAATACTTCACTTACCCGGTTTACCTGGAAAGGTGTGACCTAAACATTCAGTGCCTGGAGACATTTGAAAGAAAAACAGAAAGCATCTGTCAGCGATGTGAGCCACCTCTGACCGGCTGCAGCAACCCCCAGCTTCCGTCCAGGGAAACCCTAGACCCAGGGGACTCCTGCAGTTAACCATGGCTGGCATCTGCACCCAAGCCTACAACCTCTGCAGTGGACAGGAGTACCTAACACCCTGCAAGCTGGGTCTCACCGCTCCATGTAACAGCCCCTGGTAATGACCTCACATGCTTTTCCTGCTCCAGAGTTGCAGCACAAGGTCCCATTCCTTTTCAGCCATGCCACTTCACTTCCCCAGGGCTGCTCTCCTCCAGCACTCCTGGCCAACTCGCCTGATGACATGCTGAAACCTTACAAAGGTTTCTGAAGAGTTTGGGATCACTGAGCCCACCCCAAAGACCTTCCCTCTACATGTCACAGTGCCAGACCCTGGGCATGGCCACGGCAGAGCTGCACTGGGCGATGTGTCCCGTGCTGTCTCCTCCATGCAGGAGCCCCAGCAAATGCTCAAGGTTTCCTGATACCCGGTCCCAGCAGGGGGGACAGAGGCTATGGGGTGCTGAAGGGGAAGACCCACAGCAAAATCTTTCACAAAACCCCAGATGCAATGCCCAGCAGATGTATTTTCAAGTGAGGAACAAAGCAGCAAAAAATAGGAATAAAAGACAACTCATGACTTCGCTCTGGCCTGTCAGCGAGCAGGGCATTTCTTGCTACAAAACTGATGGAGTGACGGGACACGGATCCTCCCCAACACCAGCCCAGGCTGAGCCAGCGTCCTGCAGGGGATTTCTCCAGAGAAAACCTGTGTATGGGGCTCCTTTATGAAGCCCATAAGAACTATTTGTTGCTGATAACGGTTAATTGGTACCGCTTAGCACCTGCCACAGTCTGATGCCAAAGGAGTCATACTTGCATGTAAAAGTAGCCTTTACCTGGGGACAGGGAGGCTCCCGAGACACAGAGCCCCCCCTCACGCTGCAGCGTGGGAGGAGGAGAGCAGGCGGGCAGCTCCAGGCGCTACAGCAACACATCATTCCTCCCAGATGAAGTTTTAAAAAGTTACTTCCCATGCATCTGAGAGGATAGAGATAAGCAACTTTTTCAACCCAGAAGATTAAGAGTCAGACAGTGGCTGTAAATTACTGCAGCAGCTAAATAACTTGTGTTCCACGGCCGGGAGCAGCCCGCTGATTTTAAGTCAGGCTGATTCAGAGGAACGAGTTCAGATATATCGCAAATCAATGCTCTGCACACAGGAGGCACCCAAAAGTCATGGTGCAAACATGTAGCGTCACCTGCACTCCACCGTCGGGTGCACCGCTGACACTGACCCTGGTGGGCACAACACCAATACCGACCCTCGTAGGACAGGAAAGAAAGGGTTTCTGCTGAGCCGAACACCAATGGGTGGCAACAAGCTGTGTTCTCCATCTCCTGGTGCCGCACAGCCAGCTCACTGCACAGGGCCTGGAAAGGGGTGGGAAGGCAAGAGAAAAGTAGAGCCTGAGAAAAAGTAGAGGCCAAAAAAGGCTTGGGAGACACAAAAGGTGTGGGAGTCCAAAGGAAAGTCAGAGGTTGAGAAAAAGTCTCTGTGGTTGCAGCTGGCTGGATAACGATCAGTTGTTCTCTGGTTAAACTTCCAGAAGGCACCGGCTCTCCCCGCGCAGGGAACACCCTGCTGGCCTCAGCCAGCCTGAGGCCCCCTGCCCACAGGGGCTCCTCTCCCAACACACCACGGCTCACCCAGGGCGTTCCGGCAATGGCCTGGGACGTGCAGGAGAAGCAAGCCCAAACCGTCTAGAGTCAGGCAGGATTTGAGGACACTGCTTCTCTCCTCTCGGGGTTCACCTGGCTTTCACTTGCTCACATTTGCCCTTTTGGTTTATCCATGCATCTTGCCAACTTTTAAATGCAAATGAGCATTTGCACTTAAAGTCAGTGCCTTAAACTTGACCCTTTTTCTTCCTCCCTTCCTCTGTATATGCACAACTGTTTTTTTTAATGCCATTATCAGCAGGGAAGAGATACAGGAATGGCTGAACCGCTGATGGGTATTCCCTGTGGATGAGTGCCTGGAGCCCTGCCGCAGCCTGGTCCTGCCAGACATCTTCATGCGAAGGGTGACTCACACTGTCTGCCCACCAGCACAGCAGCGAGGAACCATAATTACATTGGCTGGACCAACACCTGTCAGTGGTTTTGCCTTGCACTGCTTGTGCAACCAAATAGGCTGTCAACACAACAAAGATGTATTTAGTCTAAACAGGTGAAAACATGAAACAGGGAATGGAGCTGCCGCGTTTGCCCCACAATACCTGTGTGCAACACATGCTGGAAAATGATTTTTAGTTTAGTCTGCAATAAGGCTCCTAAAGTAGGAAAAAGCATTGCATGCACTGAAAAGACAAGTCTTTGGTGTGGGAGGAGGGCAAAGGACAGCTCCTGGATCAGGCCTTACACTGGTGCAGGGCACAGGGATGCTCTTTGCTGGGCTGCAGCACCAGTACCAACAGAGCACGGCCAGGAGTCCCACTGAACCAGACACTCCACCCAGGACGGGTGGGCAGGATGGGGCCGCCTCCACCCGCCCAGGGCTGGCTGTGGGTCAGAGATGCTCTCCAAAACGCACTGGGCCAGTTCAGAGCAGAAATGCTCATTCCCAGTGCTGCACGCCAGGGTCCATGCAGACAGGGACCATTGCACTACATCTCTCTACTACGGAGCTGGAGCTGGGCAGCGAGGTGGGAAGGTGAACACCGTGAAGGATCAAGGGCAAAGACCCCAAAGGACCTGGGCCAGCCTCAGCCTTTCTGCAAGGCAGGAATGCCAGGACCAGTTCCCAACTGCACCAAGTCACACCCAAGATATGCTCCCCCACCAGCAGACGGGATTTATTGTAGATGATTCGTCCTGGCATAAGTACATCAGCCCCACCTCTCACAGCCTATTTACTGAAAGCCACTAAACATTAAACAGAGGCAAAAAGTGTACCCCAGCAACATCTGGAATTTACCCCTCCCTTCTTCTGAAAAAAAGTTAAAAAAAATAAAAAAAAACATGCCCTATTATTTTTGAGACAGAAGAGTGATTATATAGAATTATAATGCTGGAAGAAGATAGAGAAGAGCAGAGATTTTCTTTGAAACACTATTTGGACAATTAAAAAGGGATAGTTTCAAAGAAGCAGCAAATCCTATCTCAGCTTTTTCTGCCCTGTCTCACAGTGCCAGGCTTTCCTCCCACGTGTTGGCTAAGGCACTCTTAGGAAAGCAACGGAGCTTTTTCATCCTTGCAAGACCTTTAGTAAGCTAGAAGGAAAACCAGCTCTAAGTCCCAACTGGTTGAAGATACACCAAATTAAAAAAAAAAAAAATTATTCTTCCTGTTCCTGCCAACAAGATTCAGAGGAGCCTTGTTTTCATAGAAGCACAGAATGGTGTGGGTTGGAAGGGACTTCTAAAGGTCATCTAGTCCAACTTCCCCTGAAATGAGCAAGATGGGTTCTCTATGGAGAAAAGCTATGACCCAGCTTTCCAAAAAAAGATGGGTCAGTCTTTACCCAAGAGAGCTAGTCCTCCACCTCTCCAGACAGAAGAACCGAAAGGCTTTAAATACAGAAACAGGAAAGACTATTTGGATTAATATGATGATGCAAGGTCAAAAGGTGGTGTCCTCCATTTCCTCAGGTTTCTCATCCCAGAGTGGCTGGCTGACAGCCCCAGAGCATCTCCTGGTCCCAGTCGCAACCAGGGAAGCCCTGGTTCAGGGGGAAACCCTCCCTGGAGGGAAGCGAAGCAGCTGCTCAGACCAAGCCCACAGAAGTGCCTCCAGCTACTAAATTACCCAATGACTTAACCTAGCTGCATTGATGGGGCTGGAAAACAAAGCTGCAGTCCTTGACACGTGCAGAGTTAGGAGGGGACGCCTGCAAGAGTTCCAGACCTTCCACCTGCCACCAGCAACTACAACCATGGTCAGAGATGCCCCATCCCATGCCTGGTCCCAGCCTTAGGTGGCCGAGCGCTGCGGGGGGAGACCACGGGGCAAACCCCCACTCCAGACACCGTTCTCACAATGCAGAGCCCCCAGAGACAGGTAGGTCAGATCTTGCAAACAAGGGCAAGGCTGTTCCTAGGAACCATTCCCTTTATTCAGGCCCCTCAACCCCCATCTCCTTGGCTGCGCATGGACTGGATGCAGGATTTCATCAGAACACCAAACTAGGAAGCTGTAAAATCACTGTGCAAAAAACCAATTATACCTATTTTCATAAGAGCCAATTTAAGCTTGTATTTAGGTCCCCTCACATACTCCTACGTTACATAAAGCATTTCTTTCACTTGAAATGTAGCTTTCTAAAGGCCATTTTGCTTAATTTAATAGATACTTAATGTGGGTCTGCAAATCTCTGGAAGTGTAACCAATGAAGACACATGGCTGCAAGATACAGCATGATCCCTTCCTGATCAAACAGAAAGAATACAAGGGGATGAAAAGCGTTTCCAAACCCATGAACCTGCTGAGACTGGAGTGCACTTGTGGACTGAAGAGCAGCAAAACCCTGTGGTCAAGTCAAAAGAGAAATTCCTGAACATCCACAGGCAGCTGTTAACCCAGCCAAGAGCCGTCAGCGCCTGCAGGACAGATCCTTCCCGCACTGCACAACCACATCGGCTGAGCCGAGCCCACGCAGGCATGCCTCCCTCAGGTTTCAAAGAGCTGCTTTCTGAGCTTAAATTAAATACATGCAGTCATCTTTGCCTTTTTTTTTTTTTAAAAAAAAAAAGCTACACTAATAAAAAGCTCATAGTGAATCTATTAAATTGAAGTTGTCCATTATGATTATTGTTCCCTACAATTCAGGCCTGGATGGCAATTCAGTGGATGTTGAAAAGTATTTATCAATAAAACCCATGAGAATGATGAGGATTAAAACCTATCAACAACACAAGATGTGTTTGTAACCCCATAGTTTGCTCTGCGCCTCGCTGGGTGCATGCAGGACCCCCCCTGAGATTTCTGCCTCCTGCCCTCTCCCATTCTGGAGCCTATCTCTGGCACATCAGTCGACAGCACAGACATCACCTGCATTCCCAGCAAGATCTGGAAAAGGCGCAATTTGTATATACTGCTATGAATAAGTCACCCTAGAAAAATATAAAACATTCATTGGATTACACGCCAGTGATCAGTAGCACTACACCTCATGGTGTGTTTGAGCACGTCAGAGAGGAAGACTGAACTCAAGAGTGCATCTTCTAATTCAAGCACAGTCTCATTACAGCAATACAAGTGTAACAACAGAAGTGAGATACCTGTTTATTATATGAACTATTATCGCAAATTCAGATAATTTTACTTTGTGTGAAGCAAATGTCCATAAATCATGTTGTCCCTAAAGTCTCCTAAAGGAAGCATCTAACAGGCCAAGGTACTTCCAGAGCTCAGTCCTAAAGAGCCTAATCTGTATCTGCCAGTCTAAGTTACTGAAGCCAAGAGACCACCTTTGATAAAATGGAATAATGATGGAAAGAATGAAAAAAAAAACATGGAAGGAACAGGACCTGTTCCTCCAGGAAAGCAGCAGAGACATCTGCCTTCAGCAAAGCTCAGCCCCTGCAGCCTAAGCCAGCACCAGGGACGTTGATGCTCTCTGACTCTCCAGGAACCATGTCTCATCGCACCCAGACTTGTGAAGAGCACAAGGAAATCCAGGCTGGTTTCAAGTCTGGAGCATGCTCCAGGAACAAGTCCAACCCTGGGCCACTGTAGATTTCATCCCAGCAGCTCCAACAGCTGGCCAGAGCCCTCAGCAGGGTGGGAAATGGCTCGGGAAGGTGCAAAAGGCTTGGGCACAGCTTCACTTTGGAAGCGGTATTTTTTGTTTTATTAGAAATAACAGTATTAATCATAATATTAAACAGAAACCACTAAAGGTTGAGAATTTCCATAGTCACCCAGCACAGAGCCCAGCCTGCAGCAAGCAGCTTCCCTGGGACTGTCCTCGGCAGCTGGAGCCACAGGTCCATCGCACACGGATGGGAGAGGCAGCAAGCAGATTTGGCAGGATGGTTGCAGAACTCGGCTCTGGAAATGTTAAGTCTTAATGCTCAGCAGTTAGATGTCTTTTGGGAATCCATCCAACAGCACTGCTTCCTTCCCACTTGCCCTGCAGGTAAATCTAGCATGTGGTTTACACAATCTGTGGACTGAAATAAAGCAAGAGCATAAGAAGAAAGCTGTTCAGACATCAGGAGAGGCTCATCAGTCCTTTGGGCAGAAGCCTGGGTCACGTCCCCTTCCACCGGCCGGGGGCCTGTCCCCCTCCATGAGAGCACCTCAGCAAAGGCACAGCCATCAGAGCATCAGGAGCAGGACAGCAACAACATGTTGCCCAATTCCTCCAATTCCTCCACGTTTTTGGCTAGCATCGATGCTTAAATTCTACTTACAGAAATTTGAGTCTGTAAGCCCTGTGGTCCAGTTGAGTCCTTTAGAAATGAAATGCAAATGAGTAGTGACCATATGAGTCCCGCAGGCTTGGGGAGATGGGTCCACAGCCGCCCCCGAACCTCCCAGCACTGGTACAGCGCACCTCTGCATGGTGGATGAGCGTCATTCCAGACGTGGGCTGTTTCTGAAGTGCTGTGCTCTGCAAGACCTGGCTGGATCCCCCTCTCCCAGGGACGAAGCCCAGGGTGCAGAGCTGGCAGGGACAGAGCCAGCCACAGCTCCATCACCCTGTGACCTGCAGCGCTCCCTGCCCTGGCTCCTCTTGGTTGCTCCTCCCAAACTCCCTCCTTCGCACCATCCACTCAGGCACCCAAACACCAGCCCCAGTGCCCAGTTCTCCCACAGCGAGCAGGGCAGGGGCAAACTCTGCCTCCCCAGAGTAAAAGAAAAAAACCCAAACAAAGCAATTCTGAGATGGCTGCAGCCAGGGCTGCTTTTGGTAGTGGAGTTATGAAGGAGAAAATGAATTTTCACACTAGTGATATGGGAGAGAGGCAGAGGAAGGCCATCTCATAAGATGCAGGTTGTCTTCTGCCTGAGATTTTAAATCACTGAAGATGCATTTTGAAAGAAAACTGACTCAGCTGACCACGATTGTCTCTACTAAAATGGTGCACCACTATTCTGCCTAATATGCAAATGGAAAACCCTACCACTGATCATCAATAGCAAGTTAATTAAGTATTAAGCCAAATACTGCATGTGAAGTATATAATGTCTAAGGTCTGCAACAGCAAAGAGCTGGACTTTGCTACTACAAATACTTATAGTGTAAGTTAATCTCTAAATTTTAAGGAATTTAGAAGAGACTACCATAGCAGTTACAATGGTGAGCTCCTTAGGAGACAAGCTAGACACTCAATCTCACATATCATACCTATGTTAACATTTAAATAGGACCTAGTGTCATGATCCTTAGCAATGAGCAGATGCAGTTTTGAGTAATGGTTAGTGTTACTTAACCAGTTATACTCACTAATGTAATTGACACCTATTCCATCATCCTTAATACACCCACTTCTTCTCCGATACCATAAATAGATTAGAAAAGTTTCTGCAGATGGCCATGACCCCATTTGTTTGTGCACTTAGCCATGTATGAATCACTCTTGGCTTGTAGCAGCACTCTGGAATTACTGAAAGATAACTAGTCGGCACAGACACCAATAAATGAATCATGCTTTCCACAAGACCAAACCTTTGGGCTTTTACAGAATCCAATTACAAAGTAAGAAGAAAAGAACAAAGAAATTACTCAGTCTATTTGCACAAAGTCATGCAGAGTTGATTCATAGTTTTACAGAATTATTACTGACAAACATTTGTAGGGGGTTAGGATAACAAACCAGCTACTTAACATATTGGACTGAAGAGACGGGAAAAAATCCCCACATCACGTCCTGCAGATATTCTTTAAAAGTAGAATTGATTTTTGTGCAAGGATCTCTTTCCATTCTTGGTATGCTCCAAACCTGGTGGTTAATCAACTTTCACTCTCTGAGGCTAAATTCTGCTTTGCTGGGTTGCTTAGGCCAAGTTTGCAAATGCTGAGAATCCTATTGCCGCTGTTGAGTGCACACACCTCAGGCCAGCAAACCACCACAGGCACAAGCGGGGTCTCCTCAACCAAGCAGAGAACTGCCACGGGCAAAAGCACTTGCCTTTCTAAATGCACACTTTTGAACATATACCACAAACAAAAAATTAGCCAGTCTGAGGCATTTTATTAGAGGTATGTGCAAGACTGAATACACCGAAAACAAATGTGTGAACCATTTGAAAGCACTGTGGCCATCCACTGACACCGACAACCTGTGAGGCAAGTTTCAAAGGACGTGCCAGGTGCCTTTATGTACCACCTGTGACAACACTAGCACACACCACACACTGAGAAAACCACACCCTCATCTAGATGGAGCATAAGCCTAGTCTTGTATCAAGGAGAAACTAGAATCCTGAATACTTGGAGAAAAAAGGAGATACTGTATCGATTACAACCATAGCAATGTTATCTTGCTGCATGCAGTGAAACAAACTACTATTAAATTAAAATAAAAATCTAAAGGTGAAAGGGGACTTGGTGCCAACCTGAGCTTGGAGTATGCATCCGTGCATTGGTCGTAGCATCTCTGAGCATAATGGCTGAATTTACAAGTCTCACAGCCACGCAGCCTCACAAGCTTCACTTCAGCATCCCGTACCACAGAGATGTGTGGAATAATAGCGGTAAAGTCCAACTGAACAAAGTCACTGACATCTTGGAAAAGGATGCAACTTAAATGTAAACATGATGCTATTTGTTTAAG
Organism: Gallinago undulata; assembly: GCA_026546715.1. NCBI lineage: Eukaryota > Metazoa > Chordata > Aves > Charadriiformes > Scolopacidae > Gallinago > Gallinago undulata. The sequence continues at coordinate 100,407 of JAOTQQ010000005.1, forward strand.
GCCTTCCAGTGATGCTACATGTCACTGCCAACCCAACCTCACATGCTAATTTAGCTTGCACATGACTTGTGTCCTCTTCTGCACACCAGCCAAACCTGGTCCACAAGCACAGATCTGCCAGCCAGGAATAGCTTAGAGTTACAGCTCAGCAGAGGTCACAAACAGCACCTGAAAAGCTACCACACAGCTCTAAATCAATTTGGGAAAACTTGCCTATTTGTCCCTCACCCTTAATACTGCTGATTTCCCAAGAGAGGTATAAACTCTGCCCCAAACTGGTTGCAAGAAGGAAAGATGCTACGCAAGATTTAAATGAAAACTTTAATAAACATTCCCTATTCTTACTCTCTCTCCTACTCTACCCATACTACATAAACTAACGCAACAAGCTGTCTTGTACAAGAATATGTCGGTGACAACAAACTTCTTCCTCCAAGAGTTTATCTCCACTGTAGATAGAAGGGCAAGAAAAAAGTTCCCAATAGCATCACTGTAGCAGCAGTGGGTTGTCTTTTGGAAGCTCAAGTCACTAGAATCAAGGTCTTCAGCCAGAATAAAAGGATGCATACGCTAAACAGTAATGTGTCCGTTGGAAGGGGAAAAAAAAAAAAATAAAAAAAAAAAAGCTGTATCAGGAACTTGCAATACTAGGTGGATACTTAGGTAAACACTGTACAACATACCACAGCAAAAATGCTAATGCAAGTTTAGGTTTCACACTGGAGATATTTCAAAAGATTTGCAAAGCTTTGATAATATTTAACATCTCTACTAATTTCCTTTTTGGTGTAATCATAAAATTACCATAGTCGGCAAAAGATCTGGGATGAACTACAAGTTCTAGCTGGCTCCGAAGCCAGCAAGAATATGTGCTGTTACTATTTTCTCTAGAAACATACCTCTGCAAAACTGACTTAAAATGAGAAAAGAAATTGTGAAACTGTCATTACAAAGAAGCATTTAAAACGCAGATCAAAGTGCTGCCTTAGAAGCTGTATTCCTTGCCAAATCATCATCGCTCTCTTTACTCTCAATAGCTCCCCAAATTCACTGATTTGGATTATAAACTCCTATAGCTGAAATTTATCTGCTTTACAAAACAAAGCAAAACAAACAAACAAAAAACCCAACCAACCAAAAAAAAAAAAAAAACAAAACCAACCCAAAAAAAAACGAACTCCACAACTCCTTTCGCTGGTTACCAACTACTTCATCAACCAGTTCATTTTGAACTACTTTCCTGTATTACTAAATCAGTTAACTTTCCCAAATGTGTTTATACCTGTACATACAAACAGACAGTGTCCTCATACTTTTTCAAGTGCTGACAACTCATCAGCTCTCCAAGGCACAGACAACCTACGGCCACCGCACTGCCGGCAGCTCGGGCGGCCACTCCTGCCACAGCGGCACAGTGCCCAGTGTTGGCACTGCCACAACTGCTGGCATTGCTCCGCTGCACTCTGCACTCGCCCATTGCTCCTCAGAGAGCTCCAAGGCCACCACTACGTCCAGCGCAGCAAGGAAGAAGTAGCCCTGCACCATCAGCTCTGAAGGACAGATATGATGGGCCGGGTCCTGCTCTCCTGGAGGTAAGCCTTGTGCCAAAATCCCCCTTGCTGCTCAGCGGGGCTGGACTTGGCCACACTGCTCATGGACAGAGCAGGTCTCTGATGTGTTTCCTTACCTGGAATCTGCCCAAGTGACCTACCTTCTGCCATCCAAAGTAATTATAAAATACCCACCTGGCAATTTAACCACACATACAGGAAGAACACCACGTAAAATATCCCCATCAACATTAGTGATTCCTTTACTTTATGGACGTCTAGGAGTATGCTCACGGTGTGAATTGAGTTTCCACTTAATTGCATTAAAGTGGCCCTTGTACCTTTCTCCTCGCAAGCCTTCCAGCCAGTCTTTATTACTTTGATGAAACATGCTAACAACAGATGCATCATCTAATCGGAGAACTTCAGGGATCTGGTAAGACAAATCACACTCCATGGATGGGATTTCTTTCCCAGAAGCAAACTGGTAGTCAGTTTTTACATGAAACACCAAATTCTGAAGGTTGCTATTACCTGAAACAAGCCCAACAGACGTGACTGTACAATGAGTTACTCAGGAAAGAAGTTGGATTGTAATTACTGTCTATTAGTGACACCATGCATTTTGGTACTTCTCTTGAAAAGGTCTTCTCACATCTACCCATTTATAATTTAGGTTTACAAATTCATTCTAAAACTGGATTTATCTAGCCACCAACTTTCAGCCTTGGGAATCTAAAAATATTAGTATATTTGGTGAGCAACAGCCAATAAAAGTAAGAAAGAACATACATTTGTTGGTACTCTTCTCTCCATCTGCAAAGGAAGCACACATAGTTCAGCTAATTCAATATCCTGAAAAATTACAGGTGACCCCAGTCCATGCCTTGGGAATCCCTGGCTTTAAGGACAGGAATATGCTTACTGTTTCCCCACACACCCTTCAGTGCCGGACCTCTCACAACCTGGTCTGAAAACATATTACTAAATAAAATGACTGCAAATTAAAGGCCTATTCAGGGGGCAGAGGATGTCTTCATGGCAGAAGGTCAAATACCCTCCCCCTGAATATATCTTGACACTGACTAAAGAAGAATAAGCCCTGTCTTGTCTCCGCTTTGCATTATATATGATCACCTCCAATTCTATAGGATCACCTCTGGTGCCGTGTGTGTGTCGGTCCTGCAGTGTAGCACAATACAATCCAGGTGTTCACCCAGAGAAAAGAAAAAGTTTCACTATTTTCCTCCCATTTCCTCCTCTGTGTCTTTTCATTCTCCCATTCAACACTGAGTATAAAACACTCAGATTAAAATCGCTACCTGAGGACACAAAATAAACTGCAATTTTATGACCCTCATGCTCTCTAGGCTCAGAGAATTAGGACTTTTACTGCTGCCCGCAGTACGAGAAGTGGGACCCGCAGAGCTGGGACCACAGAGTGCAAGGATCCCCGGGATAGCCAAGGGCACACATAGACACCTCGGGCCACCATAAGGAAAAGCCACATGTGCTCTGCTCCTCCTGGGGACGCTGATAGTGGCAAAAAGCAGCACTTGTCACAGAGACACAGCCAGAGCCAGACACAGGGACCTCCCTGGTGGGGCTGAAGTCAAGCAGAGATGCCAAAAACTGGATATACTCTGTACAAAGACTCTCTGGCTTCCCTCTGTGTCCCTACTTCCTGGAGGGGAGTCAAGAAGTACCTCTGCCCTGGAAGAAGCCGCTGCTATTGACACAGTATCAAGAAAAAAACATATTTGCCAAAAAAGCTGTCTGAAGTGGAAAGAAGAGGTGATCCCTGGTTGAGCCATCTGTGTTTGCTTTGTTATTAAACCAAAGAATGCGAAAACCTAGAAGTCCTTGCTCGGACAGATACCTGCTCTCACGGCTTGCTTGCCCCAGCCCAGGGACACTGCTGCGACACCGGCCTCAAGAACTTCTGCAGGCTGCGGGAACGGCCTCCCCACCTCGCCTCGGTGTAACGGCATGTCCGCACCTCCCCGCCACTTCAGCCATTACCGTGTGTGGAGCCGCTGCTGAGAGCCACCTGCCCTCGTGCCCTGCATCACCCCCTTGCAGGGACACGCAGTGCCTGGCAGAGGCAGGGTCCCCATCCTCAGTACCCAGAGCCCAGGGAGAAGCCCCTGCAAGGGCAAAGGTGGGTGCGAGGCGGCGGTGCCGGCTGGAGCGGGCAGCAGGCACTGCGGTTGGCACCAACCCAGCCAGCGACAGGAGCCCAGCTGCCCCGGGCCAGCAAGCGGGGAAGACAGGCACACAGCTCTGCTCCGCTGCCTGCACCAAATAATTAGTTATTTACAGGCTCTTCCGCCACGACAATCACCCCTGACCTCTTTCACCCAGCCAGAGCAATTAGAAACCACTGCCGCAGATGTCTGGCTGCTTAGCGTTGCCCAGCATATCGGCACTACCACCCCAGCAGGCAAGACTCTATGCCCCCACCCCCAAAAAGCCCTTTTATAATCCTAATCTGGGAGCGCCACACACGGAACCCAGCTGCTTCCTTCATCACAGCGCCGCAGCCTGGCATATGGAATAAAACCTGCAAAGAAATATTTTTGGGGACCAGTTGTACAGTTAGCCTAATTAGAGGATTAAATTAAAAGAGTATGCAGTTATGCCATTTTCCTGAAACATTCCTGCATGGTAACTTTGGGTAGAAAATTAAATAGCATCTGGTGGTAACTGCTATGAGGTTCCCTCAAAGTCATATTAGAAAGATAAATAAAATCAAGCCACTGGAGGGGGAGAGGGAAGAAAGCTGTAAAATGAATTTATCTTGGGGACACTCAATGCCATCCTTTCCACTGAACCCGGGTGGAAGAAGCGATCGGGTAACATCCCCTGCAGCGTAACCAAAGCCCTCCCGCAGCAGAGATGAGCTAACGCTGCCCGCCGTCAGTGGGAAATAAAACCAATAACATCAGTGGTAAAGAAACCTAGCCGAAAATGAAATAAGGATGGCAAGCATTGAAGGAGCTTGATCCAAGGCTCCTGGGGGGTAATGGGAATTCAGCGCCTGTGCGTCAAGACCCCAGTGCTAAGAGGGGATATAGGTGCAGCACTGGCAGCGGAAGAACCAGGGAAGGACCACAGGGGCCACATGGCGTCAGGCACGAGGCTCCCGCAACACCGGTCCAACTCTGGACAAGGTGTCCCCCAGTGAACCTCACTGCCTCCAGCCTCTCACTTCCCCCTCATCCATAACTGTCACCTGCCTCCTACCAAGCCTTTCATATCCTGAAAAAAGGGGGAAAGAAATTACAAAATATGCTATTTCTAAGAAGACAAGGAATTAAATTAAAAGCTTGAGTTGTTCCAACAAAACCTCATGCCAAGAATTAGACTGGAATAGAAGCTTTTTCTTCAAAAGACATTACACATTTTAATTCACAACTTTTATCATAAACATGAGCCTCGATCAGACAAAGTGAAGTCTCTCATCCTTGCAATTCTGTGGGACACGGTTTATGTTCACCAACTGGCTGACACAAAAAAGAACTGCATCTTCATTATTTATACACTGCTATTGGTATGCGCATCTAGCCTAGCCTGTTAAAGTCAGAAAAGAATAATGGTCTATTCAGTACTGGTAGTGTTAATAAAATCAGGCAAATCCAGCTTAGTTTTGTCTGAACACGAATGAGATTAAATCAAGATTAAATGTGCATACAGGACAAAGGGTATGGTTTATGCTAAAATTCAGAATGAACACATTTTAGTACTTGTTATACAAATGCTTACAGACCTTCCCCAGGACTTAAGACACCTGAATTAACAACAATGAAACTGAAGAAGGCAAAGGCAGACGATGCTGGACAAAAGCCATCCAAAATACCAAGGGACAGATGCTGGCTCTAAAACACTGCTCTGCAGCCCCACTGGAAGTAATGGGGCAGATCCTTTGCTAGCAGAAACAGGCACAGCTCGGCTGACTTTCCCCTACACACATCGAGTGTGAGCCTGCCCCGTCGCAGTGCCAGGAATATATGCAAAATCAAGACTCTTTCCCAAGTTTTCATTCTGGGCCATTTTGCATTAATCTGTGTAGGGTTTAGATTTCACGGCACAGAGCAAGACATTAAGTGGGGCATAGTCCTGACAACCCACCTAGACAGGGATGCCTTGAAAATCTTCCCTTAACAGAAAATACAATTCACTTTAAAGTGCAAGAGAAACCAACTCATTTCTCTTTCCTCAGCAAAAATTCTCTTTTGCTCTCATCTCCATGCACTTCATTTCTAAGAGGGTAAGAGCAAACAGAAAAGTAGTGGATATTTAGGTCGGGCACTGAAGTCACTGCTACTCCGAGAGGGCTGAAAAATGTTATTTAAAAAAGGCAAGCAGCCCTTCATAACAAGAAGCCCCCAGGGGCTGGAAGCAGGGTGGAACAGGTTCCCAAAGATAAGCCCTATTCAGATGCCGGAACCGCAGTGCTCCCTCACCCCCGGCAAGGCGAGGAGGGGGGATTTACAGGGGGCTAGTGGAGACCCCCAGAGGTCCCCGGAGCCGGGGCCCTACAGCATCACCCCGCTGGGGGGGCGGGGGGGGACCGTGGGGCAGGGGCGGCCGCACCAGCGGGAGCATCGCGGGGGCTGAAGGGGCGAGATGCGGATGGCGGCGGAGCCGAGGCGGGGACGAGCCAGGATTTCACAGAGCGATGCCGGGAGGACGCGGGGGAGGGGGAGGGCGGGGGGGGGCGGAGAGCGCGGGAGCCGCCGGCCCGGCCCGGACACTGTCGCGTCGTGTCACGCCCGCTCCGGACACCGCGACGGCAACAGATGAGCGAGCTCGCACAGCGGGGGAAAAAAATCGAACCCAAATCACTCGGAGAAGGCGCATCGCAGCGAGGAGTCCCGGCGCCGCCCGCGTTGCCCCCCGGGAACTTCCCCGCCCGCGGCGGAGCACGGGGCGCCGCCGTCCCCCCACCCCTGTTCCCGCACCCGCAGCGTCGGGCCGGTCGGCGGTAGGACGAGTACTTACTGATCTCCATGCTCTGGAACAAAGACCTTTTGCAGTTGCATGTGCAGGACACATTGGGCTGAATAGCTACGGCCGTGCTGTTCAGACCCATGAAGTTATACATTTAAAAAAAAAGAAAAAAAAAAGAAAAAAAAAAAGGGAAAAAAAAGAAAAAAAAATAGGCGACGGCGACACAAAGAACTTCACGGCCGCCGAGCGCTCTCCGGGCAGCACCACATAAAGCCGGGGCTCCTCCTCGGCGCGGGGGGGCGGGGGAAGGGAAATGCAGCTGCGATCAAAAATTGGAAATAAAAACCCCAGTGCGGCGCGACGCAGCGCCCCCCGCAGCGGGGCGGCGGGGCTCGGATCCGCGGTGCTCAGCGGGGCGCGGCGGCTGCTCCGCGCCCCCCTCGGCCCGGGAAGCGGCTGGGCTGGGCCAGGCCGCGGCGGCCCCGCACTTTTGTGGGGCGCGGCGCGGCGGGAGCGCGGAGGAGCGCGGAGGGAGCGCGGTGCCCGCCCGCTCCGCTCCCGCCCCCCGCGCTCATTCACGGCCACGGGGACGCGGCCGCGCGCCGCCGCCCGCCGCGGGCGGGCTCCGTGACGTCAGCGCCAGACGGGGACTGCCCTGTCCTCGCGCCGCCGCCGGGCGGGGGCGGGGCTGGCGGGCGCGCGCGCGCCCAGGGCCGCCCCGTGCGTGGCCGCAGGGGCGGGGGGAGTTGGGCCCGGAGTTGGTGGAGGGGGGAGGGAGGGGGCCGGGTCGTGATCGCCGCAGCCCCGCCGGTCCCGTTCCGCCCCAGCAGGGACTCCGCAAACAGCCCCAAAAGCGCCCGGATTTGCCCGTTCTGCGGGAAAACCGCACGCCAGGCGGGCTCAGTCCCGCGGCGCCCTCCCCGCCGCCACGGCACAAGAGCCGCGAAGCTTCGGGCTTTCTTTGCACGGAGCGTGCCCAAATGCAGCATTTCAAAGGAAAAACGGGAAAGACTGGAAAAGAAATGCAGGTGGCGGTTCGGCCACGGGTGAGGCCGGTGCAGGCTCCGCCGCCTCTGCAAACCGCAGAAACTACTTCCCGTTTCTGTTCCAAATCGCCCACTTTAAAATGGAGTGACCCTACTCACTTTCTAGTCAGGTAAAAGGAAAAAATCCGATCTCTTCCCCGAGTGCTCAATTTGCCAAGTTTTAGTCGAGACAGATTTTTATTTTTTTTCCTGGGAAATAAACCTGTGAAAACAGCTTTGTAATGAAAAATGCTTAAACAAACTTAACCATAGTGGTGCAAAGTAGCTGCTGTAATACTTGGTGAATCCTGTTCCTGGGAGATAACGATAACTTCAGTTACCTTCTAAGAAAGCATATTTTTTCCATAATTCTTGATAGCTCTGATTTGGGACTTGGAAGGATCTGGAGTCCCCAGCACGGCCGGTGCTCCTGAGAGATGCTGCTGGGGAGATCACACCGAGAAGGGTGAACCAAAACCAACGCAAAACGTTGAAAGCTGTAGAAACCACATGGGATGGATGGTGTCTAGAGTCAGGGCCAGTCATGCTGGCACTCACTGGTAAGGTGTGCCACCTTTGTTTTCCCCCCCAAAATGGAACTTATTTGTACATGACCACTTACTTACAAACTAATGTTAAATACATGCCTGCGTTTACTCCTGGGGCCCCATCCAGTCCTGTGAAAAGGAACAAGGAAAAGGAACAAGGAATTGCTGGGTTGTTTAATTGTTTACTCTCTGCCTCCCAACAGATGGGAACTCCCAACAGTTACTAATCCAAAGGAAACACGGAAGAGGATCTTGTGGCTCTGACAGAAATGAGCTTTGAGAAGTTTGTGCTCTACACTACATCTACACTAGAACTGGAAATCAAGCATTTTCAGTCCTTTTTTTTATTTTTGTAATATTTTGATCCCAGCCTCAGTTTCCTCATTGGTAGTGCAGGGGGGGGTAATTCTTACCTGCCTTCTTACCTCCTTGACCAGGGTGAGCGACAGTCTCTGCACTCTTTGCAGCAGCACAGGTGGCTTTGCTTCTTGCTGCCAGGCACAGCATCACCCGTGGGCCTTGGTCAGGGGGCACGGGGTGGGGAGGAGAAGCGCTGGGGCAGAGGCAGCCTCAGTGGAGGCGTCTGTCAGAGCCCAACAGGAGGGATGGCCACGCAGGCACCCAATGACCCGGTTGTGTCTCAGCCATGGAAGAGCGTCCACCCTCACCACGTGAATCGGCAGCTTCTTCTGGGGCAGGTTACAAGTTCGCAAAGCTTTGGTGGATGAAGGCTCCAGTTGCAGGCTGCTGCAAGTTCACACATCTCCCTAACCTTCCTTAAAAAAAAAAAAAAAAAAGAAAAGAAAAAGAAAAGGAAAAGAAAGATACCTGTTTGCACGTTGATGCTGGCTTAAAAATGCACTGTTCACCACTATCCCAATTTCATCTGAATGATTCATGTGGCTTTATGAACAATCAGCATTTTTCCACCATCATTTAAGAAAAAATGATTAAAGTCATCCCACATGGACTTGTAAAAATTAAAACATCAGCTAACTTAAATGCTTCACCCTTCTTTGTAATAATGATATCCACCCTCCAGCCCACTGCTGTTTGTCAGTTTCTTCTCTACCAGCAGCAAGTACAGCTCAGCTGGCAGGATACTCCCAGAATACACTTTTGTTGATTTTGGCTCCTGTATTTTGTCACTGATCAGCTTTTTCAGCTGCTTTTTATATTCTCCCTGGAGACACCTCCGATGGCTCCAGGGATGACTTTGGCACTGCCAGATCTCCCTTCACTTCCTGGTTTTGCCACAGAATTTCAGGGTGACCAAGGCCCACGCAGAAGCTTCAGCAATACCTGAGGAATTGAACAAACTGAATGATGTGGACACTTCAGTCTGCTCTGGCTGGTTTTGGACTATAACATAATTTCCTTCCCTCATGGCCAGACAAGAAGTCAGGCACTTGCCTGTGCAGTCACAATTCAATCTTTCCTTTTATTCCTCACTGCAACGCTTCAGCATTAGTTAAAGATTGAAACGACCCCACATAATCAGTATAGTGCAGCACTACAGGTAAATTCATAAAATGCAATTGGAAAGAGAGATCCATGTGAGAGACGAGTAATCCCAAGAGTCACGTCATTTTCTTCCAAAAGCAGTTGAGGCGATCTAAGGAAAAACAAAACAAAAAACTCCACAGCTCCCCAAAGCTTTGTTAACTAAACAGTTGTCCATTAAAGAGACCAAATATTTCACAGCATTAGTCTTTGGATTAATGTTAAATCAATATGCACTAACGCAATAGGGCAATAGTTACCATGGTGAATAATTCTGTATTTATTTTCAAGCAAGACTTATTTCTAACAATTCCAGACATGTTTTCCACTTTCTGGTGACTAACCTCTTAAATTAAGTGCATTTTTTAAAACTGTTTGATACCAGAAACTGGAGTTTTCTCCTGACAATTGGAACGATCTCTGCCACAACAGGAGAACAATGCCATGCAGGGAGGTGAATGCTCACCAGTTTTAGCTAAGGGCTCGTCTGCCTTTTAAATGTCTCAGGTGTGATTTAATTCACACTATCTGGTAGACTTTAAGCCTTTAGCAGACAATCCCTCATCCTTGTTCGGAACAGCAGCCGCCTTTTGCTTCTGAGACTTCAACCCACTTGCTAGGAGACAATAACCTGCCTCAACCAACACTCCACCCAGAAGGCCCGAAATCTCCTGCCCTCTCCCCCCAGCCTGCTCCCTCCAGGGTAACCCTGGGCACCAGCTGCCGTCACCACCCCGGGCACCTCCCAGCTGTCCCCGGGTGCTTCCCGTCAGCTCTAAGCAGGGCTGCACTGGGCCCCGTTTTTTCTCCCCAACCGGCAGGGCTGAAAAGTCCATGAGTATTTGTTTGTGATGAAGATTTTTATCGAAGGCCCCAGAACTGTTGTTCCAGCCCGTTGTGTCATGGGGGGCGCGGTACAGCCCTGGACAGCGTCCCCCAAACAGCCCCGACCCCCACGCCCGCCTCGCCAGTACGTGGTGCCGCGCGCACCCACGGACGCACGCGTGTCCACGCCTGGGGCGCGCACCGGGAACCGGGCGGAATCCAGCGACCTACACTGAAATGGAGACGGAGAGGCACGAAAAGGAGTGGCTCCGTTCTTTTAAAGTCCGGTGGGCGGTGCCCGGTGTCACAGAGCGGCGTTTCCCCGCCCCTCACCTGTAAACGACGCGAGGGCTCAGCCAATCAGACGCGGGAAAACCCAGCCGCGGGGCGCGGGACAGCCAATCAGCAGAGGGAGGCGGTGCGCACACGGCCGCGTGGGCTCCAGCTCCACGTGGGGCGGGGCCGTGACCGCGCCGTGACCCGGTCCCACGACAAAGGCGCAGCTCGCGCCTTCCCGCGCCGCCGCCTTAAAGGGCGAGGCCCGGAGTTGGCGTGCGTTTAGGGGGCCGTGAGTGTCCGTCCGGAGGTCCTGGGCCGAGCAGTAGCCAACCGCCTCCTCGCCCAGGCTCTCTGGAGCCGCGGCTGGGCCTGGCCTGTGCCCGTGAACTCGCCTGCTCCCTGCGCGGGGCCCGACGGGGTCCCGGCCCGCACCCAGCGGCGGCCGCGCCGCCAGCACCGCACCCCCGCCTTCCTGCGGACCTCAGTTGCTTCACGCCCTCGACGCGCCTCTCCGCGGCACCCGGGAAAACACACACCAAGAACGTCCTGGGGGGTAGCGGGGCTGCTGCGGGGGAGTGCGCGGTGGGGACGGAGGTGGGCCCTGCCGCTCCGGGCGGTGGGCACGGGCACAGCTGAGCCGACCCCCGGCCCAGGCCCGCGGGCAAGGCGCGGCTGAACTCGGCTCAGCCCCGGTTGCACACCGAGGGGCCTGGCTGCACATCTGACATCGTCATCGCTAGCTAATAAACCTGTTAACTGGGAAGCTTCAATGCCACAGAGACAGAAAAAGAAACAAACAGGAGGACTAGGAAAGAGGGAGGATCCTGGAACACAAATGTTCCCATAAATGCCTTTTCCGTAAGTCTATTTACTCAGCTGCTGAAATGATTTCAACTGAGTGATTAGTCTTACATGCTAAAATCAAACCATCCATTCTCTTCTCTGATAGTCAAAAATCCTACATTTGTTACTTTATCTGCAGTCTTCCTTTTCCCCCTCCTTTTGTTTAACGGAGAGAGTTTCTGCAGTACTTGATCCCCAGAGGCACTGTATCATCACTGGGCTCAGAGGGGAATCGCAGATATTGAAATTGGTTGTTTCAATCCCACTTGACTGCAGAGCTGAATCCTCGCTCACAAGTCTTTGTTTCCTAACGCGAAAGAGACAAAATACGTAATTCGAGACCCTGATTTTCAAAGAGAATGAAAAGAAAATATTTAACTTTAGATAAGAACAACCTTAAAATATACATTTGATCTCCTGGGGTGCTTTGGGGTGTTTGTACCCCCAGACCTGTGGGATGAGGCTGTCTGGGGGTACTCTGTTTTCTAAGACCTATGCCAGGAAAAATAGAGGTACGGAAGACACCATGTGTTTGGTTTGTGTGGCACGGGTTTGGTACCAGGGTGAGGGTGGCTACAGGGGTGGCTTCTGTGAGAAGCTGCCAGAAGCTTCCCCTGTGTCTGATAGAGCCAATGCCACCAGCAAGTTGGACCCAATGCTGGGCAAGGCCAAGCCCATCAGTGACAGTGGCAGCACCTCTGGGAGAACATGTTTAAGAAGAGAAGGGATAACATGCGTGACAACAGCCAGGAGAAAGGAGTGAGAGAAACAACTATATAGAAAACCAAGGTCAGTGGAGATGGAGGGGAGGAGGCGCTCCAGGTACTGGAGCAGAGATTCGCCTGCAGCCTGTGGTGAAGACCACTGTGACGCAGGCTGTCCCCTGCAGCCCAGGGAAGTCCAGGGTGGAGCAGGTAGATGTCTGAGGGAGGCTGTGACCCCATGGATAGCCAGTGCCAGAGCAGGCTCCTGGCAGGACCTGCACCCTCATAGAGAGAAGAGCACAAGCAGGAGCAGGGAAGAGCATGTGGAGCACTCCCCTTGAGGAGGAAGGAGCAGCAGAGACAATGTGTAATGGACTGATTGCAATCCCCATTCCCTGTCTGTTACCAATCATCTCTAGTTTTATTGGAATGTTTAAAAAGCCAAATTTTTGTACTTTTCTCAAATCGTGGAGTCTTGCCTGAGCCTGGTACTGCTTGGCACAAAGAGAACTTACAGGCACATCTAATTAAATCATATGAATCAGGGATACTGAATTTTTGAAGGGCTTTTTTATTGTTGTTATTGCAGCTTTAGATTTTTAATGATTCTGATAATCTGTGAAATTATTAACTCTAAGTCTTAAGAGACAAGACAGAAAATACACCTTTTGGGGACTCCAGGGGCCATGTGTGAATCTGATTTTCCAAATGAAAAGTTATAATATCAGTTAAAACCTAGAAGCTTCACTTTCACAAAACTTTAATGCTAGATTTTATACAGTTAATACATCGACAGTGTTTCCAAGGAAACCAATATGCCCTGTTCTCACTGAACTAAATCTCACTATTAAAACAATTAAAAACTTAGTTTGGGTTCTCTCCCTTCCTCCCTCTCTCTCCTTTTGATATTATCGTATGCATTGTAATTAAAAACACGATTGTGATAAATTTTTTTTACACATATGTAGGCTACACTGTAGATTACCTAAAGGAAGATTGACTCCAAGAGCATAATAACTGAATCAAATATATTGCTTCAATTGAGCAAAACCAAATGAACAGGAGTCTTGAAAAATCAACTATAGCCACTGCTCATCTCTGAAGACTATTGACCATAGCTGATGGAGTCTAATACTCTGTCAGGCTGTGAAAAGCGTGTGTTTAGGTATTAGATGTAGCTTGGACAAATTCCTGAATCTCAGATGACATGCTATGGTGAGACAGTCCTGGCTGGCGGCAGCTCTGGCTCGCCAAAGGGGAAAAGCCACCTCCCAGAGGCAGTGACACAGACAGTGCTCGGGCACTGGCATTCAGCTCTTCGGAAGGAATTCTCCTGATTTTTTCCGCTGGGTGACCAAGCAACGGATTTTAAGGTCACAGTGGCTACAGAACGCATCCATTTCACAACCCTGTTTCCGCAAAGCTGTTGCACAACGCGCCCAACGTGACTGCACCAATGCTTCACTGCACCCGCAGAAAGGTCAGGTGCCAAGGGATGGAGCTGCTCAAAAGCTACACACAGCTTTGGAGGGGCTTCCCTTCTCCCTGTCTTTCCAACCGCTTGTTCATACACCTGCACCCCAAGGCCCAGCTGCAGAAATCGACCAAGTGAGAATGAACCAACACCTCCACCTGCGCCCATGCACTCTGTGATGCCAGAGAGTCTGCAGAAAGAAGGGGACTGACAATCTGTCACTAATTGCAGGCTTTGAACATCTGACGGGATTTTACAGCAGCTGCTGAAGTGCCTCCCTCTAAAACTGGGTGGTACAGACAGGGCAACTGATGCCCTTCTTTTGAGGAAGTTCCTTGTTCTGCCAGGTTTTGGGAGTGCTGGCCCCAAATCAGCGCCAGAGGCACCTTCCACGGGCCAGAGCATGGCACAGCCCCAGGCACTGCAGCGCTTCGTAAGCCTCAAGCCCCTCTTTGTTTGTACTGATTTAGAGAGCACCATTGCTGTCCTCAGGAGCTGGAAAACAAACAGGAGCCACAGGTGCCAGCGCCAAGGAGATTAAGGCCTTGATGTAAACACACAGTTCAGGCTCTGTGTCCAAAGTGTTTTGCTGGTTTGATCTGAAGAGGAAAAAGGATCCAGCCACAGGGCTTAGGGGTCTGCCTGCCGACAAGAGGGATCTGCAGGTCAAGAGGCTCATGAAAAGAGGAAACCAGTTCCAATCACGAGGGGTGAATGCCACCAGGAAGGCAGTCAATACAGCCCCACGCTTTGTTTTCCCCGCATTGTGTTCCAGGCTCTGCCTGCTGCATATTGACTCGGCTTTTTTGTTCCCTGTGTGTGCAACTTCCACTCCCATGGCAAGAGGCTGAGCACGAAGGAAGGGAGCAGTCGGCACAGAGATGTTTCATGTAGATCCAAGAGCTAAATCTGGCCCTGGCTTGTGTGCTCCCTCAACTCCCCAGGGAGCAGAAGGGAAATGCAGACAGAGCTGCTTCCTCCACCATTGTCTGTGCACTTGGACATCCTTCTGCCCACGACAGTGGAGGGCAGGAATGGGGACAGCATGTCTGAGGAGCTTCCGGGTTGCCTCACGCCTCTGCACAGGGCTGGATGGAGAAACTGGAGCACAGCCCAGGCTCTGGCTTCACTCCATGGGGTTACCTTAGGCATTGGGTTGCCCAGAAGATTGAGGGAAATTGATCTCGCTCACTTCTTCACACACATCTTTTAGGATACTGCATGTTTCTGTGTGTGCTCTTTGCAAATGCAGTTTCCTGTGAAAAAATCCCAGCCTTGCTAACATCCCACATGTAATGTGATACATTCCCATTCATACACTTCCCACCACTCCGACACACAGCACTGTACAACCAAAGAGACAGAACACATACTGAACATCTGCACTCAGAAATACCGGATTCTTCTGGTGTGCAGGGGGTGGCTTGGAGTTATTTGAGTGGGTTTTCCCCCCCCTTTTCCAGAAGAGTTTGGAAAATTACTTTCCACCATCTGCCCTGAAAGAGCTAGGAAATATTTGGAATACATTCCATTCTCCTAATGAACACGCAGCAGCAGGGGTGCAGCAAATAAAAGAAAGAAAATCTTTCTAATGAACAACAAATGAAGTAGAAATCACATCTACATAGTTTCAGCTTTTGTTGCCTATAGCTTTAGGGTGATTCATGGAGACAAAAAGCAATGAATGTGCTGTAGACCCAGGTCTAGCATGGCGTGCAGAAGTCTTGCCATGACCCAAGCCATATTTGTTTTGGATACAAATACAGACTCTCACCAGCTTCCTTTTCTTTTAATTGATAAAAAAGCAGGGGAAGAATTGAAGTATGGTTCCTACAACTCTTGTTAATACTCCTCAAAACATGTTGAATTTCCAGGATACTGTCAAATATATATTAGTATTCATGACACAATTCATGTTGCTTCCAACTGGTATATAGAGCTCTATCACGCTCTTTTGTTAAAAAAGTAACAATGTGCTCAAACTGAAGAAATTAGTGGTTCTTTCTCTGAGGAATAAGGCCAAAAAGCTCCTCATGATCCATGCTCTTCATAGACTGGGGACAAATGCTGCTGTACATGGTCAGAGGTAAATTTTCAGACCAACCACAGTAGAAATTAAGGCCTTCTCTCAAGTACTCTTTGTGCCATTATGAGTATGCAATTAGCGGTTCTCTCAAGAGCCTTGCCCAAGTTTCCACACAAGGTTTTTGGTGTCAGGAACTTGGACAAAGCAAGTAGAAACCTCAGTTTGAGGCTCAGACACTGTGTGAAGTACAGTTTGACCCATCACAGCTGGCCTTAGCACAGGAGAAGTGGGAGGAATAAAGCATTCAGAGCTGCAACCCCCCTATCCTTATCAGCAAAGCCTCTGCTCAGATACTGTGACTTTTCCTCACTCCTCTTTAATGGCAGACTTACTTTCTTGCACCAGTCCACAGGCTCTAGCCCAAAATACTCAAGGAGTGATAGTGCCAACAGAGAACTCAAATCAGCAGCTTGAAAGCTGAGGCATCTCCCAGCCCATCCCTTAAAGGAAAAGCCATGGGAGCACAGGGAATGTTTCCAGCCTGCACTGAGTGTCATCACACTGGCCACAGCAAGCCAAAAGCAGCATCACCAAACCAGGCAGACCTGGATAGAAGGAGGAAGGCTTAGTCTTACAAATGTGACCTTAGAAGATACTACTGACATTTTCTGCACTACACTGAAATCCTAGATTGATGCCACACATTTCCTATTCCCCAGAGCAGAGTTCCTCACTGGAAAAATCACCAACAGGTGAGATAGGAAACTATATAGCAGGAAATCCATCTCATCCTGCCCCTATGGAAAGTTTCTGAAAGTCTGGAGCCCTAGAGATGTGCATATAGCAACTGATTACATCAGGAATAAAAGTGGTGGCCAGGTAGGCAACGCTCTGTAGGTACAACAATACCTGCTCTTCTCTATGCAGTCTCTGTGTCCTTCATTGGATGCAGGAAGATTGGGATAGAAGGCTTTCTGGATTTCCTCTTTGCACCTGGTATTTTCACCTGTTTCTGTGCTGAGGTGCTGATTTTTTCATGCATGCCCTCATTTACTTGGAGCCTAACTGTGAAATTCCTTCAAACATTTAACCTGCAAGAAAGCAGTTTCCCCAACAAGACCTTACATGACCAGGCCTCCTTACTTAATACTGTCTTCTGCATATATGTTCACCTTCCTTGTCTTCCATTCCTTGCAGTTTTACCCACCTGAAAGGGCAACTGAATTCAGCATCCTAGACTCATTGAATAGCCACTTGGTTCCCCCTTGTTCTTGGTCTCTCACACTGAAGTGCACAAGAAAAAAGAGAAAGAAATAAAAGGTAAGAGAGAGAAACAGAACGTTCCTACAAAAAAGCAATTTCTTGGCTGGCCTTTTTTTTTTTTTTAAACTCCCCTCAATATGGCAGGAGATATTTCTGTCTGAACAAATCCTTCTCCCTCCCAATCAGTCCAGCTTCCCTTGCTTCTGCAGCGCAGTCACACTGTTCATATCAGTTCGTTGCTGTGAAAATTAATGTGACAATGCAAAAGGCAACATAATGAGTAAAGGTGTGTGAAATAGTCCTGGAGATACACGAAGTGAATTCAAATGCAAGGTATTCCCTCCTTACCCTTTCTCCCATTCTACAAGCTGCTACATTTCTGAAAATGGGACCGTTTTCAAATGGGCTATATTTGCAGAGCAAAGATGGATGCTATTTTTATTGCAAATTAGCAGATTTCTTAGCAGATCCAACCTCATTTGCAAGTGAAAGTGACTCTACTTACCATGCAGATATAGGTCTTATGTTGGAAACTCATGGAAATTCATGTTTTGAACATACTTACAGAAGAAAAAAAAATAGACCCTGCCTTTATTTCTGGCTGAGACTACCTCCACTGAAGAAACACCAGTGGGGCAGCACGTATTTGCTAAACTACTACATTATGTGAGCAAGTGGGAGCAAACATGATGCAGCTTCTAGCTGTGTTCCATGAACATCTAAGGGCCTGGGGACTTCAGAGTCCACGGAGACATGAGAAAAGGTGTTCAGCTGCTAGCAGCCTGGAATTTGCAACACAGGGATCCACACTTTTCCCTGGAAAGTTTTGAATGGTCTGCATATTGATGAGGACTGAAAAATCACTACCCTGATATGTAGGGCTAGCTAAGGTTGTCCATGGTCTGCACTGATGTGACAAACTCAGTGTAGTAAACAGGACAAGGGCAAAACATTCATTTAATACTTAGTCCTGAAAAAGATGCCATTTCAGAATGCCAAAATTTTTCATTAGATTGAAAAAAAAAACAGTTGAAAAAAACAGGGAAATAAAGCACTGCATTTAAATGCTACTTAATCAAAAGATTTTCAGGGCTTTTTGTTTCAACATGAGATTATTCAGTTAAAATTGAACTTACAACTTGAGAAAGGTGAGAGAATGGTTAAACACCACCCAAATAAACCAGGAGAAGTAGTCATTACATCCCAAACTGTGCCAGTTGTGTCAAGACCAAACCCACTTCATAAAAATTACTGAGAAAGTAAAATTCAGAGGAGTAATAGAAAAGACTGCGTGCATTTTTAAAACTTTCATACAACATTGGTGCTGGATTCCCAGAAGTGTGACTTTGGGTTCATTTACAGCTCCACCATGAAAGTGAACTAAAAAGATTAAGAAAAAAAAAAATATCTTCATTTTAATATGAGCATTGCAAGAAGAAAGTGAAAAATAGAAGAGCAGGCAGGGAAAGCATAGAGCTCAGGTTTCAAGAAGTGGAGTGTAATTTAAAGAGTGCAATTTCTACCTGCCAAACTTGCACATGCATTCCTTCCACCTGGAGCCATACAGCAGGCGTGAACCTGTTTGTACCTCTCCCTACAGGAGCACAATGGGGAGAACCAGTGGTGTGAGTATTCAGATATGCTAACAAATTCCTCTGACAGATGCCAGTTTTGCAGTTACCTGCTGCACATGAAAAAGCAGAAGGTGAGCTGCGTGTCAGCCCTGCTGTTACATTGCAGCATGATGGGCTCAGGTCTTCTTTCTCCCTATTCCACCCCAATGTGTTTTGGGGGTCTACAAGCTGCCATTTCCATCATGTCCATTAAAATGTACAGATCATATTCCTGAACACTGTTACCAAGGACTTCAACGAGACTATTTTTGCCATAAGTGAGTTCAAAATCAGAGGTAACATGTTAAAAACACCTAAGTTCATCTTACAGAAATAAGCAAGTATTCAAAACTAAAGTTGTAAAAACAAAACAACAAAAAAAGTCTCAAACACAACATCCCAAACCTCCACTATTCTGCAAGCCCTGTTTCATACACATTAAGGAGCAGGCATTTAACACTCCATGTACCTATCCCAGACACCGATTGACTCCCCTGTGAGTGAGGACACCCTCACGTTGGTATTGTGGTGGCAGCACAGGATGTATCATTGCAACAGAAGTTACATTTTGGAAACTGAAAACAACCCACCCAAACCCCATGCTTCCCTTGTTCACAGTTTTTACAGGCCTTATTTTCCTTAATATAGGAACAGAGACTATATTTTCTTATTACTGACAAACAGATCAGGATATTCTTTTGCGAGCAGAAGGCCTCCTATAGTTTGTAGCAAGCATGAATTATTGCAGTGTCTTCCTCCAAACAAGTGAACATCTGTATCCCATTTTCACTGGCACTGCGAGATACCTGGCGCAGCCCCAAAAGGGAATGTTTAGCTACAAGGGTTTAAAATATGCAGTAATTTGCTGTTGTGTTATCTTCTGGTACTCTCTGCTTTGGAAAAAAAAATATGCTTTATCAGTAAAGTCCTCCCACTGTCTATTTGCCTTGCTATAGCCCAGAATGAAATTAATCAAGTAAAACAATTTTGAAAGCCTCATTTATTTTCCCTCCTGAAGAGTGATGCTTATGGAAGCCAGTTGGAGCAGGATTCTATGGAGGATGGGACATTTCACATCCGTCCCTCCACTTCTCCTAGCGAGGATGTTTTATACAGACACAGGGGGACTGTAAGTTTACTCAGTCCTCCCAAGGACAGTATTACTGGGAGAGCGATATTCAGCAATCCAAGAGTGGGAGATTCACAAAAAGAAAGTCCTGGAGCTCTTTTAGACCATTATTACATCCATGCCTTTTGAAAACATGTCTAAGATCATGTCTTTGTTGAAAGCAACGTGTGTTTTACAGCAGATTTCTATCTACAGCTATTAGCTGTGTTGTATAAAATTCTAGGGCAGAAATACCCAGTTTCTAGGGCTTTCAGCTCAGCTGTTACATCCAGACTCTGCTTGGGCATCTCAGATTCGTTCTCCAGAGCATCCAAGATGTTCATGTAGATAATTATCTTTTTTTTTTTTTTAATACTGAAACATCTGTATTTCTTACTTTGAGAACTGTTCCTTTGCCCTCTCATGGCCAAGCAGAACACTACTGTAAAGATCTTTTTCTTGGTTGCTTGCATTTACCTGGTCACTCTTCTCTGCACTCCCAGATGGGTGCCCCCCATTTAGACAGATGCTCCTTTGGGGTGATCTCCATTCCATGCACCTCCACTGCCAGTGCTGGCACTGGAGTGGAGTGAAATGGGGATCTCCCCAACAGTAAGTCATCAGCTGCTGCTGTGTCCCGCCTGCCCAGCTCAGAAACCATCCTTCACCCCACACCCTACCCCAAGCTTTGAAAAAAGTCACAGCTATCTCCTTCAAACCCTTTTTTAATATTCCCCTCTTTCAATGATTTCTATATAAAAGGGAAAAACAAAGCCTCAGCACTGGTGTGTGCTGTGACTATCGCCTGTGCAATATTACTCACATTTTTCCTCATCTTTTGTAGCTTCCCATAAGGATTACAGGGAAGGGGATGCCCATCTTCCCTGCATTTGTACAAACATTGAGCAATGGGTCTTCACTCCTTTGGGCTGCTGGAGCTCTTAGATAGTTATGAGTAGTTGTATCACTACTACTTTAGTCAGTTCTGCTGGTTGCATTAGTGCTCCCATCAGAGTGTCACCATCCCATTTGCTAAATGAACTCATATAATCTAAGGCATTGTCACCTCAATATTCAATTACAGTTTCATTAATTCATTGGTGAATGAGGGCAGATTTCCCCCAGTGGATTAAAAATGTTCAGAATCCCTTTTCTTAGGTGTTGCTCCAAGTAAAAGTCTCTTAGTCCTTTATGCTGAGAGTGACAAGATGTGGCTGGAGTGTGCTAACCAAGGCAGCCATCCCTGCACGGTCCCTCTGTGTACCCCCTGCACAGGACAAGCCTGGAGCAAATGCCTCCAATGGGAAGATGGCAAATCCTTGATTAACAGCTTGGCCTTTCTCCATAGCTGGGAAACTGAGGCACCCATAGCAGATGACTGCGTTTAAGTCACAGATGGGAAGAGAGATTCAGGCAGAGCCAAGTTTTGATCCAAACTATTTAGACCACACATCATGTCTGATGACTAAAACGATGGCATTACTACTCTGCTTGGCTCTGGAACAAGAGACAATTAAATGGTAGGAAAATTCCTGTTATTAAATGTCCACCGGGAAGCTCGACTGACAAATATGAAACAAATTCATAAATATCAGCAAACAGTTGAGCTATAGAAATAAAAATGAGAGAGAAGTTAATATGCCTGTGAAAAGAAACACACTGTTACATCGTAACTGCCCTGGAAACCCTCTCACCTCAGGGCAAGCAGGGCTTTTGGAGCAGGCTTCAGAAAAGTGACATTAGTTAATCTGCAAATAGTCTTGCTTTCAAGTGTCTTCAATAAGGAAGATATCCCCCAAAACATTTACATCAATTTAAATTCACCTCCTGCAATACGCAGTATTTTCACAGAGAGAGATGAAGTCTCATTACAGCTCCTGTGCAAATAAACTTTCACCAGTGTTGGAGGATTCTGGCGCCGGGGCTGCAGGATCCATCCCTGATGCTGCCGGCCCCGGTGCGCTCCCTTCCCAGCTCCCATCCAGCAGAGCGTCAAAGGGGAAGGACTGCCACTTGCCCAAATGTGATAGACTATTGCTGCAGGCAGGAGTAACTTGTCTTGTCAGTGTTCAATTAGCACCAAGTTAAACTAAATGTCTTGTGAATATTTCATAAGGATCTGCCAGCATCATATCTGAACTCTCTGGCTTTTACCAAGCCATTTCCCTTCCAAAGTGACATGATGTGGAATTAAAGAGGAATGATGAGCCAATCTTGCTCGTTTGATTATCTGCTCAAGAATTATGCTGTATAACAAAAAAGTAGTAATTAAAAAAACAATACAAAATACTCCAGCAATAACTGCCACCTAAAATTATCCTTTGATAATAAACTGCCTTTGAACAAAGTGAGAGTTTATATAAAGCACAGCTCTTCTTTTTCTGACTGTAAATTTATTGTAGCTTTCCCCTTTACTTTGTGAGTTACAGGAGCTGATGTCAGCTTTTATATTGCCCATCTTGGTTTTTGGTTGTTTGGTTTTCTTCTCCACAAAAAGCTTAGGAGTTAAATGGGTTGGAATAGACCTTAAAAGCCAGGACTACCTCATAACTTGAAATGCCAAATCTGCAGCAAGCACCACGTGAGCTGCACAAGTGCGGAGTTCTGAGCAGAGCTTGCTGTGGGATCTGGGGCAGGAAAAAAAGACACACAAATGCAAATACCTCAGCACTGCAGACCAGCCTCTAAGCAGACGTGCAAATTGCAGGCTGGAAATCTGTGGGATATGCATCACCTGCCTGGGGGTCCTGGGCAGTAAGTCACCAGGGAGGCAGCTTCTGGGCCTCGCAGCAGGGCTTCTGGGGCACCCACTGAGCCCTGGCAGAGTGGGAAAGAGGTCAGAAAAGTAGAGACAGCAAGATCTCAAGGGTTACTGTGCCGATTGCTCACAGTCCCTGCTGAAGAATAGCAGCTTCCTCCAAGGAGGTATAGGTGCCACTGGACAGGAAGAGCCTCTCCCAGACTTTCTGCTGAGGCTACCAATAAGGAGATCAGATGGTTCCAAAGCCACCATTTCACCTCATCCATCATACCACCAAATGATAAATGATCCTGGGTCTGCACCAGCCTGGGCTGATACTCTGCAAAACACAGCCAGATGTCTGAGCTCCGCTTGCCGAGGAGATGGTCCCCTCATCCGATGGACAGGCTAAACTAGAAAGTTCTGCTGGCTTGGCTACATGGGCTGGGATGAATGTCTCAGTGAAGTGCATTTGCACAAGCAGAACAAGTGCCAAGACAGGTTTTAAAGTTATCTCAGCAGGTAAAGAGCAACAGCAAGTCTGAAATAACCACAGGGACTAAATAACTTCACTTGTGCAATGCTAAGTGGCCCCACAGATAATCTCACCTAGCCATACTGCCTTTAGGTATTGAGTCTCATCACCACCACATTTTACAGGAAAAGAGTTAGCATATATAAGCTATCTGCCCATGAAGAAAATAAAAATTACACCTCTTGATAATGAAGACTGAAAAGGAAGAGCCACCTGGAAGCTATTCTACAGCACTGAATACAATGCAGTTATATGTTGCTGCAACTGTATTGATATAACAGAAAAAACTTTCTCACATAGGCAGGATCTGGGTTTTTCCATTTTAAGAATAGTATTTTACAGCATAATACGTATAAATATATAGCAGCTCCTCACCTCTTGTCTCCCTCCCCTTAGTGCCCAGTCCTTGCCCACCTGGATTACTCACTTTGCTGCTACAGCCCCTACCTGCTGCCCACACCAGCAAGAACTGCTATGGACCCTGCAGGCGTTCTCTCCATCCGCCTGCCTCGGCGAGCAGGAACATGCGGAGAGGAGACACGCAGGCAGCCACTGCCTCCCTTCTCCCCAGCCCCATGGCGAGCACAGTGGGCAGGGGCCCCATGGCCCCAGTCCCAAGGACACATCCCAGCTCCAACACTGCAGCAAAGGGGAAGAAGTTCATGGCAAACCCACATGGGAGGCCTGAGAAAAACCCTGGCTGTGCAAATGGCCAGCAAGGGGACATTTCTCAAAAGGGCCAAATTAATTAAGAGCTCAAGTCCCAGTAAAATTTGCACTCACTTAAGCTGTCTTGAAAACCAATATTTCCCTTTCTTGCTTCAGCCCATTTATCCTCAGGAACATTCCAGTGAAGAGTTCTACAACGACCAAAAAAAAAAGCCTTATAAAAGGGGTGGGAGCAGCAGGAAGGAGGGGCAGGGAACTCCAGAGAGATTGGAGGCACCTGGGGAGAGAGGAACTAGACCTGCAGGAGAAAACAAGACATAGCTCTGTGCTTCTCTGGGACAGGGCACTGCTATTAAACCCTACGCTAATACATGCTAATTAATGCCCACCACCCCCACCCAGTCTTTCCAGATAACGAGAGAGTTGGCTGTGCTGGACAAGGAGATTGGCAGAAAGCTGTATTCGCACCTGAGCGAATATTGCCGGGGGGGGGGGAGGGAGGGGGATAAAGCCCAGCACAGGATGTTTAAAGGCTTCCATAATTTGTTTAACAGACTTGAAGACCTACTAGCATTTAACTGCTGCAGATATAGATGTTATACAAACAGCAGAGCAAACCCAAGCGTGCCTGGTCTGGAATATTAATACATCCCTCCAAGGGCAATGGAAATAGGGAAGCACCCATGGATCACATACACAGCCGGCATTTGGCTGTGGACAGGCAGCCTCATTAACAGCAGAATGCCCTGAGTTTCCTGACTTACAAATACTGACGTTTACTCTCCCCAAATGGCTGAACTAATTTACTGATAGTGGTGGTGGCATCCTTCCAGCAGATGGGACTGATACATTTTGTACATAGACCTGTTGGGGTTTTTGACACAGTCACTTGTCTGAGTGCCAGCATCTGAAAAATAATTCAGGAGGCCTTTTATGGCTCCAAACTTCAGGCTTTTGGGATCTTTTCCATTTTTTTTTTTTTTCTGTTAGACAATCACAAAGAAAGGGAATACCACTGAAGCCTGGGCAGATAAATCATGGAATAGATTTCCCTGATTCCGTGTTCAGCTGTATAGCCATTGCCAGAGTAAATTCAAGGATGTGCTTTAAAATGCCAAAACATATCAATAATGGTCATCTATGAAAATAATGATTACAGGAAAGGGATCTTTTTGTAAGCCTTAAAGAGAAAATACAATTCATCCCAAGTTTTCCTGGGAAAAAGTCCCATATGAATTGAATATTTCTTCTGGAGTTTCAGGTTGTGAGCTGAAAAGCAGTGGCTGGAACGGTCTGAATGTCGCCAGAGCTTTTTCGACCCACCCAGTCCCACTAGCTTTTAGCAGGCTGTTAGAAATAATCAGGAGGTTGTAAAAATAATATTTCTGACTTGATTAACATGGTTCCACTTAGCCACTCTGAGGCTCTTGGTTTTTGTCCTCGATAATCAATGGGTAGAGGCTGCTATTGAATGTGTAATTGCTAACCAGCAGATTGTAGGTCAGCCTCAGCCTTCTGCAGCGAAGGGGGTGAGAAAAGAGCAAGGAGAGGGACCCAAGAGGAGGGTCATGAGATAGATAAGTAATTTTACAGCTTTACAAGAGGGCATAGCAGATGTGTAACTGCTCCTATAAACAAGGGGACCCAGCAGGACAGGGAATGAAGGGCTTTTCTACTATTGCCTTGTATATCTGCCAAAAATCTCATCTATCATCAGGCACAGGTGGGAGTGTGACAGTCACTGAATTAAGGGCCCTCAAAGCCTCAGCCCTTGCTGTGGCATGGACACTGGGAGTCAGCAAAGGTGCCACAGCACCCACCAGGAAACAAAAGGGTTCCTGGGACTCACATGGCACTGGCAGGACCTGAGACCTGTGCTCAAACACCAGAGAGGGCTGAATTAGGATCAGCTCCTGGTTCTCTGCACGTGGAGACCCCAGCTAGTGCCTTGCGTTCTCACCATGGCAGATGGCCCCACACCAACCCGGTTCCCCCTGCCGAATGCATTGCACCAGCTCCCGCCCGGGTCTCCATCGGCAGGCACTGCCTCTGCAGCGAGGTGGGGATGCCCCTGGCACCCCTTGCAGCTCTCTGTGGTTGAAAGCCACAAAAAAAGCCCAATTTTTGTAAGCATTATAGTTCACCTGGTGCCTCCAGGTTTCTGTGAGATGTTTTATTGCATTAATGTTGTCAAATGGTGACATTTCAGAGTGTAAGTCAGAGGATTGTTGTTAATGCCAATTTAATGGTGCTAAAATGATTAAATATGGCAGGCTTTTAAATAATGAGACACATAAAAGGTGTTAATAACCTCTTAAGTGCTTTAATAATATTCTACGCTATCATAAAATGTTAGTAATTGGGCCTCTTAACTTTCATCTGCCATAAAGTAATGAAAGAAAAAATCTCAACAGAGGTGCTGAATGGTTGAAAATTTTGCTTAAATAAAAGAAAAAATGAACAATGGTAAAACTGTTTGTTAGGAAAAAAAGGAAAGAATTAACTGGAAAGCCCAATGGAACATGCATTTTAATATCATGCAAATTCTTAGCATTTCCAAAAAATGTCTTTGATATAAGGTACTGCAAGAACAAAGGATCCAAATACAGGCATGATGGCTCACTGCTAACCCCAACATCAGATGGGCTGCTTAGTCTGATGTAAGACAAAGCTCTTGATTACCTGTGGGAGTTTGAAATGGCATCTCACTTGTACGTAACAGACCAAGGATAAACCTGGGCTACTCTCACAGACTGTGCAGTCCAACATAGCATCTTACACCAGTCAATAACATTGGATCTGCTCCTGCAACAGGACATAGAATCATGTAGTCATAGTTTGGGTTGAAAAACACCCTTAGAGGTCATCTAGTTCCACCTCCCTGCAATGAGGGCTGTAAAATCCTCCTCCAGGCCACTGCTTAAATCCCACCCAGAAAATAACCATAGGGGCTGTAGCAGTGTCCATAGAATGTACTGACACTGGGATGCCTTAAGACTCAGCAGACTTCCCAGCATCATTTCCAGTAACGTTCTTTAGGTCTCTTCCGCCTAAATACCAATCCAACTCAATCAAACTACTGTGAAAAACCTGTATCAGTAAAATAATTTTCATTAATGGAGATTTGCAAGCTCCTGATTCAACAGCTCTCCTAGCGAAACCCTTTTAAGGTCTTCCTAGCTACTGGCTTATGTGCTTTGCTTTCCTTTTTCACTTGTCAACATGGGCACCCAGTTCATTTTAAGAACAGGGGCTCTGAAATTACTCTAAAAAAGAATCTCTGAATTTTGGGCCTTACCACATAACAGGTAGTGCAACAGAGCACTTCTGAGCCATGCCAGCCCATCTCTGTGAAACATGGATAGCTGGGATTTTTACCAGCCTTCTATTTATAACTCTGCATCATGCAGACAGGGAGCGAGAGCGGAACCATGTGAGTGAGGCAACCAATTGCTCAGCAGAAATAACAACAGGAAACAGCAGAAGCCAGGAGTTTGCCCACAGGCATTGAAAAAATTTATAACTAGCAAATTGATTTTGAGTAGTCTAAATTTGCTTGGAGATAAATCTGGTACAGAACAAATGCTCCATCTAACAGAGAACTGATTCACCAAATACAGTGTTCTTAGATCCATGTAGAAGACTCTTGGCTGCTGTGAATGATTGTTCTTTTTTTGGGGGGGGGAAAGGAGGTGTTGCTTGGGGTTTTTTTTTGGCTTTATGTTGCAGACAAGACCATTATTATTTTCTTGTTATGGGTTAGTGCCGATCCCATTGAAGTCAATGACAATTTTTCCATTAGCTCCGATGAAGGACTTGGCCTCATAAAAGCAATTATTCATCCATACATAAAGTACTTCCTTGACTCTTGTATTTAAGAGGCAGTGTCTGCTACCCACTCAGTGGCATCTCTCTCCAACACAGCTACAATCTGTGAAGTTCCTCCATGCTCCACTGCAGGCCCCAGCATCCCAGAAAAGGGTCACATTTCTTCTTACTGAGAGGCTTTTTAGTTCATTTGATGTCCCCATTATTTGAGAACTATCTCTCCTTTTGTCTATTAGGTAAATTCTGGATGAGCTTATTATTCTGGTTTGGTTTGTAACAATCCCTCTGGATCCATCTTTATGCTTATTAGGATTATAGAAATGCAATCTAATTTGTGCTAAAGCATAGAAATTCAGCTCCCCTATGATCTATGCTGTTCAACATGCCATTGCTATGTCTGCAACACAGCTCTGATGCATACACACTAGTGGGAGTAGCGGGGGGAGGGGGGGGAGGTGGTTACAGGCCAAGCAGGGAACCCCACTGAGACAAATACCTGAGCTCTGGTGAGCCTCGGGACCAGAAGTGAAACCAATTGGTTTACAGACAGTTCTTTTTAATTCCCTTTCAACTCCCCATGAAATACTCATTTTTTTTCAGCTTGACTGGAAATCATCAACCTCCTTTTGTGGCTGTAAGTGCAATCTATATTGTGATCAATGTTCCTGGAATGTCAAAAGATGTGCAAAGCCAAAGAGATGCTCATGTGCTTTTTAAAACTCATTCTCTATGTTTTTTTGTCTGTACGCTAGTTCAGATCGTAGCTCGTCCGAGTGTCTGCCTTGGTTTTGCTTGCAGAGCTCTGTGCACATCTTCAGCAACATGAAGAAATGCAGCCAAACCAGACACAACAATAGCTAGCAATGATTGGTTTCTGGTGTTGATTGGGTAAGTTAATTAAGAGCAGAAGTTATTTTGCTAGGATAGATTAGAAAAAAATGCAGAGAAGGTGTTTATTTTTGTGGTTCAATGGCTTTGGTTTCTGGAAAAATATCTCCAGACCTGATATTGTGCTTCAGCGTGACTCCTGTATTGCAGCAGAAACCTTGCTGTGGCACTGACACTTCAGTTCCTTCCTGATTTCACCCCTGAACTTTTAAAGGTCTAGTACCTCCTCTGGCACCTTGCCTGAGCTTTTTCCCCCACCTTTTGCCAGGAGCAATCTTGCCCCATTGGCGAAGAGGCAAACACACAGGACAGGGTAACGCCACCAGAAAGAAAAGGCTTTTCACCCTTCCTTACAGCAGAGTTAGGACCGGGCTCTGCAGCAGGAGAGCTGCCATGCCTGCAGTGGGGATGGTGAGGGCCAGAAAAGGTCCACCCTGGGCAACCAGCAGCCCCTGGGCCATTCCTAATGCCAGGAGAGACACCAGGGCAGAGGTGCTGCCACGATGACAGGGCCCCATTGGCCACCTGGGCTCCTTCTTGTCAAGGCTGAGCATCAAGTATTTGGTTTCTCCGAACTCCATACTAACTTCAACCAAGGTTTGTCTTAAAGATCCTTTGAGTGCCATTTAATGTCTAATATGCTATGCTCTACACCATGTAAAAGAAGCAGACAAAAAAAATAAATCAATAAAGTGCTTGCAAAGTTGCTTTGTACTGAGTTTCACAGGCATATTTAGAAACCCTATCTTCCCTGCCACTCACCTCATGAAGTTATTCTTGGAGAAGAAAAACTGGGATATACTTTGCAGCCAAAAGTAAAGTCATAAAGAAGTTTGCTCACGTTCCTCAACACATGAGATACAGAGTTAATTAAAAATTGTTCTATGTACAACAGGTTTGTTTCACTGGAAAATGTCACTGATGTAAGGCTGTTCTACTCTTGTTGCCAACTACATTGAATTGACTCCATTATAAGCTTACTCCTCCTCCCTCTCCATTACTTTTCTTCCAATAATAAACCAGAGAGATCTTAGATCCCACTTTTTTGTTGGAAAAGGTGCATTAGGATCAGCTGAGCTGGAGCAGCCATTTTATGTCCCTCCAGTCCCTGTTTATCTGTGGTTCTACAGAAGCACAAACACTTGCCCCAACCCTGCAAGTATAAATGAGGTATTTGATCCTACAGGCACGGTGCTGTTAAAAGATTTTTAATTAGATAAATATATTTTATAAAAAGATTTTGCAGAATAGTTGCCTCTAGCAACTGTAACAATCTTGAAGCTTCATCTTCTAAAAGGAAAGAAAACTCTTGCAGGAGACTACTGCATTATATAAAAATGAAAGATGGTATTACAGAATTAATAGGAACGGGCCAATGGAAATGTAGTCCCACTCCTGGAAAAGGGAGTTTGCTTTATTACTGACTTCAAATAACACATGGATTTGTGCTCTGATTTTTCCAGCCAGATTGCCAGGTCTCAGCCATGGGCTGGAGGAATAGCTGGACCAGGCTGGAGGGAGATCCTGTGAGAGCTCTCTTTCCGCAGCTGACATGCTTCAGAAGGCATCATGCAAACATCAGCCCTGGAGAAAGCCCTTGGCTTTCCCCACACTGCCAGCCTTGGGGCTTCACGAACTACCTGGGGCATCCTCATCCAAACACAGCTTGATGTCATCTGTACCCTGCCCTTCGCAGTACGGCCTTATCTCAGCAAGGTTTCCTGAGTTCGCTTCCTTGCTAGCCAGACAGCCTGGAAATATTCCTGAGATCAGGAAAACAGGGTAGCCATCCCTCACTGCCTGGGGGTGGGCAACTAGTAGAGAACAGGCCACATTCTGCAGACCAGTGCATTCCAGGGTACCCTGCCTGGCTAGACACAGAGAGGAGGTGTACCCAGACCTCTTGATCTTACCACCACAGCTGGGAGTCCTAGGAAAGAGTGATGTTAAGTTTAGACAAAAGCCTGGTTCATGCTGAGGTGACCAGTGGCTACTTTAATGCCCCTTGTCTCCATCCAGCTCAAAGCCACAGTGAGGGTGTTCTGAACCACCTCTGAATGCCATGTCCCTGAGGACAGGGTTACTGTAGGACTCTCCCTCTTCCCCTTGCAGAGACCAGTGAATGAAACTTCCCAATATGCTGGCAAGAAGAGGAGTTTTATCCCTGTAGGCTCAGTGCAGGATAGCAGCTGGAATGAGAACTTTTCCATTCTCACCCCCATACTCAGTATATTTAGCCCTGACCTAGAAAGACCATCCTTTCTAGGGCTGAGTTGTGATTCAGACAGTCTGCTTGCTGAGCAGAGACTGCCAACTGTGCCGAATCATAGCGGATTAGAGGTGGGAGAGACCCTGAAAAACAATACACCCAGGCAAATGCAGTGGGTTTGGAGAATTTAATGAAAATTATATTTAACACCATTTTGGTGACTTAAAGAAAAATTAAAACAAACAACCTTCACACCTTTCAAAATAACCCTACCTGTCTCTGGTGGGAGAGAAGAGACTAGGAAAATGTTGCTATTTTAAATAACAGTGGAACAGGGTAAGAAAGAATAAACATATCGACAGATACATATATCTAGGTATAGACACAGGCACATCTCCAGATGAAGGAGGGGACACTTTTTCTGAGGAAGGAAGGATGGACAGAGAGGCAGACACTTTCTTGCAATTTAGGGGAAATTCTGTCTTTAAGCAAAACAAATCCTGTCATGACTAAGGGGAAACAAGAGGAAAAGAAAAAAAAAAAGTATGAGAAGATGTCTGGAAACATGTAAAATGCTGGTACAGAAATGTCTGCTGTGAAGTCAAAAAGTGTGGGACCACAGACCCATCCTTTGCCTTATCTCCAAGCCTGTGAGAAAATAGGAGGAGGTACACATAGTTCTTATAAAGCACTAATACAGCGAGGGAGTTAAAGGGGAAAATACTGCATAGCCCAGTCTGGAGAGAGCAGAACGGGAGACTAAACACAACAGTTTAACAAATAATTACAGGTTCTTTATATGGACTAGAATTTGTAATCTGCCTTCATCCAATTCTCTTTGCACGGTTTAGGATTACAATGCCAAAGGGATCATAGGGAATCATGAAATAATGTCCTGTGTTTCAGCACAGAGCAGACAGTCCCTGAGGGTTTTAGACAGTCCATGTGATACTCTTTTCATGAAACATTTACTATGTTGTACTCAAGTGTTCACTCCGTTGCACCTCAGCAAACTCAGTGGATGTTCTGTTACCATCACTCACATGTGCAGGATGTTTGCAGCCATTAAAAGTGATGAGAAAAACACCTGACCTGGATATGTTCTCAGGATTTAAATTCAGTTAAATGTGGGCATCGAATATTTGCCACACCATAAAACATAGTGGGGAATCAGGAAATAGTATCTCGCATTTCAACAAATGCTCAGTCTCTGAGGAATTCCACCGTCCATTTGATCCACTTGGTATGTAGAAGTACAATTTCTAGTCATCTATAAGTTTATCTTAACTGCATGGAGAAGACAGCAGTATGACAGCAGTGCTGCACTGATATCTGGGGGGCTGTGGATCAGTCACCAGCCCTGCAACAGACCCCCTGACAGGTCAGAGCCATTTGGTTTCCTGTCTGTGGACCAAGCCCCTCCTCTTCTGTCCCACAGACATTCGCTGCCCCTGGACCGGACCGGCACCTCCTGGTTTCCCTGAACGTACATAATGACATGGAGATGGGGCTGATCTTTAACTGAATTGCAAACAAAAAGAAGCCAGTCCACATTCCCTATTTAATTTTAATGTATAGAGAGAATTCTAATTTTTGTGTGTTTGCTTTTGTGTCTCCCCTCTTCTCCCTTTCCTTTGGAAAACACTGCTGGAAAGCATTTCTTTGGAAAACGCTGGTTTGCTGGAGGTGGAGCTGGAGCTGGGAAGCTGCAGGTTTCCCAGCCTGAAGGGAAGACTGAAGCCTCTCCTTGGCTCTGGGTTGGCACAAGCTGGTATTGCAGCTCCCCCAGCTCTTGCTGGAAAGAAGCCCACCTGGGCTGGGCACCCTGAGACACAGACACTGTGCCAGCTTTAGTATGTCCAATGGCGCTTTTGTGTTGTTTTTTAAGAGAACGGCTTAACTAAAGAAACAAAGTCTTGTAGTCAATAATCAATATTAGTAAGAATAAATGCTGTTAAATATTAGTCTAACAACTCAGTATTGCTGTTTCAGAGAAACTTGAATGTTTGTACAAAATCTTTCAGGAGTCAAAAAGGAAAGAGACATTACCTGAAGTCAAATAAAAGATATTGTTTGACTATAAATAAAAGGTTGGATTTTTTTACATTATAAGTGTATTTTAAACATTTCTAAATAATGCTGGAAGAAATTGCAAAAGGACAGTTTGCAAGAAATGGAAATGTTTTGCTTAGAAATACCTTCAAAAACATTTCAACTTTTTTGTATTTTTGTTTCTTTCTTACACAAATAGTTTGGTAAACTGACATGGGTTTTGGAAACACTGCAGTATCACCTACTCTGCATTTTTTGCCCCCCTAAAAAATTACCAAAACCACGTGTTCAATTCTAACTGGGAAATTTCTTTTAACAAATTATATAATAAAAGGCGTGACTTTAAGCACATGCTTAAACCCATTTAGTTTTGGTGAGTTAAGCACAGACTTAAATTAAGGAACTACCAAGTGCTTTGCTGAGCAAATCCGCAGTCGGTCACCGAGCAAGTGCCTGGGCTGAGTGGCGTCCTGGCACACATGCTGGAAAGTGGAAATAAAGCACAGAGAAATAAACAGAAAAATAAACATGGCACTTGGGAGATTCTGAGCTTTGTTTTACAGTATTTCAAAGGTGTGTTTTGTATGCTTTAAAAAATCCTGTTATTCAGGAGCCCAGAATTGCTCTTGCCTCTCCGGCTCTGATGAATAGCAGAGGCGCAGCATGCAGCCCTTTATTCGGAGGGAGCCTTAATCATTCCCCTCCTGAAACTGCTGCTCCATTTGACTGACAGAATTAGAAGCAATCCACATATTGGAGGGGAAAAAAGAAAGGCAGACCCATTTGGTTGTCAGACTGTGGGTACAAACACAAAGCTTTTAGCAAAAAAAGAAAAAAAAAAAGAAGAAAAATTTGTTGCCCTCCTAAATCACATCTATATTAATGACATGAAAGACAGGCTTAAGAGGAAAATTAGAAATCTTTCTTTCCAGCTTTTCTTTTTTAATGCCCAACCATGTACTTCATCTTTCCAGAGAGCAGTGCCATTAAACATGCAGCTGACAGTCGCGAGTGCTTTAGACGGGCTGCAGCCAGACTGGTCTGAGGCAAGGTGAAGCATTTCAGTCACACTTGCGCTGTGGGCACGGCTGTGAGCCCTTCTGCACTGGGCGATGCTGAGCCACACCACAGCCACCGATACGGCCCCTGAGTTCCCGGTCACTACCCCTGCGTGGCAACAGAGAGGACTGAGAGACCAGAGTGCTCTGGTGGGGCCATGCAGTCGGCCATACAACCCAAGAGTCCTGACACCTCAGTCATTTGGGACTCCCCAACCCTTGATATCCTCTTCCAGAGGGAATTAGCAGCTTTTTTCTTGTGGCAGAACAACTCTCTGGTGCTGCAACCTGCCAGCAATGGCTCCAGTGTGACTCCAAAGCCTCAAGAGCACTCAAAGGATGTCCTCTGCATTGGCAGACCAATAGCATATCTGTCTTTATCAAGGTACTTTGGATTGCTGAAGGAAGAAGAGTGTTGGTTCTCCTCGCCCATGCCATAAAAGAGGCTGCTTCTGTCTCCAGAGCAGCCACAGATCTCTGCATTTCTCCTCTGTTCATTTTCCTACATAGGCTCCAGGGAAAACACCAGAAAGACAGAGAAACCTCAGTGTCTTGCGGAATCACAGACATAGATGCAACCATCTTCAGATGAAAATAATTCCTTTAAATTTCCCCAAACCCAAGTTCTGTTCTCCCCGGAGGCAATACATAATTAACACAACTGACATACCTACTCTGTGTAGCGTGTGCATGCTTGTGTGTATATACATTTATATACACACATACATGTTCTTCTTCTTCTGCATGAATCTCCTGTGGAAGACTGTTACAGTCATGTATAACTGCCTGTGCTCAGACTTACTGCAAAGATACCTTCTTGGGTTTTATTGTCTGTGACCACTATACTGATGTTTTACAGCAGCCTAATTACAGACAATCCACTTTAAACCCTGACATGCAGTGCTAAGTTATTCTGCAGGTTGAATGAGTAGATATAACATTTCTTTGTGTTCTCTAAAATTGTGTAGCATTATTAACTGGATTTGTCAATGGCAGAACTGTGTGGAAAAATTAATCTATTTAAAAATGGTCCTTGATTTCCCATCCCCAGCGGCACTGAATGCATAGTGTTTGGGAAATGTTTTTTTCATGAAGGAAGTGGAGGATTAGAAAATTAAATGGTTTCATCTGAAACCTCCTGCACAACTTAGTTTATAACAATAAAGGGCAATGACGGTTTCTTACAAATTAATTGAGAGGGAAAACAGAATAAAGGAAAAATCAAAATGAATAATCCAGGAGCTTCCAGGTCTTGCTCTCTGGCTCTACCTGTGCTACACAGTCCAAATGGATACAGCTCCCATCTTCTCATAGCACTGTTATGATAGATAATAAAACTAATTTAATTTTCTATCACTCTCTTCATCTTAATGGACACCCAGAGATTTCACAAGTGTAGAAGGGCAGTCCACAAAACCACATATTTACTGGAATGAAGAGGCACAGAAAAAGAAAAATCTTGGGTGGAAATACCATAAGAAATACTGTAACGAAAAATAGGCTTTAAAAATTGAAAACACATAAAGGACAACATAGAGCACAGGAGAAACAGGCTGAATAAAGCATGCTGCTATTAAAGTCCTGGAGCTCAGTCCCGAAGGGATTTGCATGTTTCCGATGCAGACTGTGATTTCTCATTTCTGAATGCCACTGGAAGGCCGTGGGTCTGCAGAGACACTGGTGTCTGCAGAGCCATCCCTGCGTGGTGACAAGTAGCTATTCCCTCCCAGGCTCAGTCTAGCACATTAAAAACCCTACAGTATCTTTCTTTTTTCAGCTCTCTGCTTCAAAGGCTCTCTAATGTGTTACCATTACCCCGTGCTCATCCCCACCACAGCGATAAGCGCAGTATAAATAGCTACCAGTAGATGACAGATAGAACATGGACATGACAACAGTGTCCTCTCCCTGCTCCTACAGTTGCACAGCGATATCTGTGGTGATCCACTCAGCTGTGGGACTGCAGGAACACGGTGGAGAGACAGGAGTTGAGCTGAAGCATGGCAAACCTTTCATGCTGTCCCAAAACCCCATCAAAGGCAAACGTACAGGTGAATATTTATCTGAGCAAAGTAATAACCTCAGGGTTAATTAGGACTTGGCATAATTTAAGAGTGGGTCATAACTAGGAATTGTAATTTCATGTTCTGTGCTTCACTGAGCTCCCACTTCAGCTCTTCTAAAACCCTGCAGCAGTGCTATCCAGCTGAGGGATAGTGGAGAGGATTAAAAATCAGCTCCTCATCTCATGCTAATTCTGTTTTCCTGACTGTCCTCCTGCATCCAAAGTAGCAAGATATGAGCAGGATGCCCAGCTTTGGGTACTGTAATTTGAGAAAGTCATAGATTGATTGTGAGAGGCCAGAGAAGAGCAAACAGGAATAAGAGATTTGGAAAACACGAGGTTGTAGAAATTGGGTTTGTTTAGTCTAAAAAAGAAAAGAATGAGGAAAGATACGATAAAAGTCTTCCAATATGCAGAAGTTTGTTATAAAGAGGACATTGATCAGCTGCTCTTCTTGATCCTTAAGAAATCACCTTATTTTACAGCAAAGACAACTGAAATTACGCATTAAGAAAACATCTTTCCAAGTACATAGTGGAGTAGTGGAAACCCTGGACCAGACTAAGGCAGTTCTGACACCTTCTCTGCACACCTGGCTTTTAGAACAGCTTAATAAGGCAGAGGCCACTCTGAAACCCTCTTCTGGCGCCATCTCCTCCCACACCTGCAGCCAGAGGCTGCTGGTGACACCCAGCGCGTCCCCTGTCCGCCCATCTCGAACAGCCTGTCTCCTCTCGCTGCTGGGGCAGGGAAAGAGCCGGAGCTCCCTGCTGGGTACGGTTACCCTTTGGAGGGAACTGGCCTCAGGAGAAACCCGTGTCCCCCTGAGCTCCCATGTGGGCTCTGGTCATCCCTGGCCTATTTAGCATGTGCAGGGGCAGAAGATGGCTCAGTCTGTCTTTCCAGCTCAGTGCTTCATCACAGCCTGACCCTTAATTTGCACCAGAGGCAGTTCTTCCACTTGGGGTACTGTTATTTATTAGTTATTACCGTATTTATTAGTTATTATTTCTGTTATTTAGCCTCTCACAGCTTGGAGGTACCCCACTGCACCAGGCTTTTAACAGCATGGGAGGCACGGACAGAGCACAAACGATCCACGCAGCAGGCAAGGGGAGAGGGAGAGCAAGGCAGGAACACGCTGGAGAACAGACCTGTGCAGGCTGTGGCTCCAGGGAAGCACGTCCCTCTGCAGGTGCCGCATGTCACCACTGCCTTCACGTACACGTGGACATGGACACCAGTGTCCTGGTATGGAGGTGAGCCTGGACCTGAAGTCAGAGAACTGGCTTGCAAAAGTCAATCACGTTCTGCAAAGCTAGTAAATATTTCACGAGGTTTGCAGAGCCTGAAGCCCCACAAGGTTGGCAAAGCCTGACCAGCTGCTCTCCTCAAGAGCTATAATGAGTCTGGATTCAACACTTAGCTGGCAATTTGCTGAAGACACATGGGGCAGAGAAGAAACCAAATTTGCTCTGTTTAGACTGACAGTGGCTCCCCACCGTTGACAGGAGTCCAGGTTTGGGGTCTGTTCTTTCTCCCACTGAATTCAACAGGGATTTTTTCCATTGGCTTCAACAAGGGCAGTAATAAGCCATTGTATCTGTCAGTGCAGATTGCCAATGGAAGACAAACTGGGATAGCTAAATGTTGCCTGTAATGAGAGATCATTTTTTCCCTCCCTCCTTCTCTTCCCCAAGTCCATTTTCGGACCATAACCACACTTTAATGAATAAAAAGTTGTTGTTTCAAATCCTTGCAGAACTGCAGTCCCTGCCAAGCCTGTTTTTCTTCTGGAAAGACAGATGGATGTGCTCACATTATGGTAGTTGTTTTTTGTGTGCCATATATTTTCAGTGATGTTCATGAAACTAGAATTAGTGACACTAATAATGAAAAATCAGAGGGCTAATACTGTTTAACCCTGTTAAAGAGTGTTATTACATTTACATGTTCCCACAGAGTAAATGCTGTTTGGCTCAGACATATGTCTTGCTATCTGTTTATTTTTATGAATCAGAAATGAATCAGCAGTCAGTCTGAGTGTCCCATAGATTTCCTTGTCTCATATACCATTTTAGAAAGTGAAAAAAAAAAAACTACCAGGGTTTACAGGATCATTTTGGGTTCAGTAGAAGCATAATAGTATTATTAATTCTAATCAATAAGACAGAACAGGTCTGGATGGACTTATCCCAAAATGCTGAGCCATTGAGGAGGCTCAACTGTGCCCTTGCTGATGTAATACTCATTCCTATGCCAATGGTGAAGACAGAACTAAACCTTCAAATTAGATTTTATATGTGTGGCTGCCTGATTTTCACTGTTTATGAGCATATACACAACTGCCTGTTCCTCAAGCCAACGGTTCTTTCAGAATGCAAAGGGCAAATGCACAATGTAGTCTACCGCACTTAGGTCCTATTTGTGAACAAGACCTACAGTAAATTAGAGCTGGGAAATGATTCCCTCTCTCTGTTTCTCTCTGCGCTGCACTCATCAGATAAATAAAATTAAATGACAGACACTAATAGCATGCTTCCATTCATATCTTTCTCCAATACTCACAGACTTTTGAGAAAAGCATTAGGATCCTTGAGCAAGACTTTGAGAAGAATTCCCTACTCCTGAATTGTTAGTTCCCTGCCTTGCATTGCATTGTAAACAGCTGATAACAGGCTTGATAATCTCTGCCTTAAAAAAATATCAATACACTGCTTCAGCAATTTGCCCAAATAAAAGTTATGTAAGAGGTAAGAAAAACATCATGCTTTCTTAAAGCATTAGACATTCCAAGAATTACAGAAGGTAATTTAAATTCAACTCACCCGCTACTGTTGCAATATTGAGGTTTTAAAGTCAGTTTATTTATATTTTAACTTTGCAGTTTCCCATAAGGCATGGTCAAAGTCTTTAACAGAATCACTGACATTAGGAATTCTCATCCTCCTTTTTCCTTGCTCCTTATCAAGTGTACTTTGTTTCCTGCAATGGTTTATTGGGACCATCTGCATCTCCTCCTGTTTTCTCTCAGGAATGGAGATAAGATTTCACCTTTGGATGTCTGGTTGAAGTCCAGCTGGCAGTCTGGATGTGTTTGGTGGCTGCGACGCGGTGCCTGTTGCATGCATGGGCCAGTCTCACACGGTGGCAACAGAAAAACCCATGTGAGAACTACCCTTTGTGTTTAGAATCAGCTTCATTTTCCTCTTCAAGGCCAGGGCCAAGAGCTTCAAACTTGGCTGCCTGAAGTACAAACTCCCACAAGTCCTTATCTGAGTGATTCAATAAATGGATGGGTTTTACAAAGACTGTGAAGCCCTCACTGATGTAGGGAGGAAGAGGCAAGACCTGCTAGGATGACCAGTGTCCTGTTTACCAAACAACACCCAAACTGCTTTTGGGTCAAATTGTGTCCTTGCAGCCCTCCCTTTCTGGTCACTGCTTTCCTCATTTCTGACCCCACTGCCCAACCCGAGAACAACACAACTGCTCTCTGCATCCTCTCAGCACTTACAGTACTCATACCTGCAGCAGTCAGTGGCTTTGGTTTTTTTTTGCCCAAGGGGAAATCACCATAGTAAGAGATACCATTTATTCCATGAAGCTTGGAGCGCTTTTGGATGTCTGGCCACTTTACCATTCTTCCCTATTACTGGTTTCAGCCTTATTCAGTACTTGAATGTGAAGTGAAAAACCTTTATTTTAGTCTTTGGAAGTGGTAATACTCTCTGCTGAGGCCAGCCCAGCTGAATAATCTGGTTTATTTGCAGCTGAGGCCTGGTAAAACAAGCTGCAGCAAATGGTTAGAAAGTGAAATCAGCCCCTGCACCAGACAGGGCAGAGGATGATGTCTCCCAGAGCCAGGGGAGGGATGGGAGAGCTCTCCTTCAGTTTATCAAGCAACCTGCAGAAATGTTGAACTCTTTGAAGATAATATGAGCAAAGATAGTTCCTTTCTTCTTCCTTGCCTCTTTCCTCCCTTCATTTTGGAGGTATGTTATCCACACAGAGAGTCAAGTATCTCATTAAATGAAACATTTTTCAAAAGCTCGATGTGAAGGTTTACAATGCAAACAATCTTGAGCCTCACTGCCCAGGCGGCCAACCGCATCCTGGGCTGCATCCCCAGCAGCGTGGCCAGCAGGGTGAGGGGGGGATTCTGCCCCTCTGCTCCACTCCGGGGAGACCCCCCCAGTGCAGCCTCAGCACAGGAGAGACACGGAGCTGTTGAAGCGGGGCCAGAGGAGGCCACAAAGATGCTGGGAGGGCTGGAGCCCCTCTGCTGGGAGGGGGGGCTGAGAGAGTTGGGGGGGGTTCAGCCTGGAGAAGAG
>JAOTQQ010000005.1:140768-158305 GCA_026546715.1 Gallinago undulata
GGTTCAAGGGCAGGTTGGAGGGGGCTTGGAGCAACCTGGTGTGGTGGGAGGTGTCCCTGCCCAGGGCAGGGGTGGAAATAGATGAACTTTAATGTCCCTTGCAACTCAAACCATTCTGTGATTCCAAGCTGAAGGAACACCCTGTGCACCAAATCTTTTATTTCTTTTTTATATTCTGTGAATTTTTTTTTAGTGTCTCACAAAGTAGAAGAAACTGCTAATCTTTGCTTTGCCTATTTGATGTTTTAGAAAAGCTGAAGAGACAAATCTGTAAAAGTGCTGTCTCTGTTTGTTAGATTATTTTTTTTTCCTTCTTAAACACAGGCTGCAAGTGTCAGAAGAAGTCAAGGACTTGAATTTCTCTTTGTTTTTAGTGCCTGGCCACTTGTACTGTGTTAAAGCGTCAGCTCCAGATAAATAAAGGAATGAAAACAGAGAAGGTCTATTTAAGAGAAAATCCCTGTCCTTCAAACTCTGGAGAGATAGAAGGGAATTTATAGTCCCCTGGGCAACATCCAGGGAATGTTTTGGAGCCTTGAGGCAAATTGTGGACACTGGAGCCACAGTCCTCAGTGGTTTTGTGCATCCCTAATATTACACTGAGATCTGAGCTGCTTCACACCCAGCCAAGTGAAAAGCAGATTAAACCTGGAAAGGGAGGGAGCAAGTGCAGGTCCTTGCACTGTGGCGGTATCCAGGTGACCCTCACAGGAGGTCAAGGTTGCAGAGGTAACCAGGAGAAAGAGGCTTTGGGCTGGAAGCTGCTAGTTAAGAGGAAGCTTGTAGCTGTGAAATCCAGACTTTGATCTGAAGAAACTGGTCACAGCTTGAGTGCACTGGGCTCTGCAGGTTGGGATGCTGTCTTGGACCAGCTCTATTAGAGAGATGAAGGTCACAGCTTCCTGACCAGGTCTGAGGGAGCTATTCCTGAGGTGAGCTTGCCAAGATCTTCATCACACACCTCAGAGCAGAGTCAGTTATTGCTCAGAAAGGCAAGAAGCCCATCCCTTGTCCCCTGTCCCCTCTGTCTGCAGTGGTCAGGGTCAGTGCCTTTTACTGGCCCTGCCTCCTCTCCTGTGAGCAAACACAGAGACACCATCTTTTTCATGTGCCCCTCTGCTTCTTGGCACTCTCCCCTGGCTTTTTTGTGATATACTGAGGAAGATCTAGCACGGGTGTGCAATTTCTGGACTTTGACAGACTTGGGTGAAAGGAGGCTTATCTAAAGCACTTCTGTGTAAATATCACAGTTTATATAATCATTTCAATTAATAGAATGCTCATTAGGACTCATGTGATTACCTGGGAACCAAGCCTGAATTAATTAAAAAAAAAAAAAGTAGGTGTCTGTCTCATAGCTGTGGAGAAAACCTCAAGAGAAGTGTGGACTCCTCCATTGATTTTCCACAGAAATATTTCCGATGTGTTATTTTCCCTCATCAACTTTTTATTTTAACAACATATGGTAAAGCAGCTCTGCCTCAGTGTGGATGTGCAGGTCTTACTGAGCAATGCTGGCTCCCTGGACTGGAGACAGCTCAGATTATTTTAAAACAACAGCATTCATAATTGCACTATATGCAGAATCAAGACTAATACAGAAGAGTTACCATAACAACACCACCTCGATATGGTGCTTGCACAAATACCTAACACATCCTAGGGATCAGATTCAGTACCCTGTTGGGTGAAAAACATTCAGCCTTTGAGAATGGACCACTGAAAATTGTGGTGTCTGAGTCATAGTTTTGTAGCAGGAAACCTGTCCATGAGAAAAGGCTTTAGCAAATTAATTATTAGAATTTGATTGCTATTTTACCTAACCAATAGGTATGTTAACTACTGTAGAGACTGTCACCCACTTGCTGGCCAATGAGTCCTACCACTCAGCGCATGCAGGAGTGCTTCCTCACAGAGTTTATGGCAGCAGAATGGAGCTCTGTGGTGCCAGGCACTGCACCACCACAGGGTAGCAGGAAAAGAAAAGAAACCTCCCATCTTCCAGAGCTAGAGCTAAAGATGACCCCAGCACACAGTAGGAAGGGAAACGAAACACAGAAAATCAGTGACAAATGACAGATTATCTTAACGTTTTTTTGAGGGAAAAGTGTATCTATCAAAAATAACCCAAATGGAAAGATACATAAAAGGAGCACAGATAAGGGGGGAATAGTGCAGGGAGGAGAGGGCAGCTGGGATGTAAGGAAAATGATGAGTGTGGACAAATCAAATCAAATGTACACCAAATCAGCCAACAGAGACCTGTTCTTCCATCCTCACAGCCAGCAGTTGCAACTGTCTTCAGAAACACCTTACTGACCTCTGTGCTCCATTGTTATTGCAGATTTCAGATAAAAAAATGAGAATTCAAAAGAGCATTTGACCTATCAAGAGATTTGGGTGTAGTGTTGTGATTTTTGTTTTGGTTGTGTTTTTTTTTTTTCAGTGAGAGTTCTAGTTGCTGTTCAACATTTTGCTATCTTAATCCCACAATTTTTTGCATTTAGAAACTAAATATCTAAACACCATGCAGTTCCTTTCCCCTTCAAAATAATTCTTCCACCCAGATCAGCTATAAGGAGGCAGTCTGCTCATCACACAGAGCTACACAGAATATTCACTTCTACTAAAGAACGACCTGACAGGGCAAA
Organism: Gallinago undulata; assembly: GCA_026546715.1. Classification (NCBI taxonomy): domain Eukaryota; kingdom Metazoa; phylum Chordata; class Aves; order Charadriiformes; family Scolopacidae; genus Gallinago; species Gallinago undulata. Next base: position 143,420 of record JAOTQQ010000005.1, read on the forward strand.
CTCCCCACTCCAATCACTGCATCTTCATTATTATTCTTTTCTTTGCAAAGTATCAGGACTTAAGTTTCATCTTAAGTTTCCATAAGGGTTGCTGTAACACAGATGCCTACACTCTTATTTATTCCCAGAAGAACAGTGCTGGGTTTTGCTTACAGTCCTTCACTGCTATTACAAAGAGAGCTCAAGTCATTTCTACTCTGCTTGCTCTGATAGTGCAACGACATTCAGCAACGACATTCTTTGTCTGAAAGAAACCCAGGAAAAGTACCTTTTCCTAGCATTATAATTTTTTAACTTAGGTGTTAAAGTTTTCAGCTGAGCTGCTAGTGATAAACATCGCATATGCCCCAGCCTGCGTAGGCTCCCACTGAGTTTTCTTTGTCTAGGTTAGCAACACAGAATTTTTACGTTCCCATTGCAAGTAAATGAAAGAAGAGCTCCATTAAGAGCTGTGATTTATCCTGCTCCAGATCCGAATCATTCTGAGGTCTCTCCCCCACTGAGCGCAAAGGGATCACTAGTTCAAAAAGGTACCTTTTAGGTTGGATGGTGCCTGCCCAAAACTGCTCATCACCTCAACGAATAAGAAAATAAGTGAAAAGGAAAGAAAAGCAAGAGACAATAGTAGGAGGTAGGCAAGAAGGCTCAGACACCAGGCATTGGCTGGAAATCACGGAAGGCACTGGGACAGAAAGAGAATCCAGATCCCTTGATAAAACCCAGTTTTGTGTGTTTTGTACCACAGGTCTTTTGTCTCTGTCAAACAAAAAGAATGTGATTGTGTATTTCCTTTCTCTCTTCCCTTCCAAGCAGTTGCATGTTAATTAAGCACTTAAATTTTTCCAGAGCAATTGTGGGACCAGAAACCTCTAAGTCAGATGGAAAGAACTCAACATTTCAGCCAATATGAAGTAGCCAGAAAAATAAGCATGTGGGGGAAAAAACCTATTGTGCAAATAATATTGCTGAGGGAAATACAAAAATTACATGAGAAGGGCAGTTAGGGGCATTGTGCAAAGGATAAGGAAGGAGAGTCAGGAACAAGGGAGGGCTGCTAATTTTGCTTCATAAGCACAGTTGGTGAACAATGACCATTCCCATTCCTGGCCCTGCTCCCCAAGGTTTTTGACCCCCAGAGCACAGCCACACAAACACTTTCTTTCTGCACAACCGTGAGGGTCCCAAGACCTTCAGGCAGTAGGGATGGGAGGGAAGGTGGGAACCAGGGGTGGGAACTTTGCCAAATGGTTCTGCTACAAAGGAATGAGCTGTCCTGCCCATGGCTGACCTACCTTGAGAATTTCTTGCCTCTCTGCTCCAGAGCTGGAGGAAATTTCTGCTCAATTCATTGTGCCAAATGACAGATTAGCTCCTTGTGGCTACAGAGGCAGAAACCTCTAAAAGTGATAAACAAGGGCTAAACTGATTATTTTATATGACCTGATTTGATTTTGAAAATAGCCCCACCCTGAGCACAAGAAGACCCCTAGATGTCCCTTCCAACCCAGCCTTCTGATTCTACCACAAGTTACCAGTAAAAGCTGCAAAGATTCACGAAAACAACTCTTTTACCCTGTGGACTACAAAAACAGCATTTCCGACAGTTGTTTCTTTTCATTATCAGAAGACAACCTACACCCAGATCTCAGGGGTCCAACAACCCTGAAATCCTGGAGCAAAGAGTCTCTACAGAGAGAGTGTCAAGCTACTCAGTGATTGGTAAGCCTTTCGTTCCCTGCTTTTGCTGTGGGATGTCATACTAGCCTTTTATCTCCAGTTTATTTACCTCTTAAGAAAAAAAGCCAAAGCCAAGTGAAAGCTAAGTTGCAAATGCTGCAGACTTTGCTCCTGCTGGTCTCTCACAGCAGTCAAGGAATAGAGATTGCAACATGGGACCAGTAGAGTTTCTTCATTTGTTTTGAAACTGTCTCAGTTGGGACATACTCCCCAGCTTTATGCCTCATTTCTTGGCTGTGTTTGTAAATGCTGTACATAGGACCTACAGGTGTTCAGCACATCCAGAAATATAGCTGAAATAAAGTATATACATGCCAGTTTACTAATTCAGATTGTTGTCCCCTCAGATTTGGCCACACAAGGAGTCAGAAGCAAAGCGGAGAGCAGGAGGCCTAGGGCTGATATTCTGAGCTGCAACCATAGAGCAAAGCTCTAGGTTCAGGGCTGAGCCAGCTGCCCTGTGTCCACATGGCAGCAGGGACTTGGGTCCCAGTGGCAAGAGAGCCACACCTCTGCAGTGGTGGCCCCTGGCTCTTCCAGAGCTGATCTGCACTGCCCAAGTGCCCACCTCATGGAGGTACATGCATCTCAGCCTGCACCACGGGTTCGATGCATTGTGATGAACTCCCAGTTCTGCACAGTGTTGCTGGGACACTGGTCAAGTGACCTGACTTTTGGGGTTGTGCTCAGATTGTGAGAACAGCCTGTTGTGGAGGCATTAAGACTTTTATTATACCCCCCTTACAAGCTTAAAAGCATTTGGCACTGCCTCTAACAATTTTAATCAGTGAAGTTAGAAGGGGCACTTATTCCAGCTGCTGTAATTTAAACCAAACCAAGATGGCAATGCACAAGCCCAGTCATGGTGGGGTCAGCTCAAGCTGTCCCCTCTAATGCTGGTGAGTGAATGAAGTCCTTAATAACTGCTGGAAAAGGATCTCTCCATCACAGAAGAAACTTTGCTCATAAGAGGTTATCAATGGGACCCCAGGAGACCAGTCACTATGAAGCTTTACTTCATTCCAGAGATGTTTTGGAAGCAATTACTTCATCTTGTTCTTTATTCACGGGATTCACTTAACTGATGACATTATAGCTCAGTCCATTAAGTAAATGGGTTATATATTTTCTCCAAGTTTTGAAGAAGTAATGTTGCAGCCTATGTCACTATCATTGTCAGCTGTCAGTGGGGACAGGGATAGATCTTCATTTGTTTAGTAAGGTTTACCTCTGCTGAGATCTTAAATGTGATATATCTGGCTCCAGGTCTTTTATAACATTTGAGCAGGATTTAGAAAAAAAAAAGAAAAGAAGAAAGCAAGTGTTATTTTCACAAAAATTCCTGGCAGCTGTACCATTTATTACAAGAGGAAAATGGAGCAAGAAAAATTGGCATGTCATTTCTTAAATGAATTTATATCCTCATTTCCTTTAGAAAATGAATCCATGCTCCATCTAGCCATTTTCCATCAGTCTGCAGGGGCGAAGTTTGCAGAGCACAATTGCAATACACAGTTATAGCACAGGCCAGTGTGCCATATATGGCTTTCATAATAAGATCCTCCCCCTCCCTTGCTGCTGGTAGCACTTACAAAGGTTTTATTTTCCATCAGTTAGCTATGCAGTAGGTAAATAATCAGGGACACATGATCAAAATTCTGACTACCGGGGCCAAAATGACTCTAAAGGCTGCAGGAGCTGTCACTTGGCTACAAGCCCATCTGCTGAGAACTGACTCTTCAGCTGCACTTATCACATGTCCCTGAGCTGTGGGGGTATCCTGCTGGGTATTTCTTTTGTTGTTTCTTTACAATGCCCCAGTATCCCAAGGAGGAGAGGCGGTAGGCTGGGGAGGAGATTTACCAAAAGATAAGTCATGAACCACTAAAAAGTCCTGCTTTTGGGAACTGTCACAGAATGCTGTCAGTCAAAAGAAGTTTCACACAAAATCTCCAAAACAACCTCTTCCTCCTCCACACTCATCCGCCTCCTCTGAGGAGTGGTGCTTAATATACTAAATACAACCTAACCACTTGGAAAGCACTTTTCATTTTGAATCACCACCTTGCTATTTTTGCAGCCACAAATACAGTCTGTCAGAGCTGATGTCATTAATCTGGTACATACAGGAACAACCTGGGGAGCTGAGGCTGGAGTTCTAAGGAAAAAGAGGCTCCTGGGAAGCGTTTTCTGAGGAAGTCAGGATGCAGGCAGAGCAATGCATCCATGCCAATCAAAGGAAGGAAAAATAGGATAATAGCACTCTAACAGCATTTCTGTTGACTCCAGTTTGTGTTTTAAACCATTATAAAATTAGGAAAAAAGGAGTGAAGGGGAAGGAAGGAAGAAAAAATAAGGGGTGAGGAATATTTAATTTGCCCCCAACATAAAAGGTTTTGTTTTGGTTACAGCCTTTTTATTCTTTTCATCCAAAATCTTAAATAAAAAAAAAACAAAACCACCCAGGAAAGAAATTTCCACCCCCAAAGTTATTTCAAAATGAAAAATAAAAGGCTTCTGTTCCAGCAAAAATCTCACTGGGACTGGGTGGCAGACAGGGTGGGAACTCCAGACATCAGTCCCTGGAAGCCTGACAAATAGAAGGGAGGGCCTGAACACAACAAAGCTGGGACATGAAATGCACAGAATCTCCTGATGATTTGGGTCAACATATGGCTCAATGCACTGCCTTTGGCCAACCTCCATGTGTTTGAGTCTCCAGGGTAGCGTATGCGATTTTCTCACATCACAAGTGAAGAGCACTGATGGCACTATGGAAGGAAAAGCTACTCTCATCATACCTCATACATGTTCCTGTATAAACGGGGTGCTAAAGCGCTGTTTACTTTTGCAATATCTGATCTACAGCTGTCCTAGATCTACCCAAAGCTCAGCAGAAGTGTCCCCAGTATTACAGCTGTTGAGTGATAAAGCAGCACAACTGGTGTTAGCCAGGGCCCCGCAGTCATGACAGAGCGTCAGTGCGAGTGCGAGACATTGTCCCTGACAGGGTGTTGGGGCTGCACATCTACCGAGCACAGGCCGATGTCAACGGGACTATTATGATTTCACCCAGCCTTGCTGCTCCAGCTGCAGTTTCCCTCATTCCCTGAACAGCAGGGAAGGTCTAGACTGGAGCTACAAAGATTTCCACATACACACAAACACATTTTTTTTTTATCCCGTCCTGCCAGTTTCACCATGACAGGAATCCACAAAGCATACGAAGGCTTTCTTTTCTCTGACCTGCTTGGCTGGCTTTTCTTAGCCTGTCTCAATGACGCTGCTAGTCTAACCATGAACATACAGAAAACACATTTAAGGCTCTTTTGTAGAAGAGTTAAACTTTGGGAGAGAAGAAATGCAGGTATCAAAGGACCAGTGGAAAAAAAAATGCACTCATGCTAGGAGAGGGAAGAATTCTGTAGGATGGAGAGGGACAGCTCAAGGCTAGGACCAGATATGCAAGAAGAGTAATTTCCCCAAACTCTCCATAGGCAGATGTTCTTCTGTGTACTTTGTGCCTGCTCTGGTGAGCCCAGAAGTGTTTGAGAGCTCTCAGTTGTGCTCTTGGGTCTCTCCTCACACAGGGTCAGGACAAGCAGCTGCCTTCCCCAAGGAGGGAACTGTGGGGGGAGGTGGCCAGGAGGGAGGAGAACTGGTCCTTAAGCAAACCCTCACCCTGGAGAGCACAGAGTGAGGGTTTACCTCTAGAGAGAAGTAAACAGAGGAAGACCACGGACACAATAGCCCGAGCAGATATTTGCCCTGGGAATGTTAGTTGGGATGATTGCACTAAACCATCAGCTACCTACAGCAGAGACCATGCACCCGAGAGCTTGCTGCGTCCCACAGCACAGGCAAGAAGCCGCTGAGCAGCTCCATAACCACAGGGACATGAACGTTGCTGGGGCCCACAGCAGCCATGGCACCGAGCGCCCTGTGTGGAACCACGGGCAGCCCAGGGGAACACTGCACTGTCTCCCGTGTGACTCTGTGAATCTGCTCAAAAATCCCAAAGGACAAACATAAAAGCAAGGCCAGTGAAAGCAAAAGAAAATTGCTGCAATGGTTCATGTACCTGTAAGCAACCTGAGAAAAGCAGCCATCACCAGAGGCATTTTCATCAGACGATACTGTGCCGGCAGACTTGGGTGCTCTTAGCTAATTTTCTTGAAAAGGGCTGATTTTAGTCTAGGCAACAATGTAAACAATTTGATAACAATCTGACTTTTATCAACCTCAGGGTTTAAAAAGAAAATAAAATGGGGGAAAGGGACAAATACCCACATGCACAGGGGAGAGGACCTTCAGGAGGAACACAAACAACTGGTTTTGCTTGTATTTTACAATTTTCTTAAGTAGAAAGGCATGCAAACATGTATTATATTAATGAAATAGGAACCAAAATACTAACACACTGTAAGAAGAATCTGCTGCCCCTATTTTTAATGAAGTACTTTTCTCTGTTTTCAGATTCTGTAATGCAAAAGGAGAAATCAAAGATTTCTTCTCTGCACTTGGTCTCAATTCCAGTCCAGTGCAATTGTTCCAGTTAGTCTTAAAAAAAGACAAAGAAATAAAAACCCCTTCAGGAAATGAAAGTGAAAATAATAATTGTTTCATTTAATGATCCCTCCTCCTGTGATATGTTTAACGTAGTTGTGTCAGGTGTTACAGTTGGCATCAGTTGCTATTATATTGGAGAATATTCACTCTTCTATTTGAGTTTGCACAATCCCTATCTCAAAATGGTGCATGCCAATAATTTCTGTGCTGGAAAACACAGAAATAAACACAGGAACAACTGCTCTGCATTACTGCATAGTGACCAGAGAAAATTACTCCCCCCCCACACCCCCAGCTTCTTTCCTAATGACTCACACCTTCAAAAAAAAAAAAACCCAAAAAACAATAATCACAATCTAAAGTCCATGTAACCCGCTTTTCCTCTTGAAGTCACTTCATTCTTTTTGCTGCTCCAACTAACCAACTTATTAAGAAAAAATCTGCATTTCAGTCCTTTTTATGCTCTTGATAGAAGTGATCTGATCTCCATGAGAAGAGATGTGGAAACCTCCAAAGTTTTCAATTCATTTATTTGAAGCTTAGCTGAACTTTTAGATGTCTCAACCTTCTTCCTAATCTGTCAACAAGCTCACATTTCCCCTTTACCCTTCATGGGCTTGTCTACAGGGGAATACCTTCCCAGAATAGCAGTACTAGAATAATTAATCCACTATAGATAGGCCAGTAATATATCCTGCCTGGATATTATTCTGGAATAAAATTTAACTTATTCTGGAAGCACGTCTCCGTGCAGTCCTGGCTTTTATTCTAGAATTCCTCCTCCAGCCAGAGGGGGCTGTTCTCTTCCTCCCAGAGCTGTTTTGCTCCCCAGTGTCATCAACCTTCTTAACATCTGCCCAAGACAGTGAGGTCTTCAGAGCATGGAGCAAATGCTTGAAATATGGGACAAATCTAGTTTCACCACAGGTAAAGACCATCAGCTTTTCTTGCATTAGGTGTATGCTTTTCAGACATATGTCTACTCCTAAATGTGCTTTTCCATAATATCTCTCTAAGAGAAGGTTTCAGTAGTCTGAGTTTTTATTTCTAGTGCTTGGCTGTCCCTCTGCCCCCCTCCTGATGGAAGTTCAGCAATGCACGTGGACTGCAGGCCTCCGTGCGACACCCTACAAGTTTCTTCTGTTTCTTTTACAAGCTTTTCTTTTTCTCAACCACCACCTAGCCTCCAAAATCCAGGGGAACCCAGATCCCACTGTAGGATCTTTCTAGGACCCTGGGGTGATGTTTCTCATGATTAGGGCGCTGTGAGGAGCAGCCGGGCAGCAGCTGGGACGACCAGCCCCGGGACCTCTGCCTCTTGGCAAGTTCTTCTCACCCTCATGCTTTGGTTTCCCATAGTGGGAATGTAATACTGCTTTGGGGATTAATTAATAGATGAATATAGAAAGCCTGGAAAGTGTAAAGCACTACACAGGAGTTAAGTGTTATAATTAGGAGCAATTCTGATCTTGATTACAATGAGCTAAAGCTGGAAGCCCTACACCATAGGAGGATTTAAACTGATAAAAAAAAAATAATCAGAATCGGGGTCTTATGTTTTTAGATGTAAACTTGGGCAGATTCCCTGCTGCGGTATATCTGCAACTGCAATAAGATCATGGAACATGACAACTTGTCATTTCAGTAAGAGATATAGGGAAAAATGCTCTTTAAAAAAATTAAAAGGAAGGAAATTTTTAAAGTGTTTTCTTTGGCTCTGAGACATATGCCTGGGGAAAAACTGTTCTCAGCAATGCAGTGGATCTTGAAATATTTACTGGGTCTGGCATTTAACAATCTTTCTTGTATAAATGATACAAAAACCCCCAAATATTATCTTAGACTGCAATCTAGCATGAGGATGAGATGATATTTTAATAGGGCTGCATTCATCAACTGTAACAAGAGAGGGAATGTGCTCCAATACAACATGCCCTATGGGCAACACAAATTAGAGTAAGTGACTTTGACCATCAGATAAGTACAGCAGCGAGAGGCAGACAGACGGACAGTCTGTCTGCTAGGGAAAGAAGGCAGTTTGGGGAGGGTGATCTAACTGGGACAGGTTAGATCCTATTGTCCATCTTACTGGGATCCTATCCTCTCACTCCACTCATGAGTGCACCGAACAAGGGTCCTCCTGGAAACTTGAATTTCTTACTTGGCTTGCAGTGGGATTTGCATGTCTAGCCAGTGACACTACTATTTTCAGAAGTAATTAAATTTTTAATTATGCTTTTTAATAGCCGGTAGCTACTGTTTTGCAGTTCTGTTTCTATCCCTGTCGGATGCACCATGGAGCGGTATCGTGCACCTCTAACTGTTCTTCCAGCGAGATTTGAGAGGTTGACCACATGGCTGGCGAGGGGGGTCAGGATGTGCGCAGCTGAGCTTACAGCCACGTGTCACGGTTGCAGACTGAAATCAGAACTGGGCAATACATTTCAGAGCCACAAGAACATCCCTTCAAGATTTTCCAACACAAATTTTGAGAGAGAACAGTGAAGATGGAAAGGCCCAGATCCTCAACCATTATCAAATTTGCAGACAGATTTATTCCTGGGAACAATACACCAACTTCCCTTCAAACCAGGCTTTCAAATAAGTTGTACAAAAAGGGGAAAATCACCATATACAGGCAACCACAGTAAAACTGAAATACAAACTCTCCAAAGAGGATTTGTGCTGGAGCACAAGTTGTATTGAAAATCATCAGACAAAGTCTGTGAATTACTTGTGACCTTGGGGAAGTTGCTTAATCTCTCACTAGTTCAGACAGGTAGAGTCACACTCACAGTAAAACCACAACCACCTCTCCAGTCTTCCTTTGCAGAAAGGGACAGGCGTGTGGAAGAATAGCTGAGTGAGCATTTTCTAAAGCATATTAGAGGAAGAAGTCTCAATAAAATATGAAGAAAATAAAATGCAGCTCATTGTCTACCTTGTCTTTATACATGGCCGTTAGAGCAAGATCTAACTGGATTCCTCCAGCTTTTGCCATTCAAAGGTCCACTGACCTTCCCGAAGCAGTCCCAAGACCCCCTTGCACCCACCTCCAGAGAAAACAAAAGATCCTAAACACCAACGGCGCATTAATTTGCTTTTCTTTTCCTGCAGCTTGTTTGCTGGCTTGTCTGTGTGGGGAGATGGAGCAGGTTTTCATTATTTCCTAGTCATTGTTTGATCCACCTGTAGTAGGGACCATTGGCAGACGATGGTGATGGAGTACAAGTTCAATGTCACTGAACTGTAATGTCTGCAAATGCAGCATCAGGACATGTGTCTTCCCAGTGCTTTTGTCATTCCCTCACTGACACTCTTGACTCAGTGTTTCAGCGAACACCGAACATCTATAGTATAGAGGTGATACTGACCTGAAACCCTCAACAAATTCCATCTCCAAGCATCAAAAACGTGCCATGCGTGTGGCTGGCACCGGTACAACCCGCTGTGCTGCACCAATGTTCTTCAAGGCACAGGAGGCACATTCACAGTCATGGACAAAGCCAGCTCGTGCACAATGAAGACAACCGAGCAGTTTGCACAAGGAAGATCTGCTTCCATGGCCTCACATCTGCCAGCACAGCTCCCAGGGGCACCTTTCCCTGCTGCCAGACGGTCAGCACCCAGATCAGTGCTGAGGTGATTTAGCTTGAACACTAATCATCCCATCGAGACTGAGGGCAAACGGCTCTGCCCACATGCCGGGCCACTCCTGACCAGCCCCCAGACGCTGCCATCAGGACCCAGCCGCATCCCAGCGCTTCCCCACTGACAGGCATTGCCAGCCAGGCACGGAACAGCAGCTCCACTGGCTGCTATCTGGCTTCTAATCATCACCACAACTTCAGCAATTCAGGTAACCATTTGCTGCCAATTCAGCAATTTGGCTCCTAATTATCATCAGGCCTTCAGCAATTCAGGTAACCAAATTGCTGCTAATGGCTATTAATTTGTGTAGACAGCAGCCCAACTGGATACACCGCTGGGGCAGCAGAGGGCAATGCCTGGTTTTCAGGTCCTAATTTAATATTGCTTTTTAAAGCAGGATCTTAACCTCCAAAGGTTTGACTGCTTCAGATCCCCCTGTTATGAAGTTATGAGAAAATTTTTGTGGTGGGCTGATTTCCTTGTGCCCTACACAGCTGTTAAAGAGGAGCAGAACGGCCCAAGGAAAAGTGTGATGTGGGTGTAAGGTGTGTCTTAAGCCAGTAAGTTAAAGCAATGGGTTAGAAAGCCTGAGGAAAAAATGAGCCAATAATTGCTGAAAATCTTCCTATTCTGCTAAGTTTATTTAGTCAAATTCAATGGCCCCTCTCCAGGCCTCCAGCCTTCTCCACACCTTAGAAAAGAACATCATTAATCATTTTGCTTCTATTATTTAATTACCTTAAGCATCAGCACTACAGAACAGCGCTTGGCTCTTGTGGAGCAAACCCCAGCCCTCTCCCGGCGACGCAGCTCTGCTGAGCGCGGTGGCATCTGGGCCTGGGGAGCAGCCTGCCCAGTGTCCCCACACACGTCCCCCACTGTCCCCCTCAACCCCTACCAGCCAGCCATCAGGAACCTTTCCCAAAGCTTAAGCATCTCAAAAGCATTGATGCAAATGACATGTTAGATCCTGGGAGATCAGCTGCTGCTTAAAGTCTTCTAAATAGACTTGAGAAGTTCTGCCAGACTCTTACAAGCTCCCACAACAGCTCCAGGTGAATCAAACTGAAAATATCTGTTGCCTGTATGTTGTTCGGAGTAAGTAGGGATTAAACATCTTTTTATTATGCCCTGCTAGTTTTGCTAGAAGATTCATTTAATGAATAATCTTTATTGAGAATGGATGAAAACTCTCCACCAAATGTTAATGGAGAAGGAGGTGGAAAAATGGATTAGCAACTCAAGACAACTGTCACAGAATGTGTTCGTTCTTGCAAAACCTCAGTTTTAATGAAAAAATGCACAACTTCTCACCTTCAAAAAACACTACGAACTGAAAGAAAATCTGTTTGAATAGTCATTATTTTCAGTGGTATTTTGGGGTAGGTGACTAACATTTCTACAGGCAGCAGATGCAATGGATCTGTCCTCAGCTCTGGACACCAGCAATATCCACTGCTGTGCACAGACATGAACCCACATAGTTCACCATTTGCTGCAGCTGGACTGAGGTCGCTGCTGTTGGAAAGGGGGTGATGCAGGGGCACAGGACCACCTGCCCTGCACAGCCCGAGCCACGGCCACCCCCAGCCCCTGTCACTGCACCATCCCTTCTGCTCAGCAAACATCTGCCACTTAAATGTCATTACCTTTCTCTCCGGTAGCCTTTGAGCCCTCCAGTAAAATTATTTGGAGTACATTCTCATTCAATTAAAAACTTAATTTATGTTTATAATAGCAGCAGATTATTTTTTTATATATATAAAGATTCTTAAAATTCAACTTTTGCTTCTGCTGAATAATTATACAGAGAGCTATCTCTTTGAAGGTCTCAGTCTGAGTCTTTCATGAGGCATTCACTGAATGGTTATCAGATAATATTTTATACAAAGACTGAGTCTTTATTTAATAGTTAGAGTCTTCTATTGATTTGTGCAGCCAGTAATGGCGACTAAGAGAGCTGTGATTCATTGGCACCTATGAGTATCTGGGCTTGAGGTTTCGTTTCACTCTTTACAACCTTTTCCTTCTGCTTTCCCTAAGCACACACATTTGTATTTTTTTTTTTAAACAAAATGGAATAAAACAGGAAGGCTATTTTTTTGGCAGGAGATCTACAATTGTAGTAAAATTCATCTTATTCTGTGTCATACCTGCAGCTACTTCAGGGACACCTGCAAGTTCCTAAAACCTCTGAAATTTACCTACCATGCTGTTTATTTTTTCATCAGATAGGAAATATGAGGTGAAGTCAAGCATATGGGCTATAAGAAAACAGCGTATGATTCATGACAGCTACTAAGCTCAAAAATTAGCTAGTCATTGCCCATTTTATCTATGTACAGACACAGTATCCTGCCTAAAAGAGATCCATTTTCTGCCAATTAAAAAAAAAAAAAAACCCACAGCAAAATAAATTAAAAAAATATCAGTCATGTTTATATGGAGCTGGTAATAGTATCATTGAATCAGCCAGCAAAAAGAATTACTAAGGCACAAGTCTCCAAAGTTATGACAAAACCTTCAAACAGAAACCCCATACACTTTCAAACCAGTTCAATAGCAAGCTCGACATTTATAAACCCAAGCAGGTCACACAGGCTGTGGTACTGAAGCTTTGGAGACACCCCAGTCTCTACAAAGTTACTTCAGTGTTTCCTAGCAAGGAGCAAGACCCTTCAACAGCATGGTCCAAAGGCACCAGCCAGCTCCAGACTCAGTGTTCACTTTTGCTCAGAGAAATAGCGGCATCTCCAGGAGGGCATGGCCCAGGACCTGGAATGGGGCCAATCAAGATACTTCTGGTGAACAAACTTTTGCCAAATCCTCTTGGTTGTGCTCTCAAGGAAGCAAACACTAATGGTCTCAAGCTTTGCTCTTGGGGATCTGAAATCATTACCTTTAATGGTGATACTCTCACTCTTTGATGACTCTTCAAGTAGCCCGAGGCAGGCAACGAAACCCTAACCTTCCTCCCACTAGGGAGGCTCCCTGGCTCTTCAAACCAGCTTTGTACTCCCACCTCCCCTAATCATCCTCCTGCCCAACGAGATGATGAACGTCAGGCATGAAAATCTTGGCCTCCTTAAATCGAGTTTGACTTTTATCATTGGTGTCAGTGGGGCCAGGATTTCATTATAGGCCCTGTTTTCTCAGGTGTAACTAGTGGCAGAGAGAGCTTCACCTGGCGTAAAGCTGGGTTATTGCAGCACTTAATTCATTAGTGAGTTGTGATTTGACACTTGCAGATACACGACTGATCGCTTCTGTGGAACTGCAAGCCCAATAAAAGCCAAATATTTGAAACTCGAGCTCTAAGGCTACTCAGACCAAAACTTCTTTCTTTGCTTTTTTATCTTTACCCTTTGGTTCACAATCCACCTTTAAAAATCTTTTTTCCCTTGGAGCCTGTCAAAACTGCCTCCCCAGGGCTCTCCCCTGTTGTGCATGTCCTCATGCAGTCCCTTTGTAACACCGAAGCTGCGCAGTTGACGCTGACTGAATTAGAAAGCAGGCCTGTGTCTGATTTGCAAACAAACCTCCAGCCTTATTTTCCTTTCCTTAACATATTCCAGTCTATGCCTGGGTAGTTAAAATCTTCGATTCTTACCACTCTCTCCTTTTTACATGGCTGTTTTATTTGCACAGTCATTTCACAGTCCAGTTGTTCTTTCTGGTCAGGTGCCCTATAAAATATTTCTATTACTAGTTTACTCTCTGAAACATCTCCAACTGCAGCCCGTAATGACACAGCAGCCCCGTTCCAGCCTCTCTCCAATCCCTACTTTCAAAGGCTAATAAATCCTTTTCCTTCTCAAATAGCTCTCTCTTCTCTCATTCCCTTGTCTTCCTCCCCAAACAATCTAAACATTCTCTACTCTTTAATGTTAATACCTTTGTTGTCTTCTAAGGAAACTGCAGCTCCATCCATACCTATTTCCCAACGGCCAATGCCTATACATACAGCTCAACTCCTAGCATCCACACTGAGACACTGTAATAAACATTTTTCTTCTATTCCCTGCACAAATATAACCTCTTCCTGACCACATCTGGCACTGATGGCTTTGCTGTTCCTGAGCAGGGTAAGCAGGACTGGTTCTTATTTCTGTTCATCACCCTGCAAGTCTCCACCAACTGCTTCCAATTTATCTGGAAAGGAGGATCTGCTTAGAGTCAAGGATTTCTACTTTTTAATGCATTTCTTCTACTGTATGTGATAAATATATCTAACTAGCCTTTCCCATTCCCACTGCAAGAAACATCCTTCCATTTGTGTTGTGGTGTAGGCTGGTAATTGAACTTAGTTTTCAGGGGTCAAGAATGTCCTTGAGGTTCTCGCTGCATACCTTGGCCTCCAATGCCTTAAATTCCTCCAGCTGCATTTTCTTAGCATATATTTCTGCTGCAGTGGGAGGGAACCTCATGAGGTTTTTCTGCCCAGCCAGGTCTCTGCCGTGTTTCAGGTATTTGCAGTCCTATGGGAGCAGACACAGCTCTGCACAAAGCCGTGGGCTCTCCCTTGCCATACCCCAACCACCTTTGTAGGTCACTGGCATGTGCCCCATGGAGAGATGTGACCAAATACCTTCTCATCCCTACACTAAATCTGTATAAGGATGTGCAGCACAGATTCAGCGTGAGCGGCAAGATGCCCTCCTGTGTTTAGCCTGCCAGGAGCTCCTGAGGAAGATTTTCTGAAGTAGCCAAATGAGTTCACGAACAACTCAAAGTCCACAACTTCCCAAATGATGCTCAGAACATCCTGAAAGCTGCGACGTCCATGTTCTTTTGTCATCATTGATATGGGAAACTGTAAGAAACAGCAAATACCCTCAGACTGGGGAAAAAGTCAGAGGAGACAGGAGTGTCTTCGGATTCGCTCCCATGTGACAAGGGTTACTGATGTGTTTTTAAGCACCAGACCAA
>JAOTQQ010000005.1:158405-197338 GCA_026546715.1 Gallinago undulata
TCCTGAAAGCTGCGACGTCCATGTTCTTTTGTCATCATTGATATGGGAAACTGTAAGAAACAGCAAATACCCTCAGAGGAGACAGGAGTGTCTTCGGATTCGCTCCCATGTGACAAGGGTTACTGATGTGTTTTTAAGCACCAGACCAAAGTTTGAGGAAATTTATTCTATGCTAAAGTTAAATATGCTAAAAGGAACATTATTTGGTCATGTGGTGAGTGTAAAATGGGATTTTAAATGTATTTATATTAGGGATCTGCAGAAGAGCTTGGGAGGGATGCAGAGGGATATATAGCCAGCACAGTTCACAGCACCCAGCAATCCATCCTGCTCACTGCTCCAGCTTCTTATTTGCCAAAAAGGAGAGGAAAAGCAATTTCCTTCTTTTCCTCTTTTGCTACCCTGTGACTGGAGTCTCTACACAGCCCCATGGGGCTCCCTGGCATCCAGGCTGTATTCTCCACCACAAGAAAGGTCTGTTAATATTATGGTTACTGTTGATACAGACACCCTCATCCTCAAATCCATGCCATGCTACGTACATCCAGACAAGCTGACAGATGGTTTTGAGCCAAGCCGTGGTCTGAGAGCCAGTAACATACAACTGTGTGAAATCCCTGAGAGGATGAAACATAGCATGCGTCCACTGTTCTTCACTGTCTCAGGGGGTGCTCCAGTTTCCCAGCTGGAATTGATGCTGGTTTTGCAAACTGGGCCGCCCCTGATCCTGTCTGGCTGCCCACAAATGCACCACGGACTCAAAGCCCAGAAGCTGTGTTATGACAGAACTGCTGGTAGTGGTGGAATCTTCACCTCTGCCTCTTCTGGCCCCAATGAGCTTGTGATATTTCTGGCAAGCACACAACCTAGGTGATACTACCAGACCCCAGCCCTCCAGATCTCCATGACATCCTGAGCAGAAGGACTTGCCTGGAGCAACTGTACTGGCAAGAGGATTGCAATTACCAGCCTCTTAGCCCACTTGTGTGAAGCTGGGAAGATCCAGAGCACATCTCTTCTTATAAATCTTGGAAAAGCTCCCATTGTGGTTTCCCCATCCCTGGTGTTGACACATTTTGTTGGGGCTCATAATACAGCAGTTGGACTGGGTCTTAAATGAGTCTGAGTCAGATGGATCTCACTTTTACCCTAAGTCCATTAACAGAACATTTTAGTTCCTCTCACTCCTCTTCCAACTTCCACTTGTAGTTCCTAAAAATCTGGGAATCTGCATTTCTTCGTAAGCCAAAAAAAAAGAAAAAAAAAAGTTTGGAAGAAGTTTCAGAAGCTGTCCTCAACAAGGGCTGACTCGTGCATTAGGGTTTAAATATAAGACTTGGAGTCAAGAGCTGTTAAGGGCTTGATCCTACCACTGATTTTATATGTGACCAAACCCAATTAGTTTTACCTCTTTATCTGTAACTTTTCTCATCTGGAATATTGGCTACTAAAGATAATCCAAATGCATGTATTTTCTGATATCAAATTTGCTGACAATCATGCAGTACTCTCAGATAGAAGGGTGAGTTTATTAATAGTTATCGTGTCACCCAATAAAATATCAAAATGTGTTTTTTCTTTTCCAAACAGAAGTTCCACTGTCATTTATGACACCAGAGGCAACACATCGGGACAGGTCATGAAGCTTCAGTGCCCTGCAGCATCTCCGCAACTACGTGCAACACCAGCATGTGAACCTCAGCTATTGGGCAGACCCAGCAGCTCCTGCCCCAGCTCATTGCACAGACCCTCTGGGGGCCCAGAGCCTCTCTGCTGCTGGAAGAAGCCACCCCAGGACGCTGCCTGGAGGAGGAGCAGTGCTGCAAGGCTGTCACCTCTGCCCACTCTGTGCCCTGCTGTTTGCCCTTCTCTTGTGCAAATGGTACAGTTTGGTAAAAGCGTATCAGAGTAACGCTGGGCAGCTGTAATGCTGTAAATCCCAGCATTTATGGTACACAGCATATAGACAGAGCCTCACTAGGTGAATGACACTGTTAAACATGGTACATCAACAATGAGGGAGAGGATGAGAAAATCATATTGACTGTAATGTTTAGAAACATTTTTCACCTTCCAACTCACTGATGAATTGGTGATTTTTTTGTAGGAAGATTGCTCTTGCTTTAAAGAAAGCTATTTGATGAGGCACAAGGGAGACAATTAAACATTTAATTCAGTTTGACCTGCTCTGTCATTAGAGCTCTTTGTTTCCCCATCTCTTTCTTTTACTCTGACCTTCAGGATGGGGTACTTCATGGGTTGCTTTTATTATTTTTTATTTTTTTTTTACCAGGTCAGATCAAATAGATCCTGTTTCCCAAAGATAACATGGATGCAGAATACTAATGCAGACCTCCCCTGTGGTGTCCCTCTGCCTCCCTTCCCCCTTCCCCAGTCTCCCCGCACCCCGCTTGCCCCCCGCCTGCGGCTCATTTGCCCAGGAGCACACCCAGTCCCCTCACAGCCCACCTTGAACAAAACACTCCAGGACTCTCCACAGCAGAAGTGCTAATCAAGCCGGGCCCTGTGCTGCGCTGCTGCAGTGGTTGCCTGGCATAGAAATGGGCTGTCTGGCCGCAGCTATGAGGTAACGTCTGGCTTTTTTGCCAAGCTGCAGAACTAGTCAGACACTCCCTGGAACAACATTTCTTCAGGAAAAAAAAAAAAAAGTTAGGCAAGAAATGGTCTTCCAGAAACTTCCTTGCATCTTTCTCTGTGTTGTTTGGGTCTTTTTTATTGTTGTTTTGGTTTTGGGGGGTTTGTTTGTTTGGTTTGTTTTGTTGCTGTTTTTTGTGGGGTTTTTTACTGTGTTTTTTTTTGCTGCCTTTTTTTGTTAAAAATTATATAACCAAATTATTTAGAATGCAATGGGTTTCATCAGCTGATTTTGGACAATAATCTTATGAAACTAATTTCTCACACTTACTAGGCAAACTGGAAATTTGGACGGGGAAAGAACACACACACGCACACACAAAATACATACACGCACAGACGTATCCCGCTCTTTTTCCTGCAACACTGTCTAAATCTATCAGCTATTTTTGGATGCAAACTGAAATAGAGCAATACAAATTCAAGCAAGGCAGAGCTAACCTACATCTGCAGCATCTTTTTTGCAGTGGCACTGATTAATCTAATTAACCAGTTAGGAATTTTGTATTACAATGCAGCAGCAGCAGTCCTTCTATTTCCCTTATAAATTCCTTATTTACCAAGATTGCATAGTATTCTTCATTCATCCTATTCTACTTTTTATAATATCACTGACAACTTGATTTTTTTTTCCTGAAGCAGAGAAAATACATCATTCAGTTTTCTGCAGTGAAGGGTGAGAAATAATCTGAACTGAGGTGACATGACTGTTCCTTTGGAGTTTCAAGCTGTAGCTAAGAAAGCCTCACGTATTAAATACATGTGTAGATGTATCAGTCAAAATTTTAGACTTGTCCTTAGGTGACACCCTTCAAAGAGTTAATTCCTGAGAAGCAGCAGCTTTGAAAAGGTGCAAGGAGGAATGTCTTGTCCTCAGGGCAGGGCCAGCCAATGAAGCCGGCTGCTGGTGATGTAATGCTGCAAATCTGGTGCATCATTGGTTCCGCAGATATTAGACTTGATATGATTTTGGAGAGTTTGGTGAGAGGAGTGTCTGCAGAAAAGCCTGTAAATTTTCCTGCACCAAGGACATTTCACTTCATTCTCTAGTGTTCTTCAGCTGGGGCACGTCTAGCTGGTAGAAGTTCGCTCTGATGGTAACGCTTCTGTCTTGTGTCTTCTTGGTACTTTTTAGCTATTCTGTATTCTGCTAACTGGGAGTCACTTCTCTGAAGTCAGACTGTGCTGGAATTACTTCTGCACCCTGTCCATGAAATTTAAATTAATTTTTAATAAAAAGCAGTTGTTTTTTATCTGACTCACCTCTGAACTTTTAATTGTTTCAGGCACCAACTTCCTTTCTCCCAGCTTCTATTACCTTCCCAGGTTTTCATGTGCTCAGTCTTATTTCTTTAGCTGATTACTTCATGAGGAGATGGCTGATGATGTCTTAAATGAACCTCTCCAGCCTGGGCTTGCTCTGGTGGAATCTGCTTAAACCACCATCATGTCAGTCAGCTCAGGAACACGTCACCTTTTGCCCGCCAAGGTCTTGCTGCAGAACTTGCAGGAATTGAGCTGCGGTCCCTGCAGCTGCCTGGCCACTCCGAGGCACTGAGTAGTTTGTCACAGAATCCTCTGAGATTCTCACCCCTTTCTCTCACCTCCCCTAAATGAAATAAGGAGTCTCACAAAACTGAGAGGGACAATTAAAGTATTTGTCAAAGCAGGGAGTAGGAAGCCAGGGCACAGATGATGTCCACAGGCTGCCTCCCCCAGCTCCCCTGAGATGAAGGCTCTGGCCATGCCGAGCCCAATCCAGCCCAAACCCCTGGAAGCTCTGAGCCACGCAGTTTCCCCTACCTCCCCCAGGCAGCCTGAGGAGCTCTGCCAGTTGCCAGAGGCCAAAGATCACACAAATGCTGTGGAGAGAAGAGCCCTTTCAAGATACAAACAACTTGGCGCTTCTGAGGTTTGTTTCTTTTCCAAATAAAAACAAGGATCTAAAATCCTGAAATTCCCTGAAAACTATAGGTAATGATAACTTCTGCTCAGGTTTTAATTTTGTTTCAATAAAACCAAAATGCATATTTTGATGCAGACTTTTGAGAAGCCACAGAAAAATATATCATTTACTGTAAAGAAAATGAAAAAATTCAATAATTGATTCCAGAAATTGAACTTTTTCTAGAGCTTCCTATTTTTGTCTGAAAGAAAATAAAAGTTTCAATGAAACTGGGTCAGGTTAGTGGCATGATTGAACAGCTATCCACATGTTCCGTATCCTCCTTCTGATAAGAGAGCACAAAGATGGACTGCAGCAAACTGCGCATCCTTCCCTTATGCTGTACAGTTCAAGTTATTTCCATATGTGGATTATCTCTGGAATACTACTTTCGTCTTTGTGTAACACAGCCTTTACCCCCTTCCAGCGAATGAGACCTAAAACCAGCCTAGAGAGTCTATTCCACTACCTAACTCTCCTAATAAGCAGAAAGCTTTTCCTAATACGCAATATAAACCTTTTGTTTGCTGCAAATTAAGCTGATTTCTTCTTAAGCTGATGTCCTACCTCCAGTGGAGAAGGGAAATAACTAACCATCGTCCTCTTTAAATCAACCTTATCATGCCTTTCCTTAATCTTTTTTCCCCAGACAAAACCAATCTAGATCTACCTTTTCTTCTCACTCACTCTAAATTTCAGATTTAGAAGTTTCTGCTGTCCCTTCCCTGGGGTTATGTCTCTACTTTTTTTATAGTTTCCAAAACTGGACATAGTATACTGTGCTCCTCACCACTGTACTGCTGCATCTTCTCACGCTGTTCATCAACACAGGTGAGGAGAGCAGACATTTCTTCTCTGAACATAGGCCAAAAAAATCTAGGGAGGGGAATGTCATCCATGAAGGTCTCCTGCTTTGTGGCATTTTCTTGAAAGTGTCCATGTTTGAAATGCTTTACGTAAAGAAAACAGTCATGTGTTATACCTCCTCAGCTGCCCCGAGAAGTAACGATGCACATTGTACCCTGAAGGAAATATTACTGGTAACTTTGGCCAGCGTTTCTACAGCTCAGCACCTTGCTGCACTTTCCACATGCTACCAGCTACCTCCTCATTTATACCAACTCTTCCAGTGCAATGAGGCCAAAATGTCTCATAGAGGTTGATCAGATTGTTGTCACGGCACGGTAAAGAAAGGAGGAATTTAATAGCAACTCATTGAAACATATGGGAAGTGGGGACCACAGCTGAGCACTCGTCCCGTGCAGTGCACACCGTGGTTCTGTGAAGTGTTACCAGCTGATTTCACTCTTCTGAAAGCCTGGGATGCAGTCCGTCCTTGGTCATTTTGGTCATCCTTCTTCTCAGCTGCAAACCCATGTTTGTCATCTGTATCGAACTGGTAGAAATTTGTTGCCACTGGAGAACAATGACTTCTGATTTCTTTCTTTGCTCTATTGAGCAAAATATGGTTTTGCTTGCTACCTTGATGGAAATAATGCATCAATTCAGTATTACCTAAGCAGAGGTATTAAGATGAAGCTACTGTACAAGCATACAAGACTGAATCTAAAAAGCCCGACTGTGCAATTTGTTTTAACACTGCGTTTATGGATTTTGACAATGAAGCTTGAGACGTTAGAATGTAACGACAATGAAATCCATATTCTGTGATTCTGCACTCATCTTTCCAAATGGCAGCAAGAATACCTTTTCTCTTCCAGACCTTTTTAGCTCTTAGAGACACATTTTGTGTTGGCTTTGAAAAATTACTGTTGCAACAAATAAGGTGCTGTGCTGAAGCCCCTGCCCTCCCTGCACACACTCGGGTCTGTGCAGGGTGTTTGCTGGGTGCCTCAGAGGCATCTCCCCCGCGGGGGCGGCGAGCCATGTCCCAGCACTGCTGTGACAGCAGCGGCAGCCGTGCTGGGAGGGCTTTTTGTGCTGCTGGGTTACAGGGAGCCTTTTCCTTTACTTCAGGCAGTTTGAGAAAGAGCCTTTGGTCAAGCAAATTATCTTCTTCAGCACGGGCTTTCATATAAGCCAGCCATTAAAGCAAACCACAGGGAATATACATGAACATAGGGAATAAGAATTAATTGGCTATTTGCAAATATGACCACTTCCAAATACTCTCCTCTGATGTGACAGGGAAATCCAGGCCACATCCAGATGCTCAGAATGCACGACCAAGTACCTGTCCTTCTACAGTGTATTTGAAAAGCCTCTGCAGGGATTTGCTGGGGGAGACGGTGGCCCCCACAGCTCAGGCAGTCGCCCCCAGCCAGCCTCATCGCACAAACCCTTCCTGCTCCTTTTCTGCGGCCCGATGGGGACAAACAAATCAGCCGCCTGTGCCAGTGACTCCTGCAGGAGGATGTCCCGGTTTAAGATGCTTAGAAGTTTTACTGCCACTGTGTTTCTTTACAAGTTGCTCACACTTGAGAGCAGAAAAATTCCCCTCCACAGGACATAAAGTGTCAAGTTAACTGTTAATTGTATTTTCATATCAGAACATAAACCCCAGTTTGTAAGAACATGGATGTCCTTAAAATACATGGTAATAAAAAATTGAAAACAGCTAGTGTTCTTGAATCAATTTTCACATTTATAACTTTAAAGAATAACTTTATATCTCATTTTGTCAACTCTGCACAGCTTTGTGCTTGCCTTGTCATCTCATCAAAAATAAATCAGTCTGTAATTTGCAGTGTTTCTTTCAATTAAAACCAAAATGCCCTGAAATAACAACAACAAAAAAAACAAACCCATAAGCAGAGTCTGAGCAGTGTATTAAATTATGAGGGCATAGTAATTTGAAAGAATATGTATAATTTATCAACTATAGAGAAAACTGCAAAGATTCAAACTATAATTGTTTGGAAGGATAATATCCTTCCATTGCTATTAATGCCTGCTGTCTGTGGTGTATACATTACTTCTAATTTTCACAGCTCATTTGCATCATAAATGAACCACAATCCTGTGGAAGCTACCGCAGATATCACGTTTATCATCATAACTGAGGGCTTTCTTTGGAATCACAGAAACTGGACCTTACACATATATGATTTACTTTAATTATTGGATTCCAAAATTGTAAATCTTTCCAGGGTCATTACATTAATGGGAAGCACAAGGTTAGAAGATGCTGACTACAGACTTTGCAGAACCTTTGTGATACCTTCTAAGCACTCGTTTCTAATTCCTAAAACTACTGACTTCTTATTTTTAAGCTTCTCCAAACTCCTGCAAATCCCAGGAGCCTGTAGCAGTCTTCCAAACCTCTTGCAGAACATTTACTTTCTTCTGAGTTAACTACTAGACCTAATTAAACAACACTGTCTCATCTGAGTGGATGATATTCTTACAGTCTGAATACAAATTAAAATTCCAGTTCTGTTAACATTCAGGTCAGTTAACCAGAATAAACCTGTTTAAAACCTAGAAGACTGAAGTGATTCAATCATACTCGTAAGTCATTTCTAAGGATGTAATTTGTAATATTCTCTATTGGTTCCCTTTAAATAATATTAATTTAAAAAAAAAAAAGCTCACAGTTCTCAGATCAGCTTAATTCAATGAAAGAAAAATAGGGAATTTTACATGAAAGGTTGCTAAAGAGCTTCAGTTTCCAAAGGGCAGGCATGCAGTTCTGTGTGTTGAAAATTGCACAGACAGTTGCCAAAACAGCATGTGCAAATTAGACATCGTTCACATAATGAACTTGTTGGAAGACTAATTCAAGATTTGCATGTGGCAATCTGAATGTGGAGCTACATTATTCCTTGTGAATGCAGATGTTTCTATTAGCCTGTGTATTTTAGCAGATGTTATTTTGAAAACAAGATCCCAAGTCCTCACAGTACAGAAATTAATAACTAGAGATTGCAATTTCATGGAGAGCTTTTCTGTTACATAGGACATGCTATTAGACAATCAGGAATTTTGAGTTTTCATCTCACCCTCATAACAGATTTCCTGTGTGAACTCTGGGAAATTATATTTCTTTTACATACTTTTGTTTACCTATCAGTGAAATGGCTTTAATATTCCATATCTGCCATCACACACACACAGTCAGATTCAATTAGTGTTTATAATTCTCTTTAAACTCTGCAATTCTCTTTAATTCTCTTTAAACTCTGTTTTGGAACAGAATTAAAACTTGAATTGTTTAACCCAACCATTTTCTTACTGCAAATGTTAATCACTTGGCAATAATTTTCTAGTGTTAAAGAGGAGGGAGAAAGGGGGAGAAGGAAACAGCTACAGATCCAGGTATACTGGCAAACTCTGAGGTGGGCTGGGCCTTCACAATTGGAGTTGGCACTTTGGTGAATAAATAGGCTTTAGATGAGGGTGTACAAAAGCGGCACTTTCATCCACCAAGCAAGAAAACGCTACATTTGGTTCAGTGTGGTTGGGATCATACCCCTCCCACTAAGCCCTTAAAAGGGTGAGTTTTAAAATGTGCGTGCCATGGATGCTTGGTTTTGGGCTTGGCTGCAATGACGACAAATGCAAGGCTTTGCTTAGCATTCAGTTTGCATATTGCTAAAATACATTTACCTTGCTGCCCAGGCTTTAGACCCCATAATCACTCTTTTGAAAGTGCAATGCTATTTTCAGCTTTATCTTCATTTTATTCTCATCAAAAATAATTGCTGTAATTTAGAGACTGTCTAATGCTCTGTCGTTATCTCCAAATCTCTAGTAGTATGTTTGCATCCAGTAGTGAACCTGAAAGCTGCACAGATTTTCAAGTTGCAGCATGTTAATTTCATTTACTATGTAGAGTGATCTAATTGAAAAGATGAATGCTGCAGGGTTTTGTATGTACTTTTTCAATGTTTGCATTTGAAGTCTAGTAAAAGCTAAGAAAGGAAAAAAAAAAAAAAAACACCACAAAAACCGAAATAAAATTGATGCAAGTATTGGTTTTTAATTCAATAACCACATATGATTTGGCCTGCCCCAGACTGCTCTCTCCATAAAAGCTGCAGGTGAACATTATTCAAATCACCTTGTAGAGAAGGAAATTTGCATTCAGGAAGACTGGAGTATAAGGCTAGTGGAATCTTGACTTTGTCTAAGACATTAGCAAACCTTTTGTTGACTTCATTAAGAATGTGATATCACTGCTGGACGGTTTGTGCCTTAACCTGTTACACTGACACAAGAGACGGAAAGTAAGATGCTAAGACTGACTCAGCTGTCATCGAAAATTAAAACAGATCTTAATTTCTGACTGGACAGTCAGAAAGAAAAGCAAGAGAAAACCATATTTTACAATAAAATCCATAGAATGTACTGTGTGTCCATCACTATTTTATTTATTCCTTGTACTTGTTAAGTATGCTCTTTCCATGCTTTCTGTTCTCTCCCCTTCACAGAAGCTGTCTCCTGAAGGATATGTCAAGGAAGTACAGCCTAACCCTTCCTAAGAGAAGCATCACAGTCTCTGGCACAACGATGAGCAATCGCTCTATGATCTGCCAGGCCTATTTTGTGATGTCCCATTGATACCTGGTTCTCAAATCCAGCCAGGGAGGAAGCCTTCCCAAGAAATCCAGTATAAGCAGTAAAAGATAAACGCTGTACCATGGATTCAGAAAGGTCGCTACACATTACACACTCCTGTTGTTCCACTTACTCTGCTCCTAGTCCCGTTCTCAGCTGGCTGGCAATACCCACGGGGGCAGTTTGCCTGGCAGATTAAGCAGGTTGAGAAGCAAGCTTTTATCATTGTTCCTGCAGTGCATGTGATTTTATTTTTTTATGTGTTCCTACTTGTAATTTTATCACTTGGTTATTATTTCACAGTGGTTTTTATTGCACTTTTTACTACAGGAGTCTTGTGGGTATTGGCATTAGCAATTGGAGAGCAAGCTTCTACCGCTGTAGCTTGCCTGTGAAAAACTGGTACTAAGGTGGCCAGCAGAAGTTGGCACTCTCCATCTGTGAAGTCCTGACATTGTGAGAAAACCTCAAAAGAAGCCTGGTGTCATTTACTCAAAAAGCCATCTGCATTATTGTTCCATGCATATCCTGAAGTAGTTTCTAACACTGTGCAGCACAACAGAAGGTGAGCGCTTGAAAGAGCTTACAGGCAGGTCAGCTTTATTATCTGAATTATTCCTAATTATTTATAACCTCTATCTGCAGTGTACCACACAGCATGATGAGTACTCTCAAACAGGAAATTTCCTGGACATCAAACTTCTGCTGTTTTCTCTTACAAGGAACCTGCAAGCCCTTGGGCCCAGGAGAAGCTCTGCAGGGCCTCTGGGCAAGTCAGCGTTGTGGATGTGCTCCCTCCTGACTTCCAGCCAGCCTCAAAAATAGCACTTGCAGACTCCTTGTATAGCTTCCCATAATGAGGGCTCCCTCATTACAAAGTCTTAATTATCTGAGTGTGATTGTAGAGGACACAACCTTAACATACAGGCTTTCATGACCCTTTTCTTTACCCGGTTTATCCAGATCCTTCACTAAGCTGGAACTGGCAGCAGGCAGTGAACATCCTCACCGAGCACTTTCCTGCAGTCCCACACCAGCAGTGAGTTGAAATCAGTTTGATGAACCGGTGGGTCAGCAGGAAAGAAACACGGCATATTAGTATTTAAGCTTCTTACATAAAATGTCCCAGTGAATTCTGGCAAAAAAAAACGAATCAGTGGGACCCCACAGTTAGGGGAGGGGAATTAATGAACATTTTCTAGTCTTATTTTTAAAAATCAATGGACTTGCTTGGAGCGTGGGTGATGGAACACACAGCTGGTGTAATGGACAGCCAAAGATCACTATTTTCCTTTTAAGCAAATCAATGTGTTAATTGGGATTCTGGTGGTATTCTGAAGCTGCTAATGGAGGTGGGTGCCAGTGGAGGATCATTAGTCCTTATTGTAAGCAGTACAGTTATTTAATTGGGGTGTGATTGTGTTGTTGAAAGAGAGAACAGGCAAAGAATGAAAAGTGATTTATTTTTTTTTTAAGTTGTCACTTTAAACTTTCCCTAATTAAAATGAATTTATTAAAAAAGTTAAGGGAAGATAGAATTTGTTACTCCTTCAGGTCTTTGAACTTGGGGAGATCCTCATTTTGATGAGACTAGTCTCTCTTATAAGGCAAGTTTTTCCAGCTTTCCAACCGAGCTTAGAGAGAAATTAAGTCATCCTTGGAAAGTTACTATTTATCAGAGCCTTATGAAGTTGCTGGTAATGTTTCATCCAGTCAGATGAGATCAGGTCTTCTCCAGACACCCATACAAATATAGACGCAGCTTCATGCTTTATTTCAACTTGGAATTTTTTATGGCTGCCCGGGTGAAGATGCAGTTTCATGCAGATTTTCTGCCTAATTCACAGTTATCCCATTATCCCACATTATAAAAACCTCCTGGACAGATTGTGCAATAAAATCTAGGTTTTACAGAACATCAGGACAGTATATATGGGCCTTCTTTGCACGTAAAAAGGAGCTTGCATGCAATATGGACCAAAAGACCTAGACTCAAACATTTGTGAGACTTAAGGTGAGAATTAATTATAATTTCATGTCAACTTCTCTGGAATTGTACTTTGCAAATAGGCATGTAGTGCTGCATGAATTTATTTGCACGGTTTTAGGACAGAGCAAATTTCTGCTGCAGTTACCCCCCCAGCTCACCTGACCATGGGAGCTCCATGCTGGTCCATGCACAGCCGGGTCATCTCAGCCACCAGCAGCAGGATGGGTGAAAAGCTTGTTTATTCTAACTGAAAGAGAGAGAGAATGTCCCTTGGTGAGCAGGCAGAGAGCAGGTGGAGGAATGGCCATTTCTGTGGCTGCCCTAAAGGGCTCCCCAGGAAGGGGAAGACATTATTTGAAAAATTGTACTGAAAAATTGTGGAAAAAAAAACATTTTAGGGTAGATTCAAAAGCATATTTCTTTTTTTTTTTCCCATTTTAATCAAATGAAATTAATCATTTAGGATGAGTAAAATATGTCACTTTGTTTGAAGTTAGAGGTATCATTTCACTTGTAAGCATTTAAAAAATAAAACCAGGTACATTTCTGAAAGGTGTAATGTTTCATGTAAAAATGTTGAAAGGGAACATTTTGACTTGCTTAAATTTTAAGAATAAAATGACTTAAGTTGAACAGGAATTCACAAAATGTTTCAGTTGACCCAAATCTGTTTTCTTCAAAGCACGATGTTTTATCAAAGTGTTATCTCCCAGTGCTAGCAGTAAATACCAGACCTGTTCTGTTCCCCGCACAGGCTCCAGTTCCCCTTAAGCCCTGCTCAGAGGATGCTTCTTTTAGTTGCAGGGCAGAGGTAGGTTACTGAGCAATCAGCACTGGACTTCTCATGGGTTCACAAGTTTCAGACCAGCTTTTCTTTTCCCACTCAAGCATGTAGCATCCACGCTTGCCACAATGCAATTCCCTAATTGTCTTGTTGAATGTTGAAATGAAAGCCGGCAGACTTTCTGGTGTTGCTAAAAGCCCTCAGGCCAGGCTGGCAGATAACAGCCCTCTTATTTATTTGTCTAAAGAAGCATATAGCATGATGCATAAGCTGTCAAGGAAAAATCAAATCCATGGGGACATAGCTTCAAGGGAATTACTCACTATCTCTCTGCCAGTTCTGCTACACTTCTTTTAAAAATAATAAAAAATTAACATAGTTGGTGGGGAGTGCCAGAAATTACATTTCAAGAATAACAGTGATATTTTCTATAGAATGTTTCAGCTGGAAGGGTCCTAAATTACAGCATACAGTAATCACAAAAATAATTTTAGAGAGGTATTTAGCCCAGAAGTGAAAGCAGAGTATGTATGTGAAGCTGCAAATGACTGTGTAGGTGATTGACAGGAGGTGAAAACAATTTAATTGTTCCAGATTTTCAACTCTTTATATATATTCATGTGTGTGTGTTTGAGAAGAAAGTACGGGGGCTCTTGAGAACCTGAAAGCTTGTAGCAAACTCATAAAACCAGACACTGTAGGATATGAACCTGATCCAAAAAAGAAAAGCTACTTTTAGAAATATAGCTCCATGTCTGGCCACAAAGTAATTAAGGTTCTTAAAGCTTTCCTGTCCAGATGAGTGACTGGCACAAAAATAATAATAACTATACAGTAGTAACAGCAGTGACTTGTCACTGAAGGGAATAGGTAGCCGTAAACAACTTCCAGTAGAAGGGCAAACCCAAGGAGTGGTGGGAGTGTGTGGGTAAGGGGTAGTAAGAGTGTGTGCCTCTGCGTGGGTGGGTGTTGGAGGAGATACAAGGGAGGAGAACAGACTTCTCGACAAAACCATGCAAAACATCTTGTCTTAGAGTTCAATTCATAAAAAGAATAGAACTGAGTCATGTTCCTTGCACTATTCAGTATGTGTGTGTGACACGAAATGCAAATTCCATGTGTGATTCATAGAGAAAAAAGACAGTTTTTCAAAAACCTACAGGAGTTCAAGAGCTGGTTCTGGGTCAGAATTCAGCCATTTCAGGGAAAATGTCTTTCTCTTCTACCTTGTCTTTCAATATCCAAAGGCAGAACCTGGGGACCTGGCACAGTTTGTTTAACACTTTCCATTCTCTCTAGCTTGAATTGAAGAAACTTGTCACTACAGAACTGGATCTGCAAAACTCATCCCATTCAACTGGAGTTTTCCATGAACACTGATGGGCACTGGAGCAAGCCACAGAGGAAAAAAGGTTCAAATATGAGCAAAACTCAATACACTGCAGAACATCTTTCCCTAAACTTCTGCCAAATTTTTGATACCTCTATTTAGCAAGCACATGTGCCATGACTAACTTAGAGCAGAAAATTCAAGTACAGTGGCATCTCTTGAAGGTCCAAGATGTGGGACCAAAAATACCTTAGTATCAATTATTTCTGGACTGATGCTTACCTCAAACTGTCTTGCAGTACCATTACACTGGTTCTTTTTTGCATTGAAGTTAAGTGAAAACACACTTAAAACACACACGAGCGATGCCTACTGTCCTTGGATGGAGCATTTTGTTTGGCATTTTCATCAGTGTGTCCAGCTGAGCAATCCCCCACACCACTACACAATCTGATGATTTAATACCTTCATGGACTACCTTTGCTTGAGATGTCACAGTCCCAGATGAACACCCACTTGTTTTGAGAATCATGCAAGGTTTCTGCTATTTTTATTTTTTTTTAAATTGCATTGGGAAAAAGAAAGCAGAGCAAATTTCTCAGTAAAATAAATTTAAGGTTATTTCTAACTCTGAAGTTGATCAGAAAATACTCCTTTTTCTCAAGAAAATGTCAATGAAAATGGAAATAATTTTTCTTATAGTCATATTTTCCATGCAAATATTAGTCTTTAAACACATGCACACATATATGTGCTTGTTGATTTGAACGTGTATTCTGTCTTCTATAAGCCAAAGTTGGCACGATATTCCACAACAGCCCTTCCCTGCTGGCATGGGGAAGTAGTTTATCAAAATAAGCAGTAAACAGCTAATTAACTTAAAAAGAAATTATGAAGTCACTCAAATCCCACTGCTTTGGCAGTTTTGCCCTCCTAAGAGATTTTTTAGGGAAGCTGGTAATAAGGCCATATACATTCATTCTGTGTAGAAGCTGATTGAGAATGGAGAGATTCAAAAAGCCCACACTGCTTAAATTGACTGTCCCAGCTGAGGGCTCAGGTTTGGCTGTTGTTTGAAAATCTCTCCAAACACAGAGAGGCCACGGAGGTTGGCTTGGAATGTCCTCCTAAGCACATCTGCAGCTGCTGTAGCTGGGTACAGAAAGGTATGCTGGAGAAGCAGGGAGAGAGGCCTGTTCTGAGAGAGCTCGGGCTCATCTGGCTGGAATCATTACGCAAACCCTCCGAGGTCAGTTCACTCCAGCCATTGCGAAGGAAACGGTTTCAGGTTCAGTTCACGGACTGCCTTTATAAAGAGCACCCTGCGGAGCTCACACAGTCGGGAGAGGTGGATCCACCGCGTTACTCCTCTCTCCTCTTGCTTTTGGTCCTACAGCCCTTGCTTGGTTATGATTCACCCTCACAAGTCACAAGCCAAATGAGTGTTTATGAGAGACTGAGGATATGGGCTGCAGTAAGAGCACATCTAGGAAAATACCCTGATGGTAAAAACTACTTGCATTTATATTTCATTTCAGTTTGTGTCTGGGCATAATGAGGAAACCTCATCTAAAAAAAGTGAAAAAGGAAGTAAAACTTACAAAACGGAGGTGTGCTGCAATCTATGAAAGACCAGTAGAACACCAAAAAGGAATGTGGCAAACTTTGAATGTGTGTGAGGCTTTTACCAGTGCCCTGAAATATCTGTGTGACTGCACAGGCCTTTTTTGTTCTATCAACTTCAAATGGTGGACAGAGAATCAAACATTTCTTACTGTGTATGTCCACTTTCCCAAACTTTCAACAAGTTCTGTGTGACAGTTTAACCCCAGCTGGCAACTAGAACCACACAGTTGCTCATCCCCTTCATTCCCTGTGAAGGGTGTGGAGAAGAGGGGAAAAAAGGAAGGGAAAGGTAGAAAAGAAACCCTCATGGGTGGAGATAAACACAATTTAATAGAAACAATAACACAAAAAGAAAAATAACAATATTAATAATGACACGAGTTTCTCTCACTGCCCGGTGAATTGACACCATCCTGATCAGTGATCACAGATTCCGCCCCACCTAACACCCTTTTATATACTGAGCAGGATGTCTATGGTATGGAATACTCCATTGGTCATTCCATCATTCTGTCTAGCCTTCTATGGGAAGCTGAAAAAATTCCTTAAATATTGTAAACATCACTTAGCAACAACTAAGCCCAATATGCGTTATTGACATCTTTTTCACAGCAATCACTGGAAAGAAAATAAACTCTTTCCCAGCTAAAACCAGGACATTCTAATAGAACTGTTAACTCACTATGTTATCCCAGGTGTAAAGGCCACCATGGCACTATTATTGTTTTGAGATGCCAAGGAACATGAGAACTGGAAGGCCAGCGTTCTTCACCTAAGCGTTACCAATTTAAAATAAGCCCAACAGAGATGCAAGATGCTTTCTCCGTGACAGTGGTTTGGCCTCAATCTACCTACCCCAAATTTGGTGAGTAAGCTGTCTGTGTTCACTCACCAGACAGTCAACTGTAGGGAACGTGAGTGGACAAAACAGCACAAGAGGAATCAAACAAAATCACCTGCTGAGTTGAGATCAGCAGTCTCTACAGCTCTAAAGACAACTGCCTCTGAGTGTTGAGATAA
Organism: Gallinago undulata; assembly: GCA_026546715.1. Lineage (NCBI taxonomy): Eukaryota > Metazoa > Chordata > Aves > Charadriiformes > Scolopacidae > Gallinago > Gallinago undulata. The sequence goes on from JAOTQQ010000005.1 coordinate 175,276, forward strand.
GGGAAGAGTAACTTCTTGGGTGCCATCAATATATATTTTGTTCTTAAAAAGCAATGTAATGTAGCTATTGAACTGAAAACTGCCCCACAGACCTACTGCAAATATTATGTACATGTTTAAATGCACTTAAATCAAGGAGTGATGAGTCCACATCTAATCTTGTCCAATTTTTTTACATTGACATCCAATTGATTGCTACCTTGTGGGGCTGGCTGAATTGGGGAATGTTGCCTGCCCATGCTCCTGAATTGCCCAAGGCATCACAGTAGAGTAACAGGACGCACTTGCTCTTATCCTTTACCAGCACAACCTCATGCTTTATTGTGTGCAACCCAAGAATGGCCACAGGCTCCAAATCCATCCCATCTCTAGAAACCACTGTTGATACAAACGTGTGGCCTATCTCAAATCTCCATAGGCATGCCCTGAAAGGGTACTTGCTCTTACAGCTGTTAGGTCTGTGTATAAACCAACACATTCATCTCACCCACAGAATTAGGGATGTCACAGTTCCTACTGTGTCCCCATGGCACCACAGCACAGTACGAAAGCTTTGTTTGCCCTGATTTAGAGACAGAGAACTGAAACACAAGAAGATAAAGTATCTGGCTGAGTCATGTGGGAAGTCCCTGGCAGATCAAGGAACTGAACCCACTTCTCCTCCTCCGCTGTCTGACTTCTGGCCTGCTTCCTCCCAAGAGGGAGACTGTCCCTGCACCACCCTGCAGATCCCTGGCACAACTGGGGGTGAGCTCGGGGTCCAGCGCTCCATTGGGTGTCCCTATACATGAACAGGGCTGAACCTCCCAGCTCTGCCAAGACAACAGGAAAACACTGCCCAACTTAGGTTTGCTGCTTGCTAATTGCAAATTGGAGAAGTGAAATATACTCCTTTGCCCTTAGCATCTGATTTAGAGAGAGGAAGGTCATTAAAATCATGACTGCAGTAGATCAACTGTGAGCACAGCAAAAGATATCTGACACAAAAGTAAGGCCAAAGTAAGTCGCCAAGCCAGGCAGCTCCCACATCAGTGCTGAGCTGTGGGGTCCTCTTCAGCTTCAGACAGTGCCAGAGGCACATTCAGGCCTGGGTAGTGAAGGGGAAGAGAAGGATGAGATCTGTTATACAGTTAGGGACAGGATTCTGGGGGATGCCTCTAGCAGGAGACTTGTACGTGATACAGTAGTAGGTCAGCAACTCAGGTGGGTTGAAAATATACTGGAACCCTTGATCTTCCTGAGCATCCTTCCCACTCCCCACAGTTTTCTCTGCTTAAACCTCACTTCATTCCCTGCCTCAGTGGGAGATAACACTCCGTGGCTGTGCTCAACTCAGGAGTTGCAGGAGAAGCTTTGAAGTCCTGGGAATAATAGCCTTATATTGTCATCTTGAAGATATGTGTAGTTTTCTTCTTTTAACTCATTTTACTCATTTTTACTCATTCAGAATAAAAAGGATAGCGGAAAAATCTTGTAGAGTAGATCCACAAGTACATCACACACAGTACCTCTCCAGTTTGTATTTTGGAAAGTAAAGCTACTAGATTGAATGTAACTATTTCAGAAAACCTATGCAAATTCTATGAAAAAAGATAGAATTAATCATGGAAAAAAAAATAATAAAGCAACTCTTTTGGGTCTATTGGCCTAAAATTTAGGCTTTGTAATAGTAAGTTTTAACAAAACTTGTATTTCCATGACATTTTGTTTTAACTTCCAATGGAGAAGAGGCAGAAGATTTTTAAAAAAGATTCTCCGTAGTCCTTGCTTTGTGATGAAAGATGTGAAGTCTGAGAACCTTGCAGTGAGAGTGACTTAAGGCCAGCCTGGTTGAACGCTGTCAGCAATTTCTGTTCATCTGAACATACGCTGCACCCATGCTCTCTTCAGTAGCCTTGCTAACAACCTGCTTAAAAGGCACTAATCACTGCTGACCCAGCAGAGGCACAAAAGCTGAGAGCAAAAATTTCTCAGAGCTGGGTTCAAAGAGTTAATTGCTGCTGTCTGGGCACACTTGCCTGAACTGTGGTCATCTGAGGGCCTGGTTCTTGGGTGTACTCCAGGTGGCCAAGAGCCAGGGTTCAAGCAGAACTTTGCTGAAGTCAATCGAGTCTGCACGAGTTCCACCTCGTCTGGGTGCCTATTTCAGGGTTATGAGCTCTTTCCCAGTAAGAGAATGGCCAGCAAAGTTTTTCACAGAAAATATTCAGAAAATAACTGGGTATAGTTAACAGATGCGAGAAAACTGAGACCTGTCCTCCAAAAAATCAGCTGAAAACCCCAAGAGGTTAATCTTCAGCAATAACATCCCTTTCTCTTTGTGGGACCCATGACAGAATTTCCCCAGCTCAGAGGAGATCTCCGGGCGCTCTGGGGAAAGCAGGCACAGCCCTTGTGCTGACCTGTAAACCAGCAGAGAGGGCTGGGAGGATTTTTTCCAGTGAGGGTGGATTTAATTTCTTCAGATTTTTTGTGAATCAGAAGTATTTATGTATAAATGTGAATTTATAGCCAAAAAAAAGGAAAAATTCTATGTATTTCAGCTGAACACAAAGTGACATGCACATAAGATGCTGTGGGCCCTAATAGGGATGCCTATGGATCTTTCACTAAGGTTCTCTTTGCTGGGCTGCCTTCCTTACGCTCTGTGTGGGGCAATGAGAGGTGGTGAGGTACATTTAGTGTGAGGAAGCTGTGGATCTTGGAGATAAAGTCAGGCTGATTGAGATAATGCAATGGGAACATGAAACACAGGAACTACAGCTCCCACAATGCAGTACATTCAGCAAACCTCCGTTTGGGAGACTTCCTTCGTAAAAAAATCAACAAATGTTTTCCATAGTCCTTGCAATCCTTGCAAAATATTTCAGTTAATACAAACCCCACTTTTCTGTAAAAAAATAAAAAATAAAAAAAAATCACAGTTTTCATTAAGTCCCACATAGGACGTTATTCCTACAGTCCAAGACCACAGCAGGTACCTTAGGAAATCAACGCTGATATTACAGGTATAATGCAATACATTATTTTATAGTGAAAGGGAATTGAGCTTTTATGGAACTTCTGGTCATCTCCAACTGAATCTGAGAATCTCACGGCAGCAATTTGGGTAAAGCAGCTGAATGATTTCTTCACATAAAAAACATCCATGCAGTCGACTGCCCCAAAGGGCAACATTTTTTACAATTGTTCCCAAGAAATATATGGCAAAGGTATTCACTAGTAATTTTACTTAACTTGAAGTACCATTTGAAATGTATTTTCTAACATTTATTTGGCAGCAACCACAAAGGGTTCTGATAAGCACCAGTGTCTCCATTGCGGTTGGCACAGCATGGGTCCCAGGTTGGCATTTAGTTTAGTCTGGGGTTGGACCATCCAAAACCTGCTTGAACCTTGTGAGGGAACAGTTCAAGGGCACTTTTAGGCAGATTTATAATTGCAAGGGGAAAAAACCCAAAGTATTCGAATTATTTATTCACGACAGTGTATTTTTAGAGAGAAGAGGTTAAAATAAACTTTATCTGTAGGAAGCCTTAGCCTGATTGAAAACCTCTCCATATATTCAGAGTCCTGTTTAATAAGCCATCCAGACAGAGGGAGCATTCTTCTGTAAAGCCTGTTTGGCACAGAAGCCTGCAGCAAGAGCTGAGCAGGCAAATCCCACGGCAGGGGAGAGACAGCACTTTTTGACCCAAACAATGTCTAGACAGCCTGAAAACAGATAAATTAACAGGCAAGCAGCAGCGGCATCACACAGCAGCGAAGCGGTGGATATTTGTCACCTCAGTGATGGGTTAAATGAAGATTCAAGGCCCTGGTATAGTCTTTATGAAACACAATGTACTCCAGCTGTCTCCCTCCCTCCTCCTGAGCTATTTACTGTGCTAACAGCTCCATGCAGAAAGTTCACATACACTGACATAGTACATATTTCCCATCTTTCACAGACTGCCCTAATGAGGCAGCAGGATCTGAACAAATTAGTGACAGAATTCCCCCATCCCCTTGCTCTCGGTGCAGGAACAAACATCCTCTCCTCTTTGGCTGCCCTGCAGAACCTGAACTGGGAGCAGAACGCAGCTATTTGTGGCAAACAAGAAGGGGCTTCTTCAGCCTAATGGTGTAACAATATTTTTTAATGCAATTCCTGCTTGAGGATGCTGCATTCGCTTTAGAGTCTGGCTCTCCTGTTTGAGAAAACACGTGTTTTGCTATATATAGTGGGACTCGAAAAATAACTTCCATTTACTAAAGCAAGCACAAATAGTTTCAGATGGCACTTTTGGTAGAGAAGATACGTGATTTCATTCACTGTGTTTACTGAAAATTATGCATACGCAAATTACCTTAATGAGCTGCAAACCTTGTCATTTGCATTTAGTGCACCAGTAACAAAATTCTGGTAGCTGCAATGATAGTATATTTAACATACATAAAATAAATAATTTGTTACATCAATGCTGTCAAAATGAAAGAAGCCAAACTGTGATTAAAGCAGTTATCATTAAACCAGAGGCTGACTTACAGAGATGTTGTGAAAACAGCAAAAGAGCAATTTTCCCAAGTGCATTTCAAGTGAGTGAGTAAAAATTGAACTTATGGTAGACTATGTTATAGAATACTACTTAAACTGTTTGGATGATGATACTTCATAACACAGAAGCTTTCACATAGTACAATTTTAATCCTTTTTTGTTGCTGAGCTTGAAAGCATATTAAAGACTGAGAGACTTTCTGTCTGTCAGACTCAGCCCCACCACTCTCAAATATAACAGCAAGGAAGTTTGTCTGTGTGAGATTCCTTGTGTATGTAGAGGGATGAAAGGGAGAGAAGCAGAACTTCTTATGTCGTGCAAGATGCACATCTTGGCTCCTGCCAAGCAATACCCAGTGCATCTTCAGTATGGCAGAAGTTGTAAACACGCTGTATAATCACATATCTGGGCTGTGACCCATTTGTTAGCAGCAAAGTAAAATACATCAAAGTCACAGATAGTCTCTCCAGGCAGGCCTTGGTAGATACCCATCTGGTAATAACCTCAGTCTGTGAAGTATGGATGATTTATAAAGGTGTTAAGGAACTCTTCTTTTTATTCATATATGTTTATATATATATATAAAATCCCTGCTTAAACTCTGTACTAATTAACTATCAAGCACCAATAAAATAAAAGGAAAAATAATGCCTCGTTTTAGAAACAGTAGAGAATTGAGTGACTGTAGCCATATTAGAGCCACAAATAGTGCTGAGTAGCCCTGAAGATCTGCTGTCCACTAAGCACGTATGAGGCCAAAGCACAGCAGCCCCAAATGGTAACTAACCTTGGCAGTCAGTAGTGACTCTCTTAAATTCAAGTGCTTGTAAATCAGCAGACTGTGTCAAAAGGGAGTTAGAAAGAAAAGCAAACATGAAGTTGCAGGTGAGCAAAGGCTAGTTCCTATTTCATGCTAATTTTGCTACAGATGGCTTGTCCAACTTCATAGTTACGGTGCTCATGACCAGTAACTTCTCAAATTTCCTTTCACTGCATAATAGAAGAAGAAAAGCAAAACAAAAAGGAGAGAAGTGTGTCAGAGATGAGAAAGGATCAAGGAAAAGAGAAAAATGTACTTGAGACAAGGTGGCAGAGGACATCTAGGGATTATGCTCCGTAAAAAAAAAGAGCTAAGAGCAGAGGCTTTCATAGCAACTGAAGGGGAAAATATAAAAAAGCACAACAAAAATCCTGTCTCCTGTGGTGAAACTTCAGTGAAATGCTATTAAGGATAAATCTTTTATTGTATTGTCCTGCAGGCAGTCTGGCAAAAACTGTATTCTCAGCATAAATGAACTCTCCCATTATAAAAAATGAAAAAAAAGTCTTCTTTCAGGACTGGTTCCATGCAATGACTGCTGAGATACCCACAAGGGGATATTCAGGAGCTGTAGCAAGGAGAAGTAGGTCCAGATATTTCCTGCTGAAATAGGGTCTTCTGACTGAGCAGACATATCAAATGTGTTTGCCACCAGCTTCCCAAGGGCTGGCAAAAGACTGCAGTTCACATAAAGGATTTAGCCCAGGGAGAGTATTTAGTGAGGAAATAACTACCTTCACGCCGTGATTTGACAAGATCTCTTTTAACTGGGTCTTTAGCTGAGAGATAGGGAAAAACATGGCCAAATTAGCCTTGGTGGGATTACAAGAAGGATGGATTTGACCCCCACACTGTGGAAGAGAGAGAAAGCATTTTCTAAAGGAAAGGGAAAAGAAAAGCTTTTTAAAATGTTGTTCCAGAATAGGAAGTCTCTATTCAAAGAGATGGTGACGTAGTGGGCTTCTGATTTAGCACTGAGTCAACCTCTCCTAGAAGGTGACATAAGCAGGACATGGACACGTCAACAAAGACTCAAACAGCCCATCCAGCTACAGGCAAAACCACAAAATTTTGCTTTTTTTTTCTTTCTTTCTTACTTAGACCTTAGCAGCTTATTAAATTTCTAATGCAGCGTTGCCCTCACAATTTACATACATGTGTTATAACCTCAGCAAAGCTCTCACCACCCAGCTAACTTACAAATTTAAAAGTGAATTTGAGGTGAGATTTTAAGATGGTTGAGAAGTGCCATGATGTGTATAATCTCCATGACTGACCAGTCATTCAACTATCAACTTGATAATGATGCTGTTTGCATGCAAACCATGGTCATCAAATGCATGTGTTCAAATGCACACACATGTCTTTTGTGTGTCAATGCCTGTTGCATTTGGAATGACAGGCTCATTCCAGTGTATCTGGCCATGGAAACGAAGGGTCATTTGGAAAAGCACAAAAAAATGCAGTAACACACTAAAGATGCTCTCTACAACTAACTCACCACAACTCCCTGAAAGGAGAGTGTAGCCAGAGAGGCTTGGTCTCTTCTCCCAAGGAACAGGCGATGGGACAAGAGGAATCAGCCTCAGTTGCACCAGGGGAAGTTTAGGATGGATATTGGGAAAAATTTCTTCACAGAAAGGGTTGTCAGGCCACAGAAAGCCTTGGAACAGCCTGCCCAGGGAAGTAGTGGAGTCGCCACCCCTGGAGGTATTAAAAAGGCATGTAGACATGTTGCTAAGGGACACAGGTTAATGGGAACTTGGCAGTGTTAGGTTCATGGCTGATGATCTTAAAGGTCTTCTGCAACTTAAATTATTCTATGATTCTATGCTGTTAAATTGGGGAGATTTCTGCTTCAGATTCGGCCATTTTTCTTGAAACAACAAACCGGTTAAACGTTGTCTCTTTGCTGCCACAGGCCAAATTTTGGTCCTTTGCCAAGTAGCCACCCACACTTTTCCTGTGTCACCATTCTTTAATTCTTCTGAAACAGTAGTTCCCTCAAAATTCCTCTCAGCACATCTATTACCAGCTCCATTTGTTAGTAACAGCTACGAAATATCCCATCCATATCACCTTGCTTCCACGTTCCCCACACGGCACCCCTGATTCTGAGAATGGCCATATTTCAGGGATTCAGATGGTATTTTGGAGGGTGCCCTTATAAAGAAACTTTCAAACCAGTTATCCTGGTGCTTCCCTTTCTAATATTTGAATAAATAGTCATAAACCCACAGAATAAGGTAGGTGGGGAGTTTGATTGCTCCAGTCAGGTTCAAGGGTAGCTCAGGGCCTTATTCACCTGAGTTTTGATAATCCCAAAGGATGGAGATTTCACTGTCCCTCTGGGAAACCTGTTCTGGTGCTGCACCTCTCTCATGCTGAACCCTTTCTGAGGGTGCATACCATCCCAATCGTCCGAGTTATTGATGAAGATATGAAACAGCACAGACCCACAACAGACAACTATACCAGAAAATCCCTTCTTCCAGCTTGTCAAGTTAGTTTTAACCCTCGCTGGTCCTTCTGAAAAGCACTTCTTATATTCTTGTCACTTTTAGTCACTTCATTCTAATTTCAAGCCTTTAAGTATTCATGATGAATATATACCTGTTTGTACCAGTTTATGCCTGTGTCTTATAGTAATTCTTATTTTCTTCGGGGAATATGCATTCAAGGCCTCCTGCTGTCAAGAAGTGGCACTTTCAGAATTCAAATAGCCCCTCTTAATCACTCATTCCAGGTACAAAAAGTACATTCTTTTAATTATGGGTTTTGCACTCTCAGTCTTTGAACACGTGAGGAGTTTACCTGAATCGCTTTTTATCCATTCCCTCATGGTTCTGAACCCTTCTATTATTTCAGTCAGTGTATCCTCACTCTCTCCTTCCACTTAGATAAAAGATCAATTTGTTCAGTATTTCTTTGAAAAAAGATTTTTAACATTTTATGCCTCAGATGCTATTGCTGTTGCTATACAGAGTAAAGAATTGCTTTATCTTTTCAAGGGAATTAAGACCACATTTAAAATCTTGTGCCTGTTAGTTTCTGAAACTGCTAAACTGCTTTCTGTTTGTGTGCGTTATTTCATGAGCAGACCACACTTGGATTGTAAGTGCAATCTCACTGCAGTTGGAAGTGTTCAATCTCAAGTTTACACACAGTACTATAAACTTACACACTTCTTTACATATGGCACTGTCCTAAAAACTCCTTTGATAATTCTAAAATGTTTTTCTGATTGAAGATTTCCATGTAGCTTTTGTTAGTTTGTTGTTTTTTTTCTTTTATCTCACTTGGATAATAAAAATAATTGTTGTTTTTATAGCCTGTTTCATTTTTAGGGATGGAACAGGGATTGCAAGGCAGGATGCTGGATGAACTAGAAGTCATAGTTTATCCCAAAGCATGTTCCCTGCTGGAGTTGGATTTAATCGTATTTTCCTTCGTTTGGTACGATTAATTCTGATGCCAGGGAATTCTTGGTACATTTCCTAAGGATAAATCCATGGGAATTGCAGACCCTTGCTTAAAGATGATTGTTCAAAGTGCAGAGAACTGGGAAAGAGGCCTAAAAGTAAAATATGATCAAAATTCTGGTGTAATTGTAGCCTGCAGAGATTTAGGGGTCTGGATGTTTCAAAATCAGAGTTTCAATAAAAAACCAAAACCCAAAAATAAAGTGGGACTGAGTAACACACAGTGGCAGGCATGGACTTGTAGTAATATGCTATAATTATATACAATTTCCTGCACAAAGAGAGATATTTCCATGTAATTTCTGACTGGCCTTTAGAAACTGTATTTGGGGCATTAAAAAAACCCTCAAACTTGTGTTTAATGAATTTTAAAACTACATGACTCAGTAAAGGCAGGACCAGTCCCGCCAGGAGCACTCTTGGGGGGTGGAGGAGGCCTGGGAGTGGGGACAGCTAGTTTGTCACCTTGGGAAAAAAATGTGGCTCCTGCAAATGTGAGTCCTCTCCTCATACCCCCTCCCAAGGAGCACCGACAGAGCATCGCCATCGCGATACTCCTCAAAATGAATCACCCCTTGTGCAGGGCTGATGGCACATTCCCTGGCAAGGGAGGGCCTGCTGGAAGCTGAAACAATATCAAGGAATAATGCTGGCAATGTCTATGTTAGCATTTTAGATGGGGGCAGGAACGTGCTTTTAAAGCAAATGAAAAAGGAGGAAGGAACTGAAACCAATAAAATGTTTCCACAGCCTGTGCTGGAACAGCTCCGCTCAGGGGATGGGGCAGCGCGACCTGGAGAGGGGAGGTATGGAGAAGGCAGGTCTGCAACATCTTCCAAAGAAAGCCACTTTCCTAATGTGAAACCTCATCTCAAAGGCCTATCGAACTTGTAGTGAGCTCCCCTAAGCAGAGAAAAGCACACACGGGCAACAGGTTAATGGCGCCAAACTGCTTCTCCTCATGCCTGAGCAGCACGGCCCTGTCGAAAGCTGCTCCCGGGGCTGTGCTGCGCCCCGAAAGTTACCTGTGACTTTGCGTGTCTGGGGCTCTGAGACTGAGTTGGGCTCATGAGTGTCATCCTCAGATGCTGTCACACAACCTAGAGAGTTTGTTAGAAGAAAAGATAATTTCTCTGCAGTGTCAGAAGGTCTGATCCTTTCCTATGGAAGTTCAATCATCTTTAACCCTTCAGTGGAATCTGATCATCCCTGGGACCTGTGAAACACCGGATAGTTTCCTGCAATGAAACTTTACTCTCTCAGCATAGCGTCTCACTACTAGCATTAGAGTTCTCTCTTCAAGATAGTCTGGAAGATCCAGTTTAAGCCAAAGAAGCCTTTTATTAGATGCTTGAGCAAGGAAATAACGTTATTCAACCATTTCCTGAACATTTGCAGAATGACCTGTGCACACAAAATTAGAGATGGCTCATCCTCTTATTTGAAGGCTATTTTAGTCTCTTGTAAGCAGCATTTAGAATTTTTTATGAGGCTTTAATACCAACCTATACTTGTTAGCATCTAAGTATAGAGATTTAAAACTCTGCAGGTGCATACTCTAAATTCTGAGAGAATTTCAGATAAATGCACTGGTGCATTTCTGAATTTTCTGACAGTGTTTTATGAACCGTACAAGACTCAAAACCATGCCTGAGGAGGGATTTCACGTGGTTTAAAATAGATTAGAAGAGGACTAGGTGCATAAAGCTGGACAGTCTGGGTTAGACTCCAAAGCACCCCGCTCAGCCCACCCGCAACGGCCCCATCCCTGCTGCAGTGAGGGGCTTGTGATTCCCAAGCTGTTCTTTCTTTCTCCTCTGCCTCTACCGAGCTTTCAGGTCTCAGTATTAGCACTGATAGCTGTGATTCACCATGTGTCAGACAACTTGGGAGAAAGAGAGAAAGGGGACAGCTAGTGATGGCAGGAATAAAAGATTGCTTTGCCTTTGATTTTCTGTTTTTTTCCCCATAAATTCTTTGCAAGTTTAATTCGATTCAGAAGTGGTAAAACTCTTTTGCAGTAGTGCACCTAAATCCAGCCTATAATCTGAAGCAGAGGGGTGGCAAACAGAAGAAAGGATGCTAGAGACTGAGTGATTGTTGGAGCAGGACCAGATTGGGGGGGGCTCTCAGTTCTGCCGGAGCCTCTGCAGCTCCCGTGCAGATGTGACAGGGAGTAGATGGGGAGTGGAGAAAGAATCATAGTTTAATGTTATTTTCTGTTGCTCCTGGGGGACATGTAACCTCAAAGACCTTACTTGGTCCGCCCAGCCAGTTAGTATGCTGTGTTTTCTGTTCCTTTCTCTGCTGCGCAATCTTTGCAGAAAACCTGTTTCCAGAAAACCTAATTGGGCCTCAGCAGAACTGTGGAATATTTAGAGAGAGTTTATTATTATTTATTTTTGTCCCTTTCACTGTGGCTATATGTGAGAGAATTCACACATAAGAACTTTTTTTAGGAAGCAGAGACCAGCTTTGCCATTTTGAGAAAAATACAAGCTTGTTTCTGCCCCTGCAGTTGGACTTCTATTCCCTTCCCTTCCCCTCTAAGTGTTATGACAAAATCCTTTCCTGCTTTCTTGGAATATTTTGAGATGGCAACTTTTCCTTGGTTTCTTTCATGTTTATTATAGAAGAATTGTCTAAAGCACAAGCAATATTCAAGGTTTCAATGTGGCCTGATAAAACTGCAGACTGCTAAAATGATTTCTTTAATGGTACATGGTTCACAGGTATGTGGAGCACCAAGCACTAAGGGACCATTTATTCCAAGCTAGAGATACGATGCAATTAGTGAAGTTAGTGAGAGTTTTACTAGTCATCTGGGTGGGAGAAGATAAGTTCCAGAGTGTTGGAAGTATGATTGAAAAATCATGGTAAAGCAAATTTCACATCTGAAAGAACGTAAGGCACAGAAACCAAATTGTTAACTCTCCTCTTCCTCAGACTGTTCTCAGAAAAACTTCAGATTCTTTCAAAGACTCGTTTGATCCCTTTGTGCTCAAGTAGTGCCAGACCACACATCAGTGCCTTGAATTTACCCACAGCAACCGATGAATTCTGTGTTAGGAATTATTTTCAGTTCCATCAGAATTAATTAATTGAAAAATAAATAGAAAACAGAGGCTTAGGTAGGTGTGATATCCTCTGAAAGTTAAACAACGGTATTTTTTTTTTCTCTACTTACAGCTAAGGTGGATTAACAGACGCATATGGAGAAGATCAAATATACCTTGAAATAATGGATGTATAAATCCGCAGACTAAATCTCTCTTGAGAGACAAGAGAGGGGGGCGAGAGAATATAAAAGTGTGGAGATCATTTACTGAGGGGATATAATACTGAAAAGCCAAAGGGGTACTAGGATCTTCAATATTTTACAAGAGGAAGCTTAAAGCCATTTTAATAAACCACGAAGGCCCATTTTTTAAAAATGTAAATGTACAACTGTACACACAATCTGCATATGCAAATCACCACAATAGGGCAAGCAAATTAGACAATTGCATGCAAATATCCCTGCTTACTCTGTGCCTGTGTCTACAATGGTAGTAACTATACATGCAAATTAGGTACACATTTTGTACACATATAGGTGCAGCTTAAGTGGCATATGGCATGAAAATATGGCATATAATGTAACAAAAGAGGGAGAAGGAAATAGCAAGGGATACAGAGTTAGCTATAAATAATAATATAGAGCGTACACAAACACACACATGAATCTATAAACATGGGATTATAAAAAAAGAAAATACATGGGTCTTTCGAGTGCTTCAGCAACTGAAGTGACACAGTGTGGAGCAGGCATCTGCCCAAGCTCATAGAGCTCCCACAGACACCAGGTGCCAATTCACAAGGCAGGCTGAGAATGCTGCTCAGCGCCACACCAACTCCTCACTCATTTGACCAATGACCCTCTCCTTGAGGAGAAAGCGGAGTTCATTCTCTTGGACTTCCATCAGCTGAAGACTCAGTGCCACTTATCAGCAGTACTGCCAAGTGAACACCAGAGGTGGTGGTTTTTTGTGACACATGGACAAATGCCTTCAAGGAAAAAGGCTTTAGAACTCTTTTGTCTTCCAAAAGTATTGATTTTTCTTCAGCTACCTTCCTTTCTGCTTTGGAGCCAACCAATGTAACCTCATTGCCTTTCTCCATTAGGCTTATTTGGATTCAAACTGCAGCATAGCAAGATGGCTGGTGGATGGATGGATGGATGGATGGATTTAACTTCAACCATACCCTTGAGCTTAAAATCTGTGTTATATTTTTAAAGCACTTAGACCTTTAACTCAGTTGTTAGCAGATTAATGAGATGCACAAACTGACATTTTATTTGAAATTTTCTGAGCAGAGAAACATGAAGTGCTCAGCATGAAGAGCAGACTGAGTTGCAATGACAGCAAGCCCCCTCAATCACTCCAGGCTTCAGCATCCACACAGATAGGAAACAATGAGCACAAGTTGAAGAATAGAATAAAAATATTGATTAAATTTTGATTCAGTCCCTTTCCTATGTGTGGTTCCACATTCACTCAATCGGCCATAACAGCAAAGATCACCAGCCACTTGTTGCCTTCAGTATTGGGCTGGCAGTACTCATGACTTTGAAGAGCTGTTTGAAGGCTCACAACCCAAAGAGATCTTAATGATTCAGAGGCAAGCTGGAATCACAAGACTCAGGCTGGCCCATGGGCATCTGAAACACAGGGTTGCACAGGGAACTTAGATGGAAGGTAGACAGATGTCCAAAATCTCCCATCTCCAGCTTTTTCAGTGTTTTTGTCATCTGGCATTCCTTTGCATCTCAGAAGCCTAGGTGAGTTTTTGCCCATCTTCACACAGCTCTGCAAAAATCACTGAACAGCCCCAGCTGCCTGAGGAAGGCTCTAGAGGATGGCACTTCTTTGCGAAACACAGGCACTGAAAACAAGGAATGGGTTGGTGAACCAGTTAACCATGTTGCTGTCTTCTACACTAAAAATATTCCCCCCCCCAATCTCAGCCCTGTTTGCCATTCTTTTATTTTTCAATTGCCCTAATCCTCTAAAAACCAGAGACAGAAACTGTGGAGAAGTTTCTGTCATGTGCATAGTTTGGCTCTGTCCATCTTGTCATACACCAAAATGAGCAGCCCCTTCTACTTCTGACTCATGTCCTAATTGTCTACTGTTTTATTTCAGAGAAAGAGCTTTAAAGTTTCTAAATCAGCTTCGGCTCAGGTTCAGAGCACGTATTTTCACTTACAATTCTTCCTAGCCTCGTAAGACAGAGCAACAAAAAGTTGGAGCTACTTACACATAGAGTACAGTTGCCCATGCACGCATTAAGAGAGCATTCACTTTTCAGTACATATCTAGGATAAACTGATTTCACTTTTAAGATAGGAGGAAACTCAGTGCTTAATGGATTCTTACTGAACTTTAGGGTAGTTTGGAAATACATTCTGACACAGCATTAAATATACTACTGCAGCTGCACTCAGCGGAATGGGCAAGAGCAGGCTTTTACCTCATTGCAGAAACAGCCTCAGCCTTTGGGGGCTTCTCTCAGCACCCGGTAGAGTTAATCAAAGACTACCCATTGGATTTAGGAAGATTTGTGTGAATCTGTATTACAAATTTGGTCTTAAGAGCAGCTATGTTGGTAAAAATAGGTATTTCCAAGCTAAAACAGGTTTATTTTACCCACCCCAACTCCCTGCCCCCTCTGCCCCCTCCCCCCCAAAAAAAAACTGTCGCAAAACTTTGTGGACAAACTGTTTCATTCTGTTCAGCTTTTGTGTCTATTGGTGAAATCACAAACTCCTGCAAAGGCATGCTGGATGGCTTCATGTGTGACACCCATGTGTGACTTTGAAATACACCCTAAGAAACACGTTGGGCATCTTTGTCACAGACTTGATGTAGGAGCTTTGTCTCAGCTCACAAACTTTACTTTTGACAGAAAGAAATAAGTATGTCAGGAATTCATCTCATCCGAGCGGCTATAGGTAGTAAGAATCCCCCTTTTATAAAAATTAAAATAAGATCAGATAAACCAAGGACTATATCCAGCTTTTCCCTTTCTCCCTATCCATGTACTTGCTTACTCATGCACATGTATTATTTTTCCTTTTTACAGACATACACTTTTTAGAGCAGCTCTTGTCTCTATTTTTTATAAATATTATTATTATTTATTATGAATAATCTCTAAAATAAGGGCATGCTGGTGTTTGTAGGTGTAATATGAAGGGAAATAATAAAACTGTGTTGCAGGCACACAGCAGAAAGCAGCCAGGACCAGCTCGGCAGCGATACCCAGCTCGCAGCAGCCAGCCCCTGGAGCCAACCCAGCTCTCACCAGTGGCAACAGAGGACAAGTTTTGGCTAGGAAGTGCCTTTTTTTAAAACAGGCTTTTCCACGCAGCTGACTTTGATACCATTTACCCTCAGGTACTTTGGATACAAGCTTGAGCAATCTCAAAAGTTGTTAGCAGTTGTTTCTGAGAACTCCTATGGGACAGGGAAGGGCCAGATTTCTGGCAGAAGATGAGCACAGCACCCACCAGAAAGCAGGGGATAAAGAACTGGGAAATTACTGTCTGGCAAATAAACTTCAGCTTCTGGAAGGACACCAAAACAAAAGAATGAAACCATTTGTAATCCCACAGAAGATAACAAGAAGTGAGTAAGCACAAGCATGCAGTTACTGGGAACTGATGATGTCACACCAAGCTCAGTTCTTCCCCTGGCAAGTCAACAGGCACAGGGGTAGAGGAGAAACAACTGTTGTCATGGCTTGTTTTAAGCAAGCCTTCCGACTCTGAATCACAAGACATCCTTATTATAGGCAAGCTAAGAAATGAGGTCTTGAAGCAACTCAGCAGTGGATGCAAGAGGCTGAAAAACTATGTAAGTATTTAACAAGGAATCATTGTCAAATTGGAAGACTACATTGAGTGGATACCCCGAGGGCCTGTTCTAGGTCTAGTCATGTTCAGTATTTCTGTTACTGTCTTGGAGTGTGAAATAGGAAAATTTGCAGAAGACACAAGCACCTCTACATGACAAATTAGAAAATCAGACTGCTTTTGGTAAATTGCAAGGTATTGCTACAACTTTAATAGCAATAATCAGAATCAGAAATAGTGGGACATAGCTACGTGATTACAGGACCAGAAATCTGGGGCGGCAGGCAACTGTTATCAGAGTGGACAGATAAGCACTGAAGCCACCACAGCATACAAAGGAAGCAAGGAAGGCTTCCACTGAAGTACTCTTTCCGTGCTTCAGAACAGCTTAAAACTCAGAGCAGTCAGGGAGGTGCTAGAAGGAAGCAATCACAATTAGCATCCTTGAGATCAGAGTCTCTAGATCTCACACAGAAGCTTGACAGAGCTGGGGAAATTTCATTTAAGAGGAAAAGACAAGAATTAAAATTTACAAAAGGCTGAAGAAAACATGGGAAAAACCAAACTGTCAAGAAGACAAGAAATTCTGGTCTTAAAGAACAACAAGGAGAATCTTTTTAACTGTAAGAGCAGGGAAACACTGGATAAATTCTATGGAGTGGTTGAGTTTTTGGTTTTGGATATACTTAAGAAAGGTTGGACAGAGATCTATCACAAGTCATATAAGTAAAACTGATCTCACCATGGGGCAGAGGGTAACTCCCAGAGACCCTGTTCTTCTGCTGTGGTGCATGTGGGTAACAATCTTTGGTCCTAATAGAAAAAAAAAGGTAGGACTGCAAAAGCTAGAAATTAGCAGATTGCTTTTTGAATGGGGCAGCCACAGGACTCTGAAAAACATTGCCAGCCAAACCCTCCGATTACTCTTTGTGACCTTAGAAGATAATAACAATTAATAAAAACAAAAGGTTGCAGCCTAGGCCAAGGACCAAGGTCCAGCTGATGAGTTCTGTGCATTACTTGCACAGCATTGTTGCCCAGGGTCAGCAGAGGCTGAGCTCAACTAACCTTGATTATGCACCAGTGTCTTTTAATTTTGGTCTAAGTATACGACAGACATCTCCAAATAAATATAGACGGGCACGGGCTCCAGAAGTAGCTGGTATGCTCTGTGTCACCCAGTTATCATGGGCTTAATGAAATCTAGGTTAAATCCCCTGAGAAATCAGAGAACAATGCCTTTCTTCTTCATCACAAATCCTGAGCTTGCTAGCACAAAGTGACAGATGAAGTATTGCATGCTTTACAACCCATTCCAAGTCCCTGTGGGATTAATTAATTATTCTTTGTAATAATTAAGTCACAAACAATTGATATAAGAATCACTGTTTGTTTATAGTGTAAGGATTCCCTTCCCCCAAGGCCGGAGAAAGCTTCGAATACATTTATACTCCAAAGCTGCTGTTCTCCAAAGGGAGATTGTTCTGCTTGGCTGCGAATGAAAGCCCCCGCGTCGCTGTGGCAGGTATGGCTATGTTAAGGCAGCAGTTGGGGGCCCTCAGGAGTTCCTTGATTACATGTTGGAACAGCTTCATTCTTCACGACCTGGCACCCAGCCAATTAGTCCTATAGGAAGACCGATGTTTTAACTAGACGCATTCATCTACACTGCAGCTTTATAAATACTCTGTTTTCTGGGTATGGACTGCATGTGCGTTTCTATTTCTGATTTTCTAGAAAGGTCAAGGAACACCTGTGATTTTTGTTCAAGGCAGATGTTCCAGCAACCCAAAAATCATGTCAGTGAAATTCAGACTGTCTTTCATGTACTCATTACCTACAGGATTCACCGAGGGACAAGTAAAATCTAAAATTACTCAGTTTGGCCTTTGCCTGCCTGATAACCTACCATAGATTTAAGGAGCTAGGAGCAAAATAGTTGCAGTTTGTCAGCATCCCATGATTTCTTACTCAGAAAATCTAGCAAGAATAGTGCCGCCTTTCAGGAACCTGCAGACACTTAGAAATGAGAGCAAAAATGTACAGTGGCCAAAGTAATAAAACCACCTACCTCACATAGAGGCCACAACCCTGGAGTCATGACCCTAGACATGTTCAGTCTCATGCAGAGAGGGAAAGTCACACGATGGGCTCTGATTGCAGCTGGTTGTTACAAACACACCCCCCTCCTGACAGCCCTCTGTAGTGGTGCAGAAACAACCCACAGACCAGGCAGATCGCACAGGGAGCCACGGGGCAACAGAGAGCAGCTACTGATGCTGCGCCTGAGCATGCCTGCAAGTGCCACCAGGCTGGAGGAGCCTCCACAAAGGGATGGCTCTCTCTGGTGCTCTTGGCTCTGCTGGCCTCTCCCTTTCACCTTCCCACCCTCTCAATGACCCCATACGAGACTCACACACTGCATGAGGAGGACCCCAAGAGGCCGTTTTCCAGTCCTTGACTTGACTCATAGGGTGTGTTCCAGCATGGAGACCAAAGGCTGCTCCAGGTTTACTGGGAATGGGAGGTGCAGATTCTCAGTAGAATTTTGGCAAGAAAGCTGCCTTTGTTAGTTTGCCTTGCAGCCAGCAAATGGGAGGGAACAGCCCTGAGATTCTAGATTCTTCCTGACACGCGCATTAGTCATAAATGAGAGCCTCTGTAGGTTCAAACATTAAGCAATCAATTGCTTTAGGAAAAAAACCCAAACTAACAATCACCAGTGTTAAGATCTACAGAAAATATAAAGACGATAATTTTAAAATATCCTAGTTATATTACAAAAAGCAGTCCTCTTAATACTGAGCTTATTACAATCTGCTGGATGCAGACTGTAACTGGACTTCAGTTTTACAAATATTACTATAGGCTAGATACTTTGCTTCTTCAGAGAAGCACAAAGATGATGGTGAGGACAAAGTTCTTGTTCCTGCAACATACCTAAGCTGACCTGCAGAAGCCAGGAGAAGGTTTGGACATAACATATTTGAGCACCAGCAGACAAACCAGGAGTCAGCCAGGCTCTGCCAGACACCGCTCTTCTCTCTAGGAGCACTTTCAACATGCAGGAATCCTGAGAGGGTAAAAAGTCCTGACCTTCACACCAGGCTGCACTGAAGATATCAAACCCAAGGCTGCCACAGTCTGGGCCACGGCACCTACACACCACTTGAATAATGAGTGCTGAAAGAGACAGGCCCAGTGTGCACAGGCACCTAAGGAGGGTTAAATCATACCTAATCTCAGGTATCTCCACCCAGACTTGTTGGCTGGACTTCCTTTATAGCCACAATCACACTTGCAGAGTGGGAATCATCCAGCTGCAAATCAAGGTATCACCCTTCAAGTGTCCATTTCTCTTCAGTGAGTACAAAAGTTGAAAATACTGTTTCACCCAGGGAAACATCCCTGAGTAGGTGAGATGAATCCCAGACAGACTGTGCAAGAAGAGGGCAAAAGTGCAAAGCTGAAAAACTGCTGCAGAGCATTTAGCAGTATCCTATGAATTTATTCTTGTAATTTTGCACAAAGTTCTCAAGCATCCTACAGCGAGGTCTGATTTTTAAATTATTTTAATTTTCTCCCTCTGTGTGCAGCACTCTGTTAGAGGAAGTGCAGAACCACAGTGCTTATCCTCTGGATACATTATATGTTGGTTTGCAAACAAAAATTTTAAAAATTACTCCCTGACTGGAGTTCTCTGTCATCTCTTTGGTAATTAATTTCCTCATTAAATGTTGACCATGAGTTTACAATAAAAAGCAATTTAGAGAGGGCAGGCTGCAAAGGTTGGATGAGCTTTTGAGCACTCTGTAATTAAAGGCCTTGCCACATGCCAACAGGCTGTTTGAGTCTTTCCAAAGGGGACCTCAACAGAACTTGACTGAAAACACAGCTGTGAAGAACAACCACCTTGTTAACCCCCATCTATCCCAGGGCTGTCCACAGCACTCAACACAAAAGGTACTCAAATACCATTTAGCCATTCCTACCTGTCACATTTCCAATTGCTCAAGTCCCATGATGGTCATGTCTTCTATTTAGTTACTGGTTACACTGTGAGGTAGTTTGTTCCCACAACTGTGTGAAGAAATGAGGATTAGCTCCTAATTTCTCCAAAAAGCAATGGTTAAAACTGATTCTGATCCTTTTCTGTATGGACTTTGGGCTACTCACCCAGAGTTGTCCCTGTTTCTAACAGCATTAAGAGTCACCTTTCTAGAAAGCACATACTACTAACCTTTCTGCAGATTTTGGTAAGGATGCTCACCTTTGTAAGGAAACGTGCCCAAATTCAAGACTATTTTCACACACGTTCCCAATTGTCATCTCCTTTTAAAGTACCACCCTCTTGTCTCAACATGGGAAACTCTTAGGTTCAAAGTTTACTGTCTGTTATTTATTTGCTGATATAAATATTTCTTCCATTGCTTACTCAGCTTATGCGAGCCCCTATAATTTTGTCAATATTACCTTTCCAAAGGTATTTTATTTGTTCAAATACAGTAAGCGTAAAATGAAGAACAAAACCTGCATGCAGGTTGAAAATAAGGCTGCAGAAAGCAGTAAGGCAGGAACATCGCTGCTGGCAGGGCATTGTCTCTTCATTCTATGAGGGATCCAAGTTTGCAGGGGTTTAATTCTTACAAAGACAACGGACATGCCCTGCAAGCAGTGAAAGTAAAAAACTCCAGTAGGAAATATGGGCCCCTATGTAAGCTGGATTTAAGCTGCATTACAACACAATACCTTCGATCTGAGTGCTTAGTTCAAAGAGTAGAAGCCTGAAGGATGACACAATATTCCTCCAAATACATAAATGGCTGCTACAGAGGGAAAGTGAATAATCTGTCCTCTGATGGGAAAGACTGGGCTAGGTATGAGGGAAAGCTTTCTGCTAGTAACATGGGGAGGCTGTAGCATTTAAGTCATGGGAAAGGGTCAGACAGACACTGTTGGCATACTAGAGACTGTCTTGAGACAGCTAATAGAAAAGATAATATCCCGATATTTTCTAATCGCCATCCCACCAGAAAGACATTCCAAATTCAAAATATAAAAACAGCTTTAATATCTAAAGAAACTCAAAACCTGCCCTCAGGTTCACACATTAGAAGGTGTGGTGAGGTGGTTGTGCTGCCTGAGCTGTGTCCTACAGCAGGCTGGCCGTGCCGGGAAATCCCGCAGAGCAGGACTGCAATGGGCAAGGCCAGTATCTCCTCATCTCTGCCTGCCCGTGTCCATGTGTGTTGGGGGCCTTCAGCCCCCAAGGTGCGCTCCACCAAAGGCTGAAGCTTGGACACAGACACAAAGGTATTTTCCTAGTGTTGCTCTTGATTCTTAGCTCTTATAAGTCAGTGCAATTTACTAATTTTAATAACATGAGTTTCTTCAGCCTTCTGCACTCTCCAACTTAGCACTCCACATTCGATTGCGAGTGTCATGATATTTCATGATTTTGGAGTTTTACAGCCCCAGCTAATACATTCATGCATTGCAAAGCAATCTTGTCTTTAATTTTTTTTAAAAAAATTGTATTTCTAGTTCCTATTTCTACTTCTCATAGTTGCGGAAAGAAGCCTGAAAAGATGAAGCGCCAGTACCTTTACAGCTCCAAAGAGAGAAGGCAAATAAAAGGAATTCAAAATACATTGGTTTAAGCCAGTCTCATAAATTCTTTTTTCCCCAAGGCCTCATAATTTTTGAGAACTGGCATTTGGAAGTGCTGGAAACATTAAGAGTAAAACTCTTAATAAGGAACAGGGGGAGTTACTAAGAAACATGAAGAAAGGCATTCACTACAGTAAAAATGTGAGCATTAAAGAATTTAAAAGGGAGACTTGTTAAAAGCTAGCAAAATTCTATTACTTTCTCACTCAACAAGTCAGCTACACAGTCCCTGGTGACTTAACTGTGCATCTTTTTGTTACAGTTTGTTACCTTAATTACAGTATCAGCTTGATATTTTGAACATGACAGTCATTTTGTTTACTGGAGAAAGTGAAGGGCCTTTGGGGCTACAGAGAGCTTGATACCTGCTAACAAAAGCAGGTCAAACAAATACAGATGGAGGACAAATACAGACTTTATATTCAGATTTTCTTACAGAAGACCTTAGAGCCTCTTCCAGTCCCTCAAGGGGCTCCAGCAAAGCTGGGGAGACTCATGATCAGGGAGGGGAGCCCTAAGAGGAGGGGGAAGGGTTTGACACTGAAAGAGGGGAGGTGGAGCTGAGATTGGGGAAGAATTTTGGTGTGAGGGTGGTGAGAGCCTGGCCCAGGTTGCCCCGAGAAGCTGTGGCTGCCCCATCCCTGGAGGGGTTCAA
>JAOTQQ010000005.1:207957-233932 GCA_026546715.1 Gallinago undulata
TCCCAGCATCTCCGGGGCCTCCTCTGGCCCCGCTCCAACAGCTCCGTGTCTCTCCTGTGCTGAGGCCCCAGAGCTGGAGGCTGCACTGGGAGGGGTCTCCCCAGAGCAGAGGGGCAGAATCCCCCCCTCACCCTGCTGGGGATGCAGCCCAGGATGTGGTTGGCCACCTGGGCTGTCAGCACTCATTGCCAGCTCACATTGAGCTTCTCATCTACCAACACACCCCAGTCCAACATACCTATAGAAGCTTTGCTCATTGCCCTTGATCAAGGCATATTTTCAGTATTTCAGAGATACTCTGACCAGTTTAAATGCATTTTGGTGCTTTCAAAGAATCTAGTTACCTAGCAAAATGCAATTTAGTAGTCTGAGCTGGAAGTCTGTTTGTGAATCACATTTATTTTCTGGAGTTATTACTTTTGTATTCTAATGGGGAAAAAACCCTCCCCAGCACAAAAAAGAATGCAGCAACCCACATTTTTTTGTGTCTAGCTACAAGTAGGCCACATACAAGCTCTGGTGCCTGGAATGATTTTTCAGGCTGCAGGAATAGCTACATTTAGCTCATGACCCCACTGTACTCAGAGTCTTAGTTTATAAATATACCTATTCTTTTCTTTCCTGCTGGCCTTATTGATTTCCCCTTACTAAGAAATACTGAGGTTATTTTCAAACCTGTCTTGCACCAAAAGGTTTGACTTCTCCCACTTACACCTTGCCATGACAGACTTGCAAGTATGAGATACAAATTAAAAAAGAATCTGAAAAAATGTACTGGACTAAAAACACATAGAAAAGCAAGGCTGTCGTTATGCAGCATTTTTTCCAAAGAAAAATTTTAGAATAGGATGCATGTAAGGTTTATTCTCTAGCTCTTCCTCTCACTTGCGACACTGCAGTGTAAAAAGAATTTAGCATCACTGCAATCAGTTCTGCACAAAAGAAGCCTTTTTTGTTTTTATGAAGACTGATGGTGTGTGCTTGCAGCTGCATGGAACAGAGTGGACGAGAAGATGTATTGAATAAGCCTTGCCATCAAAAGGAGATAGCAACAGGATAATTCTTATTTACTGGGCCAAAGCTCATGAAAAAAGATAGGCATGTTCAGAGTTCCTGCTGGCCCGGCTCACAGCAGTTATAGAGCTGAGTGACCTGAACCCAGTCAGGTAATCTTTTATTGCTTCAGCCTCCTGCCATGCTAAAGGTGCACAACAAGCCACAGACAGAGGACTTTCTTCATTTTTTTTACTGGCTTAATATAAAGACATTTGAAGGAAAGAGTCTATTCCCCAAAGGAGACATCTGAACATGATGCACAGGTTGCTTGGGAAATAAAGACAAGTCATTGGGACAGAAACACAAGAGATTTATGGAAGAGAAAGTTAGGTGTGTTTTTGCTGCAGTTATCAAACAAAAAAAAATGCTAAATTGTCTCCTCCTAAGTAAAACAGCCCACACAGCTGCAATCAGAGTTGTGTAAGCAGTACTACCATTACTACTGAGTTCAGTACAAGCAATGTCCTATACTCAGTGCACCCAATATGCACTTCCACAGAGAACAGCTTCTCTTCCATTCCACTGCAAAATTGCCACCACAAAAAGTACTGAGCACTGTTACCAGGTTCACCAGGAGATTTTAGGTATTAAGTTCATTCCAAGCTGCACCCACAACCAGAATAGCTTGATGGAGAATGAGGTATTAGTTTGTTGCAGGAAAGAGGAGTGATGAGAGGCAAGTCACAGGAATAAAAACTGGCACCAGGTACTTGTACCTGGAGGATTAACTCACAGTAACCCTGGCCAACTGCAGAACTGGTTCTGAACAGAATTAATTCCTAATCTGTCCAAAATAAATAGAATAGACAAAGTCATGAATGCCTAGATCATGTACCCAAACCAAAACTACTTGGAATTCATTAAATTCCTAGATTCCCTGATGGGTTAAACACTACCAAATAGTATTTACCTGCTGTCCTTGGGCTGGGCTAGAGGGCAGCTCCTCTTTCTCAGGAAAGAACACTTGTCAGGATTTTAGGACCAATGGGCAGCTGGAAAATGCTATCAAAGCTGTAGAGTCTCATCATTCTTGAAGCAGTGGGCATATTCCAGGGGGCTTGCTCTTGGTAGTACAGATTGTTCCTGAAGGAGGCCTCTAAGGTGAAATGCCATTGCTAGTTTTATTGCCTGTTTTAAGCTTGAATTTCACAGAACTCTCTCTGTTCTGTTGTATCCCACCTGCTGGTATATTTTTGTTCCTAATCACAGGGAGACTTGCAGCACATTAACCTTCCACATGAAAAGCATTTCATCTTTCATTACTGCATCAGCAATAAAGCAGAGCCCGAGCGCCGCTGCCCCAAGCCCTGCAGAGCAAGCAATGGGCACTGTAGCATCTTAATGCCCAGGAAACTGCCAAGACCATTCAGTGTTTTAGATACAGCATTTATTTTCACTTTTTTTTCTTCATTTTCAGAACTACCAGTTGAATTTTTCTTTTCAGTTGTAATTCTTATGCCTGCTGTTCTTTACTGTGGTTAAAGAACAGGAATGGAAGCTTGGACCCCTGGATTCTCCCCGCTGTGCCTCAGGCTGGCTGGCAATTTATAGCCCTTCTCTCACTGAATTGCATAAGTGTTGAGATTTCTGCAACTATATTTTGGGGATAGAATCCTGAAGTGGTTACTGCCAGACAAAACTAAAGTAAATTAGTGAGATTTTTGCCTCATCAGGAGTATATATGAAAATTTTAAAAAGCTAAAATTGAGTTCCAAGGCACCTTTTCTTCGTTCTAATAAGTAGTACGTTTTCAGAGGAAAACACTTGCCATTTTTCTGCTCTATAAGAACAGTGACTACCCGCCATAATCCACAGGGTTTGCAACTGCGGGTAGCAACTACACGGCATATTCCATAGCACTACATAAGGAGAAGGCTTACAGTATAGGAGAAGCAGAGGACAGTCAGCAGTTAAAACTCCGTAATTCTGTATTACTCACACCACACCTCCAATTGTAAATGCTATATCCATAATCTGAGAGTTTATTTTCCTGAACTCCACTTTGATATTATTCAAATCCAAATAAATGTAAATTTTTAAATAACAGGGAGGACAAATTGTGCTTTCTGAGAAAGGGATTTGGTACTCCTGCTTGAACAGATGTTAAGAATGTTTCTGAGTGTGCTAGACTCATTTGCGAGTCTTTTTCACACATTTGAATCTTGGGGACATCAGCAGTTTGTTCAATATTTTCAGCCTCCTTCCTAAATGCCACACTGGGAAAATAAGAGGAGGAAAAAAAAAGGGAAAGAAAAAAAAAAAAAGAAAAACCCACACAGAGCTAATCTTCCTTCAGTGCGACAAACTGTGTAAGCAAGAATCATGGCAAAATAGCCAAGACAGGGAAGGCGCAGCCGGTGGTAAGATTCAATCGGCTGGAAAAATAGTGCAGGACAATTTCAAGACACAAGCCCAAACTAGTCACCTTCTGGATGTAATCCTGGGGCCAGTCCACAAACATAAGGTTCCTTCCCTCCCTCCTGTGCAGGACTGAGCTGACACTTGGCAGCAGAATAGTCCAGGATGCACAAACCAGCCTGAGCAGGCAGCTTTGCAGCTCTGCTTCCCCTTCTCATGGCATATTTTAGCCACCTTTAGAGATACAGGGAGGCCTCCTGCACTGGAGAGCAGGAACAGAAAGAATCCTTTATGCTAAATTCTCATTGCACAGTGCTTGGGGCTTGGCTGTGTTTGGTACACTGGGAGATACGCAAAAAATAATTAATGACAGTGCATCAGTTTGGAATCAAAGAATGATCAGTCCTGACAGATGATGGAACTCGGCCATTTTAGCCTCTCCAACGCACACTGACAGGCATATATAGTGGGCTAGCTAAGCAATAAAAAAGTTTTTCTCTTATTAAAAATACCAAAACAGAGGAAGAGAGGTCTCTATGGAGACTATGGTTTTGGAAGACTTATTTTCTGTTCTAATTCTCTTCTGTCCTTTATTGAGGCAAGAAGTTAGGCTTGTAAAAGGTTTAATATTAGCAGTTATTATGGAATTCCTCATCAAATTACTACAGATCCCAGAAGACCAGCTGCACTTTGTTATATCAATTTGTATTTTCAACTGAACAGACCACAAGCCATCAGCGCTATCAGAGCCATGAGTCCATGCTGGCTTTGAAGGGTGCTGTGGTTCAGCAGAAACAACATTTCTCTGGGAAACAGAAAACCTTATTACTATTGCTAGGCAGCTATTGACCTGGCATACAACTTTGAAAAAGTCACTTCCCTCATCCTTGCTTTGTTTTCCTCCTCATATTTAGTGTGTGTTGTTTCTAAACTGAAGTCCTCTGGGGCAAGTAGTTCTCTACCCGCGTTCCTCTAGAAACATTACTTCAACTTTGCTTCTGTAATAAGTTAATGAACAATTGTTTTTGTCAAGCATCCTTCTTTTCTCTCATACATTCTGATCTAAAATATAAAATTTTGTAGTTTATAGTAGAAGACTAATGTTTCCTGCCATTGCTAATTTCAGAAGGCTGAAGCTGATGCACACAAGTAAAGGGACACTATCAGATAACTTTCTCTCCTTCCTACACTGACAAAATATAACACCAGTTTTATTTGTGTGTGATTTCCTGTTTTCAACTGGAAGTATTCCACCAAATTTAACACACCTCCCTCCCCCCTCAAAAAAAAACCAAAACCCAAACAAAACCAAACTTCAACAAATATTTTTGTTTGGGCAGGAGGTGTCTTGTCCCTGGTGATTTTCCATCACACTGGAGGCCAGCCCCAGCAGTGTATGATCAGTGACAAGGCAGACAATGATTGTGGATAATGGGGCCAATTTTGCTCTCAGGCAACCCTGGTGACTTCATTGTCTGGTCTATCTGATGATAGGGTATAAGCTGGTAGAATGACTCATCAAGAGAAAAAAAGAAATAGAAAAAAAAGGCAAAGGCAGCCAAGTAAAGACACAAGGCTGCCACCTAAGGATAATTTTAATAGCAAGACAGCTCTAAAATGCAGCACAGAGCCAGAAATCTCTGCAGAGTGGGGTTCAGCAAAGAGCTATGATTCTGTGATCCACCATGTAGAGGCTAGGGATTTTCTGGTTTTGGTCTTTGTTTCGAGTGGGTGGGTTTTTTTGGCTTTTCTTTTAATAAAGGCAATCTCTTCTTTCTTACTTCCAAACAGCCAATTTCTCCTCTTTCCTCTGAGCACACAGACCAAGAAAGGGAACTGAAGTTAGCCCCCATTTTGTGTTTCCCAACTTGGAGCAATAGCAACTCTTCATCACTACATTTGTTAGACACAACCTTTTAAAAATGTTCCTTCAATATATGAGTTTATTATATTATTACTTCATTCTCAGAAACACAGAAGGCCCCAGACAAGGTCAGGATCCCTCATGCAATTCACTGTACAAACCCCTGCTGAGAAAGAGTTCCAGTTCTTAAAGCACTGAAACAGACCCAGGGGTCAAAGGGAGAGGAATAAAATGGCTAGCAGCCAAATGATGAGCAAGGCATTTAAATTTCCGGTGCTCAAAGCCTCCCACCTCCACAACCCACCTCTTGGTTGTGGCTCCTCTCCCTCTGCAGAGGTAGAGGGCAGCCCACCAGACACTATTCTCCTGTCTCTAGAACATTTCAACATGTCTTTAGTCAGGGCTGGCTGGGAATTGTCTTAGGGAGAAAAGCTGCAATATTTGTCCCTGTGACTGGGAAAATTTTTCCCAGTTATGTTTTCTTAGCTCATCCCACTGCATTTATTTACTCAACTCAAGAAGATTTGAAGGAATGTGAGAAGAGGACTGGAGAATTACACTGAAAAAGAATCAGACCAATTAAGTGACAGGAAAGAAAACACCACAAGACAAAATTTCTTGTGGGTATTTGGACTGATACTATTTTTCAGTTTCTGAATAGTGTTCCCAAGCTAAAAATTTATAATGTCACCGCTAGCCCACTTAAAATTTACAGCACCTGTATAAAATCCTCAGTATAAAGAATTTTAATGGGATTTGGAGTCAGAACGTAGGTAACGCTTTAGAGATCGACACTGGAACACAGTCTCAGACTGTTTGGGGAGTCATGCTCTAATGTACTAGATGCTGGAGAACCTACTGCTGGTATTCAGGAGTTATGTAGATAATGTTCTGATTGTGGCTTGAAGCCTGTAATAACAAACCATATGTTCTTCTTTTCTGAAAAATTGTTCTCTATTAATTCTGTCAATAGTTACCCTATGAATTCTAAGGCAAAATGCATATAATCTGTTCCTATGGCATTTGAGTAAATTCTGGTTTCCTTTAAAGGTCAGATAATACTAAAAGGTCTCTTCAGGATATTTCTTACTATGAATCTATTGGATACATCAAGACTTTATTTTGTGCATCAGTAATACATACACAAATCTGCCCCGATTTAACTTGAATGAAAATTTGCTTCTACAGAATCCTTCTCACAAAAGAGAAAAAAATATGAAACCTTCACCTTGTGCCAAGCCCAAACCCAATCAGTTAGTTTTAAATAGTGTATCTCAGTTAATGACGCTGGGAGGCCAGCTGTCCATTACAGCTGGCTTTCAAATGCAGACAGATGCTCTTCCTGTAGCATGATTCCTATCACAACTTCAACTGGAAGGCTGTATATGGGCCTTGTGGACATAAAATCATGATAGCCCATGCTGAAGGTTTTTCTACATCTCCTTCCAAACAATCAATTTAAGTTGAGAGATGACCTAGTTAAGTGGTTTGACATACTTTATCTCATCCTAGAAGCAGAAGTCTACTGCAGTTAACTACATTCCATTTGAAGCTCAGTTCCTTCATTTAGGAAAAAAAAACCCAAACAAATAAAAATGCAGCACTTTGTGATAATCTTTCTCTAATCATCAAGAACACTGTTTGAAAAATCCTGCATACCCAAATTAATGATCCATATAGGACAGAAACCCAATGTTCTCAGTGCTGTAGAAGACAATACTTAACAAATAATAATAGTTATTACTAAGTCTTATGCACCACTGCACTTTCTAATGCTGCCTTAAAGTGAAAAGGTCAAGATGTGATAAGCTGTTCCCAGGCTATTGCCCTCTTCAATGGAATCACCCGAAATCCCAGACAAAACCTTGCTTTAGGGATGTCTCCCATTTGTTCCTCACTAAAATTAAAGTTGGTTTCAGATAAGAAACCCCCCAACATAAACCTGGCTCACACAGTACACGGTGTGCCAAGGAAGACTGCATCAGTTTCCACATTTCAGATGCCCCTTCATTCCCAGTCTCCAAGGACAAGGATAGGGAGACACCATGAGGGAACTACAGCTTCGTTCATTAGCTATTCCCTGATTACTTTATAAGCCACATGTGTTAATTTTGCTAAGATGGTACCTAATTACTGTATGTTGAAGTATAAACAACATTATAGGAGTTTGTGAACACCCTGAACACTCATGATATAAAAAAAAAGGAGATGAAAAATTAGAACTGAGAATTTGTAGACTCAACTTGCTTTCCAAGCTGGTGGCTACTAGAAACGATGGATTCCTTGAAAGGAGTTAAAGAAAAAAAAAAAAGAAAAATCCAAAGACTTCTGGATGAAGAATTAAAAGAATTCAGGAGGAAGTAGCTCCTTCCTCTTTTCCAGATGGAAACCCACTGCTCTAAGTGAAATAACTCCATTTCAAATGAAGGAATTGGGACAAAGATTTTCATTGATAACCACTGTGCCAGGACAACTGATCTGCTGGTCAGCTGTTTGAGGATTCCCTGTTTGCAAACACTAACACATACACCACCACTGTGGATACAGTCCCAATATCCATACAAGCTCAGTCTTCTGAAGGACTTCTTTTCCCTCCCTCATTTGTAGCAGAAACAGAGTTGCAGAAGTGTCCTTTAATTGGAAGGCACCAATATCCTAGAAGTTAAAGATGCAGTGCAGTAAAATATACACAGCAAGAAGGCAGTGTTTTAACCCTAATAAAACATACAGAAAAAGCAGGGAGGAAATAGTCATGCTTAACCCCATTTTGTCAGTGAAAAATAAATAATCAATTCACAGATTAAGTAATCTGGCCAGTCTGGGCTTGAAACCAAAGACCTCCTCTGTCACCTCTGAATATGAGGCAGGTGATTGTCTTTCCACTCTAACTTTCCCCCCACAATGCCCACCTAATTAAGTCTGCCTCTCTTCAGCAAAGGGAAAAATATATTTTGAAAATTAAATTGAAATTTCGTCCCAGACATCCCTTAAAAAGGAAAGGCTGTAGGTACAGTATCATACAGTATTACTGTAAAAATTATTGTGGCAGCCCGGTACCAGCAGACAAGACTTCATTATTTACAGAACAGCACAGACATTTTATTCTGCCTTTGTGGGAAAATAAAATCCTCTCAAAATATTCATGCTGTATCAAACCCAAACGTGTTCTATCAGGACAGATGTTTGGTTACTGAACTATCCAGTACCTTTCAGTAGAAAGCAAGTTACAGGTCTACTGTAGAATCTCTATCAGCTCCATGTAAAACCATCAGATATGCTCGGTGATTTAGTCTCTAACAGGGAACATCTTTTACGTGGTTCCGGGCAATACCAGGCGTTTTGTCCCACGGGTCCCAAAGGAGGGACAGGCAGCAGAGAGGGTGCGACCCCACAGCAGTCGCGAGGAATCGGCAGGACCCTGCAGCGGTCCCCGGAGATGACGGGGACACATCACCAGGGAACGAATGACAGGGACAGTGACAACAAGCAGGGAGTGCAAGTGGTGGAGATGGAAACCCAAACAGCCATGCGTTTGGGTAGCTCACAGGAGCAGGGTGCAGATTAGCATCAAGGTCAAATAAACATCATAAAACATTGCTTAAGCTGTCAATTAAAGAACAAACAAGCTCATCATAATCATACAAGATAACAATTATCTGCTGCATGTTAATTAGATACATTTTATCAGAGCTGCTGTCACAGAATGGAGATTAAAACTGGTCAAAGATTTTTTTAATTGTAATGATTTCATAACTAGTTTTGTTCTTCCTTGAGATGAAACTAACATCTTGTTTTCCCTGGGTATGTTATATCCTGGGTATATTAACTATACTTCTCCTTTTAAAATGCCTTTAAAATTTCAAAATAAAATTATCTGTGTAACTAAGACTACCAAAAAAAGCATGTGTAAAGAAAGATCTAAAAATAAAAATTGTAAAAGATTTTCACTTCAAAATGGAAATAAAAACACTTTTCCCTATACAGTTTCAAAAAATAAAATGTTCCATTTTATTAATTTTAAATTAAGTGGAAATTTCAACCCACTCTAAATGATAATTTAGGACTAAAATGCCTGAAAGATTTGCATGCAGGTCTTGACTAATGCAGTGGTAGACCTGCACCATTATTGGGGGCACTTTCCCAGAGGGTTTCTCACTGCATGAGTTTGGCTTCAGTTGAAGTCCTCAATGCACCTGAGGAAGATGATGCTCCCAGAGTCCTGTAGCAAAAAAGGTTGCAGTCTCACAGTACCCATCCCCTCACCCTGGGAACAAGGGTGGGAAGCTGTCTCAGAGGTACGTAAGGATGGATTAAATGCTGGAAAACCCCCAGGTCTGCTCAAAGTCCAATTAACGAAGTATGATGCAAAATAACACTAAAGGATAAAGAGAGGAAGAATGTTACAGCCACAGGCACAGCCCCACTGCCCCTCCGCTACAGCAGCCTCCCTCCACACTCAGTTCCTTTCTATCCTCACAAATCACTGTTTATCTGTCCAGGTAACAGCTGCCCTAATGCATCACTTTCTGGCAAGGAAAGACATATGTCCAATATTTATTCAATCAATAGAAATATCTGAACTGCCAGCCTTTGGGGCAGGGACCTTTTGTTCTCTTTTTGTGTATTGTTAAACACAGAGCAGGAACTTCCTGACACTATTGCACTGAACAGCAGCAATAAATAGGAAGGTTAGTAGGCTAGCAGAAATACCAAAGTGCAAGTTTCATTTAAATTCAGGATTTATTCATTATGAAGATAACCAACATTTATTTCATAAGCTCTCTAGCTTGGTATAATTTGTATTGGTTTTAGCAGACAGAAAATACCAGAATTTTTGAGGAGAACAGTGGCACAAAGGTTTACCACGCACAGCCTAAAATAGTGTGAGAAAGGAACTGACTTCAGCTTGAATAATAGTCATTAAATCAAAACACTGGAAAATGCATTCCTTGTAAGAACGTGGCCACTGGAGGTTTGCCCAGCCCTGAACAAAGAGGAGCCGTTCACAGCTGTGGGTACACACTCATCTAAGCTTTAAATATACTAGTGCTCTGCAGCAAACGTGGGGGTGCTGGGGCTGATGTGAAAAGACCCTCGAGGTTGCGCTCATCCTGGTATTTGATAACAGCATTTCTCTGGAGATTTTATCATCTTGGCCTAAGGTACTGGAACAGCTGCACGTTCAAGCTTTATGCTGAAAAACTTTAAGAATGAAGAACTTCCAGAGTTATATATGCATGAACCCATACATCCACTCACAGACTCTTTCAAGTAATACTAAGTATTTTCATGGCAAAAAGTGGTGTGGACATATTCCAAGAAGTACTCCTCCAATAGAGTGACAAAGTTCAATGTGACTCGGGTGTGCAGGTAATTGATATTATTAACACAAACAGAAAATCTGAGGTCACTACTGGCAAGCAGTATAAAAATTAAGTCTGTTTTCTATGAACACTGAAAAGGAATTACAAGAAAGGCAAACTGAACAAATATAAAGTTAAATATTTAATATATACATGTATATTTAATATCCCTCTAACAATACCTCATTCATAGCTTATGCAACCCAAATGGAGCACAGGTTGAAGACATTTCCTCTTGTTTCATAAGTTAACCATTATAATACAATGTCCTTTTTTCCTTCCTTCCTATATTAAATGTCTGTGTTACTGCTCAGTAGTAGCTACAGCTGATATTTGGGTGAAGAGGTGAGAACCTTTCATACTTCTAGAGTTAAGCAAACTCAGAAAAACTGGGTAAGGACTTGAGAGACTGTAAATCCTTTGAACTGTACAGAGCCAGACCCAAAGCTTCAGTGAAACCGATGGCATGATCCAAAGACCATTGAAGCAATGAGAACCTTTCTCTGGCTGGATCCTGAGGTTTTACATCAGCAAAACGAGCAGCAGTCAGAAATTCAGATTAAAAAAAAATATTCTAGAAAGCAGACAGCAGGAGGGAGTAGAATTAACAGCCAGTCAGCAGAGCCTGTTAACTTTTCAGATCCTTTAGAAGTTTGGTCTAAGACAGAAGAATTGTTCCTTTGCACTTGGGCTTCTTGCCAAAGGTGCTTTTCAGAGAGACATCTGAGATAAGAGGAGGCATCTATGACAAATCACCCTTATCAGTTCTAGGATGCATAATTCCAAACACTCATTTATGCAAGATGCTGCCAAGAATGGAGGAAGTCAGAGCAGCATTCACTGACAATTCTGCCTCCCTTCCTCTCACCTGGGAACTCTGCTTCTGGTGATCCAGTCTTCCAAGGAAGTGATACTTTAAAAGCCCTTTATGTTTAGAAATCAGCAAATATGTGACCTGGAATTCAAGCATGAATTTCCATTATCTCATGTTTTTCGATGACACAAGTGAACAAATATGAAAGAAAGGCACATGCCTGAGAGATACAAGTGAGAGAATCCCTCACCTAAGACCTAAAGAAGAAAAATGTATGACCACATTACTCATATCCCAGAGATGTGAGTGTTGTGAAGAAAGAGCTAAACAGGAGTTATCTGATATCAGAACACATGGACAACCTGGGAAACAACAGCACTGCCAAGGTAATCGGGTGCCAGTGTCTGTTACTGGAGAAAACAGCACAGGCAAGGAATCCAAACTTCCAGAGCCTCATCCCAAATTAGAGTCCAGAGATATCTGTATTGGAACAGCCAAGGGGCACAACCAAGCATCTGCTAGAGCAGCACTTCTCACCCCAAGATAATTGTGTCAGATGTGCACATGTGCTGCAGTAACTGAATTATATGTTGATTATTTAACAGCAATAAACTCATGTCTCTTCAAATCCCACATTAGAATGAGAATCAAAGTCCCCTAAAATTAGCAGCTTGAGAAACTTGCACTGAAGTATCTGAAAGACACCTGCAGTTGTGCCCTGGCAGACAGAACGCTGCCTCTAAGGGGTGCTCACCCTGTGGTTCCTGTCTCAGCTCTTAGCACTGAATTTTCTTGCCTTCTGGGAGTTGGATTGTTGCAAACTAAGTTATACATTTACCATTTTACTCCACCTGTGCACCACTTAATATTTTTTTCATTGGATGCTTAACATAACACCTACCTCATGCTACACTAACTATGATTTCACTCACACCATTGCCTTCCTATTCAATCATCATTGGTGGCTATTAACATAACCTCTAACATGATCACACCAGTAATTAGGTAACTGCTGTTATTCCTGAATGCTACTGAAAGGTTTTCCAGGCAGCACTTATTTCCATGCAGGAGGCTGGCAGTGGTGGCAGCAACCTGCAGGACGCTGGGCTGGTAAGAAGGGACTAACCCCCTGCCCCGCCCCCCCCATCAAACGGGGGGCTTCGTCTCCAGTGGCTCCAAGTCCCAGAAAATCATCTGCAGGAAATATCCCCAGAATTCTACCCAACTTATTAGCATTGTGATGCAATGGTATGTGTACGAATGCATTCTCAGAGTCACCGACCACACCATTTCTAGTGTTGCAGTCTGATGGGAACCATGTGTTATATCCTAGAAAGAATACACTGCCCATGTTGTACAAAAGACACCTGCTGAGTCATTTAAATATATTTTTATGTAGCTTTGTCAAGTTTACAGACTTAATTGAACATTTGTAAAAGAGAAGAATTCAGTGCATTGTACAATAGATATTGTTTAGTCTAGTACACTGATTTATGCTCAAGTAGGATAAAAATCTACATTTTATCTTCTCTATTAGAGCTTCCTGAATACTGCCAAGAACTACTTCTTGGAATAAAAATGAACATTTGTTCTCATGTTTGCAAATTTATTTTTTTCCTTTCAATAACAAATCATTCAAGTACTTTATTTAAATTTTTGTTCTATTTTTAGAAACACTGACAAAATTCAAATCATGTAAATATTTCTCCAATTCTTCTCATTTCTTTCATTATATATGCTTCAAGAATGATTTGTCTTATTGTCCTTATGACTTTTTCCTCCATTTCTTCATAAAAGCTACAATTATGCAGGCATAGAATAATAAAAAAACCCTACATGGCTAAGATAGCTAACTAAAATATCATAAAACAGGCAAATGTTAAGGGTTTCTGACCAGCCCAGTGATTCAAGTATATTCACATGAAGCGCACACCAAACAATACAGCAGAGGCAAAACTAAGAAAATTCTGTCATGGGAAATCCAAAAGCAAAAAGCTTTTGATTAAAGTATTTAATATATCCAGTCCATCCAGTTCTGCTCCCTGCCCCCTATCCAGAACCGTTCAGATATTCTGACTGCAAAACATCCTTTAGAGTTATTTTGAACAAAGATGCTGGAGCCTAAGGAGTCCAAAACATTTTACATACTTCATGTTTAGTTTTTTCAGGGTTTCTCCCTCACCTGCTAAAAGCATTTCAGTATTGGTTCATCAGCACACACCCAGCATACAGTCAGTGCAGCCGGTGTGCAGAAGTCAAAGCAGGCAAAAAACTCCACACCTCTCCCCATCATACCAGTGGTCCCATGAATACAAGTGTTCGGTGTATAGAATCCACAGAGGACATTTACATGTCAAGTTGTAAGTGTCCTGAAAATACTTTTTCCTCTCTTCAAAGCATAAAATATCTGCCCCAAACCATAATGCAGAGTATACAGTTTAAATAAATAGATTTATAAATATAAGTATTTATTTTGTAATGAAAAGGAAGAAAAACCAAAGGGATCAAAAAGTAGGTTTTAAAGCTTTATCCTAAAAAGCAACCATGAAGATAGTACTAAATGCAAACTTTACACTGAGAAACAGACAACTTGCTCAACATTAGCACATGTACTCTGGAATATGGATTTTAACAGGATATGGTTGCAAAAAGGATAGGTCATTTTAAGTCTATAGAGGAGACCTTCAGGCTCATAGTCTGGAGGCAAAGTAATACATGGGAAGTTTAAAAAGATTCAGCCCTTACATTCTCCCCCACCTCTGGTGGCTGTTGGTTTCCTAGGAAGCAGAAATAACAAGCTTGTGTGTGCTGCTACAAAACTGAGAGACTTTAAAGATTAAGTCATGAATTTTCTAAACCCAACCCCCAAGACAATATCTAAAAACCCTAGCAACATCCATTGCTTTAGAGATGGATTCAAGGTACAAAATTTGTATTTGAGTCATCATTTCCAAATAGCATATCTGAGGCATCCACTGCCTTGGGCCTGATTTCAGGTCTCCCACTTGCAAACACCACTGAACCTCAGTCAGCTCCTCCACAGGCACATAAGAAGTACTTATGTGCTACCCTTATTCTGGCAAATAACATGTAGATAAGTATATTCCTCACTACACCTGAGTATTGTCTGAGAGAAAGAGGCAGATTTCATTTTAGAATTTTGTACAACCTTATGATTTTGGTTTCTCCCAAGTCAGTCAAGGTTGGTCCAAAAGCAAGATATGTTTTCTGAATTATGGCCAAACATCCTACCCATGGGAGAAGAAAAAAGGTGTTTCTCATCACTTGCTGGGGTGAATTACAAGGATTTTGTGACTAGATGGGGGAATTTCTTTCTGAAGAAGACCCACTTTCCCCATTCCTCCTGGAGGAACAAAGACATGCAAGAGCATATTTCTTTATGCTGCTGCCAAATAGTGGAAATTTATCATCATAAAGAAAGAAATTGCCAAAAAAAAATTATTTGCAGATGGATTCCTCTGTCTTCTGTGACAATTCTCTGTTTACATTTCAAGTGAGTGGAAAAATAAGATTATACATTTGAAAAAGCCCCAGGTCAACTATTAGGAGAGAGAGTGGAGCTCTGAACTTTCTCCTGCAAAACACACCGGAAAGACTTCTTAATATCTCAGTACATTGACTTTATTTAAATTCCTGTCTTACTGAAATATAGCCAAAGCTGAAGCTCTAGCCTCCAGAAAATAAACTCTTGTTTAATAACATGATGGGTAAATGTATCCAGGAAATGTCACAAAATAAATCTGAGCTAAATTAAACAAAACCAACTCCCTTTCTTATGTCAGATGCCTCTAACTTTGGCTTTTTGGGGTAACAAAAGAAAGCAAGACCTTGGAAATGAAAGCGTCTGTTTAGCAACAGAGCTATAAAGAAGAGGTAGCACATTTCCAAATCTGTAACAGATTGTAACAACGTATGACCTGGGTGCACTGGACACAAATCTCTCATTGCTTCCATCAGAAGCACATGGTTTCTCTTCATTTCCAATGTGACTGGCTCAGGAATACGGGTGCAGGAGGGGGCTACACACCAGAGAATGCTAGGGCTTGTGTTCAGCCCTCCTGTGCCCTGCCAGATATTATTGCAACTCCTTGAATTTCAGGTAAGTTTTCTACAAACCACCTGCTAAAAGAACATAACATCAGGACAGAAGACTGTCACCAGCACCAGATGTGTGGAGTTACAGTTCACAGAAGCCATTAAAATAACAGTGGACATGGTTCTTCATTAATGGTACATGTGGAGAATTGGCACCCAAGACTTACACAGGCTATTGATAAACAGCCCTATAAAATAGAAGAGACTAATACAATATATGGGGAAAACAGAATCCTTTAATATGAAGGAAGGGTAATTTGGGGTCAGAGCAAAACATGGAAGACTGAGATTGCCATCTTTTTCTCTGCAATAAGCAAGCTTCTCCTCCTCCTTGCTTCCATAAATAGCTGGCTCACCCTGTCCCCCTTCCCCAGCAGAACTGCCCTCTGTTTGCAGGGTGACACAGGTGGCAGGATTTGCAGCACTGCCTGGCACAGGTGGCAGGATTTGCCAGCAGCCACCTGAGCCTGTCCCCTCTTACCCATGAACTCCCCCCTGCCTGAGCAGATGCCAGCTCAAATAAGGAAACAATTATCTTTGCACCTGGCTGAGTCCTTTAGATCTCACTAAGAGATAGGTGACCAACCACAAAAATATCCCAAATAGTGGCCAAGAATATTTAACAGATTAAATATAAAATTTCGCTAAATCTTGTGGGTAGAGGTAATATTATTGCACAATTCTCTCTGGATATGAGGAAGCCTACTCATGTGCCATCCTAATCTTAGTCACTACTCTGGACTGGGCTTCATTTCTTTATAGCAGCAGACACTTCTCCGATTGCCAAGTCACACGCCCCTGTGAGTAAGCCACACTTAGCAATAGATTTTGGGTGGGGGTGGAAAAAAAAATAAATCTGTCAAATGAAAAGATAAGTGGGAACTAAAAGAAAATACTTATCCATTGAAACAAACCAGGGTAAAAAAAAAAAATAATCTCTCAGCCAAGCTTTGCCCCTCTGGAGATTTAAAGAGCATGCTGTTTGTGTTATTTAGCACATTGCAATTGTCCGTTTTCTAAAGAAGAACACAATTTCAAGCCGTTTCCCCACTCACTGCTTTCCTCTAATCTCTTTCTGAGCCTCCATTCTTAATCCCTCTCTGGGAACACACAGGTGATGCTGAATGCTAATGAGAGAGTACCTACTGCAGCTCTAGACCAGCAGGACCTAGTTCTGTCCCTTCAGGAGCCACCAGTGACAGGTACTTCCATCAGGCACTGTAGATCCTAGCTGTGCAGCCACTAGCAACTCCTTCAGTGGCCAGTCTGTATCCCCCCTGCTCCTAAACTGGGGGGCTTCAGTGTCAGTTCCTTAAGCATAGCCATACACACGAGGAGGAAGATACAAACAGTAGAACGTCAACAGCAAGTGAGAGAACAGTCTTTCCAGCAGATAACTCAGAGAGAGGGGGAGAAAGAAAAGATCTCTAAAGCAACATCAGCTTTCCCTTAAAAACAAATATATTTTAGCCAGATGCTTTGCTCTCCCATAGCACCCTCCATCTGGTAGGGGAATTAAAAAAAAAAATTTTCACAACAGTCTTCAAGAAAGGAAATATCACCTTCTTCACACAGACGAAGAAAACAAGGAGCAAAGATGATGTCCACAGGATCATACAAAATAGAACAAAGACTAAAGAAAAACACCCAGAGCATGCTTCTTCAGCACTGGAGGAGCTCGAAGAAGCATGAGATAGTTGCACATATGATCACAGATCATCACATGGGGTAAAGGAGGGGATGGGAAAGTATCACTGCTTCCCACAGAAAACCCCACAGTAATAAGCCTGGGGAAGGAGCTTTCCCAGAAGACTTCTTCCCACATCACTTATTTGAGAGGGTAGGACATCAAACCTCAAAACATGCAGCTTGACCTGACATACTTGTTTTTGCACAGTGAGGCTCAGACAGACAAGGCAACTGCCTGCTAAAGGCAGCCTGTTACTGCCATGCAATTCCAGAAGTTTATTTGGAGGGTTTTCTTAGCCAACTATCTCCATACCAATCTTCCAGTGTCTTGTTACCAGAGGAGAACTGGGGCAAGGGAACTTTCCAAAGGGAGAATGAACCCCTAAGGTCTGATTAGTGGAAGACATCACACACCCCGTGTGGTTTCTTCTCTGCCGGAAGAGAGGAATGCAGCCTGCCTTGTGCCCTGAGAGTCCTCAGGGCCAGATAATCTTGAGTGTTTATCCTGTATTTCACACCACCTGACACCCTCTCCTATCAGATAGATCACTGACCTTCTGTGCCTCAGTTTACTCCTTGTCACCTTAACAAGCTGCTATGAAGCAATGTAA
Source organism: Gallinago undulata (assembly GCA_026546715.1). Lineage (NCBI taxonomy): Eukaryota > Metazoa > Chordata > Aves > Charadriiformes > Scolopacidae > Gallinago > Gallinago undulata. The sequence continues at coordinate 225,829 of JAOTQQ010000005.1, forward strand.
GAATGAAAGTGGTAGAGCCCATTCAGAATGAGAAAGCATTAATTTTTCTGAACTTTCTGTACGGTTTTGCAGTTGCCCTAGGTAGGTCACAAAATGCCTGTTTCTCAAAGCAATTGAGTAATGATACCAATAAACACTATGCCACTATGTACTAAATCAGCACAACCCTTCACGGCTCATGTGCCTTGAAATTGCTTATTGAACTTGTTTTGAACTGAAGAGGACTGCAGCACCCCAGTGAAAAACAAGTGAGGAAGAAGAGAGAGAGGTATCAAACAAATCAATTTTTTTCTAAAAAATAACTGCTCTAATCTCATAATGATGGAAAATTTCTGGAGAGACTTGGGGTTTTGCTCCTTATTGGGAGCCTTTTTGGCTCCCAATAAGAGTCAGAAACTTAGAGAAGAGAATCTTAATATAAATGAATGATTTTTAAAAGCCCAGCCAAGTACCTAAGAGAAGGCAGCAACTTTAGCCACCAGAGAAATAACCTTCAAATCACAATTTGACAAACAATATCAGAAACTATCAGAGAAGCAAGTGATCTCGCTGACTGCAGTGTTTTCATTCCCTCCTCAGCAGTGTGACCTCATCACAACTGCACTTGCACAGAATCCTATTACTGCTGCCTCAGCTGCAGAGCTGCAAGACAAAGGAAGGTTACAGACATCGCTCCCCTCTCTGCTTTGCTAATCAATATTTTTTATCTAATTTCTTTGCTTCAAGATACAGGAAAACAAGGTGCTGCATTTGAAATGGAGGGCTGGGAATAACTGAGCTTTGTGGGAATCAATACAAAATAGAATAGCTGACAATGTCATCCTGCCTGAAATACTATGAAGACAGATTTGAAGTTCCTCTAATTATCTAGATGTTTATATTTTTAAACAGTGGCTTAGTGTCTGCAGAAAAACTGGCTTTATTTAATAGCCATTGTGGTTTCAGAACTTTTTGTGCTACTTGTTAGACTGCTCAATTTCCTTGTATTTCTAGTTTGGATAGAAGTTTCCCTTTCAGTGTCAATCCAGGACTCAGAGTGAAGTGGTTCTGCCACCTCACTGCATTTAGGCAGATAATTTACACACAGCTACAGCACAGGCTGAACCTTGGCTAGCAGAAGTCAACACAGCCCAGCTGCTGGACAGTAGTTATTTCGGCAGACATGCTTTCTTACATTCATCAAAATGCTTGAAAACTTTTAATAACCTCACATTAAGCAATCTCTTCAAATTAGCTAATAAGAAACATAAAAGCCCAGCACTACTTAAACTAGAACCAGCAGGGTTAAGAAATCCCCTACTAGTCCAAGAAGTAGCCCTCAGACACTTAACTCAGAAGAATGCAAGAAATCAGAGTTAAGAGATGTAAAAATCTTCTTCAGCAATACTCCATCTAGAAATGCAAGCGTCAATATTAAGCATGCTCTGCCTCTTCCCAAACACCAACAGGCTTCTCGACACTAAAGCACATAGGAGAGAATAGAAAGGAGGGCAGCTCAGCCCGCTCCACTTGCCTTTGTGCCTCTCTGGAGAGTCTTTCACCAAGGCATCAGCACCAGCAGAAACCCACCCCTCTGCCCCACCTCCAGCTCTTATAGTGTTCTGTGGGAGGTTGTTAATTCCCTGCAGCTGGTGGGTCTGCACTCTCATGGCCGGCAGCTGTGTTGCTGCATCCTCCCTGTGCCCAAGGGGGAACTAACACCTTCGCACAGCTCCTTGGCCAAATTGACCTGTACTTCTACATTTCCCCTCCTTTGCCCAGTGTGTGACATCCCAGTTACAAAGGAGGCAGCAAAAGGGAAATTGGAATAGAACACATCATCTGTTCTCTGCTCAACAAAACCCCTCTTCAACTGCCTTCCAAATAAGGGACTTCCGAGGTCAAAAAGACAGGAATTTCCCAAGTGTCTACAGTTTTCCTGCTGAATGTGTGTGACAGTGACAGAGGCCAAGAAGCAAAGCACCTATACCACATACGAGCTACTCTAGGATTCTAGACCAAGCCATTCCTTTCCTGCTTCCCCTAAAATCCAGAAGGTTTTCTCAGTGCAAGCTGCCATATTGCAGTCCAACAAGTGTTTTCTGTTAGAAACAAGGGCAGGAGCCCCCTTCATACAATCGCTTCATATTTAGCCTGGTCAGGATGTGGATCCAGCTTCCTTTTTTGCTTGGAGGGATTCAAACCCACTTCCCTGGACATGTCCCCCACTCTGGGGTGAGGATCCTCACCCCTGCACTGCTGCAGGAAAGGAACCCTTCCCAGATTCCCCCTCGCGCTGAACAGGGTAAAGCAAGCCCTGCTTTACTATAAGGGGGGAAAAAAACGGGTGACTGGAGCACATACCCTTAAAAGAGTGCTCCAGAGAGCTATCCTGCAGGGAAAGGGAAACGAGCCAGGAGGGCTGAGCGAGGGGCTGGGGTGATCTAGAGCTGAGGCAGAGCCTTCTCCTTCCCAGGGGCTGCTTCAAGCAGCATCCCCCGGCCCTCGGGCCCCTCCTGCAGCTCTCACCCAGCTGTGGGTCCCGCATATAGAGCTCGGCATCTGGGCGTCCACATAGTACTCCAGTCTTGGTCTGAAGTGAGCTTAGTGTTCCTTTCATCTCGTGCTGCTGTGAGAATAGCATTATCTTGGGCTTTGGCTGAGGAAATTGTGAAATCAAGTAAATGCGAAATTCCTTCTGCTGCAGAAAGTAGCTCTTGCATATGAACTGTAACTGCTTCGCAGCTGAAGCTTCTCAGATAGAGTAAAACATTATTTTTCAGTAAACCATAAGATTTAATTTTTGTATAATTACGTGTAATTAATATGGTTAGCGTATAGCATCTATAACCTCCCAAAAATGCAGTGCAAGCACCAGCTACTCCATGATGCCACTTCACTGCAGCTTGCAGTCTTATTTTGGAATGCTGTGAGTTTGGTCTAGAAGGGGTTGTTTTAATTTAAGAATTTAGCTATCACAATTTCTAAAACTCATTCAGAATTATCAACTTGCTGCAGTTCAATGGATAAGCCATTTTTTCCGGAATGAACTTTCATATATCTGCCACTAGTCCGTTTTTTAAACAAAAATGTAAGTTTAATGTAATGGGAAATCTCTCACTTGTTAAAGAGTAACCATTTCTCTCATTCTTTCTTTGTGGATCACAGAATTGATTGCAAGGTTGGAAGCTGGGTGCTGTAAAGAACAGACAGGTAACCACGAACTAGTCTAAATCTGCGCTGCAGTAAAGGGAAGAACTACTTTGGAACAGATGTTTGTGCAGTTGCTTGGCTGATGTTTTAACGCTAACCTGGCAGGAAGATTAGCTGCTTACCCGTGGAAATCTACCAACAAAGCAAATCTTATTTTCTAGACATACAGTAAATTCTATTTAAATTTGGTAAACTTTCAGTTTCAAGAAAGGAAGACATTTTTCAAAATGTCAAAACATTTCATGTTGACATTTCTTATCTAAAATGTTTGTTTCAGAAATGCCAAAAACTTTCATTTTGACATTTTCCCAATTTAACGTTTTTTTCATATTGGCATTTTTCATGTAAAAGTTCAGGTAATGTATAAAAAACAGCCATTCTTTAAGAAAAGCAAAATTGCTCAAAAATGAAGTGAAATATTTCAGTTCAGGTCAAATAAAATATTTGCAATTGATCAAATACAACTTTAGTGTTTACCTGAAAAGATCACTTTTGTTTGAACTCACAACAGTTTTTCTCTAGTTTTTTTATTTGTAAAACAAAAGAGAAGTTTTTTCAAAATATATAAGCATCATATTGGTGTTTAATAGTTTTCTTTTGGTTTTCATAAATCTTATGGTCAGGTTTATAAATGGGTTCTTGCATCTTAATAAATCATTGTGAATCTGAAAGATTTTCAATTGCCAGGTGCATGTTTTAGCCCTCCACATGTAATCATCTAAGCTTCTTTAGCTAATGTTTAGGCTAATGGGTTTTATTTTGTATTTGCTATGGCCTAAAATTTTTGTTAAAGATCATTCACCACCAGAGAGTTAAATTCACACATGGATCTGTGACGTGGTCTTGGCTAGGGAACAGCCATGACTTTATATTTATGAAGCTACATTAAGTCTTAGGAAAGGATCCTAAATGCTTTTCCTGAAATAACATCAGCAAAACAGAATTAGAAGCTAGAGATCTGGAGATGGATTAGATCAATTAGTAGATGAGCTGGGACAATGCATTGTTTCCTCCATTAATGCTGAGATCCTGCAGCTACAGACAGTTTGAGATGAGTTCAAGGTTTCCCATGTCTCTGATTTGTTTTATAGCAGGGTGTGCTATGAACTGGCTGAAGCAACCTGAGAGCTGTCAGTAGGCATCATGGAGATATTCCCCTCTATGGAGAGTAGATCAAGATGCAGATGCTTAAAAAAGGTCAATCCTAACATCTAGTCTTTAAATGGGGGTGGGGGTGAGGGGTGGGAGGGCAAGGGCAGCCAGGAAATAGTAGGTCAGTCATCTTGAATTGCCAGAGAAGTATTAAAATAAGCTTATAAGCTTATAAATAAGCTTATTTATAAAAATAATATACTTTTATAGTCATCTAGGTGGAAAAAGAAGATGATGGTGAAATTTAACCCGATCCAGGGATTTTTCAGCATCAAAGGAGGATCTCTTGTCTCTGCATCCCTACTGCTTACTTTACAGCTGGTCCATCTCTTATTGATGGACCAGCTCTACTCCAGAAAAGAAAAAAATTACTGACAATAATGTCATTGTTTCGTATGGTATCTCAAAGGCAAATGGGGAAAACATATTCTAGGTCTATAAAATTAATTAAAAACTGTTCATAAAATCTCCTGTAGGTAGTGACGTTCACTGGAATGATATAATAAGTGGGGTGCAGTCCTTCATCTGGTACTAGTCAATATTTTGCTATTAATTTTGCTGATGAGAATACACCAAAAAAAGCTGTAAGCACATTGGACGAAGACATGAGAATGTAAAGGAATGTCGACAAACTAGTGAAAAGAAATGAACAAACTAATTCAATAAGGAGAGGTGCAAGGTTCTACAGGTAGGCAAGACCAGCCAGTTACACAGGTAGAAGACTGAAGTAAGTATCTAGGTAATCCCATAGATCACAAGCTGAGCAAGACTCAATAGCATCATATGAATTTTTGAAAAGTGGCATCACTTCTGGGACATGGGAGGCAATCTTTCAGGTCTACTAATCATTGGAAAGCCTCACCTTGGGCCCTGCATTCATTATGGTACTTCCAGAAGACTGTGGATGCTGGGAGAGAATCTGGAGCAGTGCTATAAAAGGACCAGAAATTCAGGTGCATGAGGAAATCTTGACAGAATGTAGCTTGCTCAGGGTAGAGAGGAAGAGACAGGAGGAAGACACTAAAGCAGACTACACAAAGGTAGATCACTAGAAGATAAGCTGTTCTTCATGTCTGTGTTTAGCAGGACAAGAAGTAAATTGCAGCGAGGAATGTGTCATACGAATGCAAACTATTATTAATTAATTGTCATTACTAATTTATTAGTACTATAGAGCGTGTCTGCCAGCATTCTGCTAAACATTGCCAGGCTGTGGGTACTTATGGTTAGTTACCACTCATAAAGTTCTCCCCAGCAACCATTTCTGGACACCAGCCAGCTGGTGCAGTCTGACTTAAAAGTTAGTCCACTAGCCCAGACCTATGAAGGAAGGCTTTCTACATGTTTAATGTTGGACTAGTAGTTTTATGCGCCTTTGGCTGTTTATTTACTGAAGAAGAGACATGACAGCTGCAGAACTCTTCAGCAGTGTGATTAAATTGTTGGGGTGTATCTTGGCCAAGAGAAGCAGCACAATGTGGCTCAGGATTTGGGCTCTGCTGCAGCAGCAGAGCAGTGGGAGAGCTTCCCAGCTGCAACAGCTAACAGATATTCATTATAATTAATGGGGAATCTCAACAGAGTCAAGTTTTATTTTTCCAAAGAATGCTAGTTAAATAAAAATCAGTTATAAATAATTGGCTGGGTGCCACCTCTAGAAGATGTTTGAAGCAGAGGAACAGAGAAGTAACAAATCTTTGGGCCTCAGCAGAAATGGAGTTTGGGGACACGGAGTGTCAGAAACCTACTTCAGTCTCAATCCAGTTTCATTAGTAGTTCTGAGCCTTGGGAAAAAAGAAAAATACATAAAGCAAAATCCAGGAGTTGCATGAACACTTTATCAAATTATAAAATTAACTGGTGGCATACTCTGACTCAGGAAATCAAGGGGTTAAAGCCTGCGAGTGTAACAGAGAACTAGTTATAAGTGCACAAACATTAGCAAGGATCATTCCCAACACTGGTTACTTGCACCTTTCTCCCAAGCACCATTCCACCCTGAAACAAGATATTCAGAGTAGGAAGATTTTTCACATCCAATCTCTTTTCTGTGAAAAGGCAGAATCCAACCAGAATGATGCATTAATTTTTAATGACTGTTTCATTTAAAATAAAACTTAAGAATTAAAAAAGGATCCTTACAAAGTTCTACATGAAACAGTCCCCTTTTCTGTTTGAGGTCAGTTTTGTTTCAAAGTTTAAAAATATTGGCTTAAAATGCACTTTTTATAAAGCTCCAAGTTGAACATCAAAATGACACTCTCCGGAGAACTGAAAGCTTAAAAAATTTCACGTCAGTGAAAATTTGAAAAACATTTTCAGAACACCACAGAATTTTATTTCATTCATTTCCCATTCAAGTATTGCCAGGAAACCAAAACCATCAGATTTCCACCACCTCTAAAAATATTGGAGAAGTCTCTGTGGTTGTGATTCATGAAGGCCATATCCACATAACTGTGGCCAGGACTCATGTCACCTAGTCTGAGACATCTACAGTGTTGAAATCCCTGTCTGAGCCCATCATCGCAACTTCCTTTAATGGCAGTGGTGAGAAGCCTGTGTGATGCAACACTATTTTACAGTAGGCATCTAAAATAAGTCAGATGCATCCTATTTCTCTCCACTGGCAATAAAGGGAATGGAATAACACAGAAAATATAAGATAGAGAACTTCTGCTTTGTTGATGTCTTATGCTAAGCATCCATGTTTCTATATAAATGAAGTAGTTTTAACATTAGGAGTCAGACTCAGAAGGTACCACACAGCATCTGTTAAGACAAGCACAAGGAAGACAATGTCTACAAAAGGTGCAATTCATTGAAGAATTTCATTCTCTTCACCTACCAAATGTGGCCTGGACGATCTTCAGGGCACTTGTAAAGCTATCTGCTTCTCTGCTGTTGTGTCTGCTTATTTGTTGCTCAAGGTGGAGATATGTAGGTGTCTTTGATAGTTTTGCTTTTGTAGCCCCGAGGACTTCAGCACAGAAATAAGATTTCACTTCAACATTGAAAGATAGAAAATGTGTGAAAAATCGCAATGATGTTTTCAGGTTTGTTGGATTAACTTCCTGTTGCTATTACTGATGATGATTTATCCTGGTTGTTTAAATTCTGCTGGTAAACATGATGCAGTGAGGTCAGCTATACTCTCATTATGCCAGGACAGAATTTTCCAAAGCCATGCACTTTCTCTCAGCTCTCTGTTGATCATGTTTTTAGTAACATGTGCAAGGAAAATAACCCTTGCCACTTAGACAAATATGTGCAGGTCCCTTCTTGTTTCACCGTAGTTCTCTGTTGTAACTGTTGAACTTCCTTAAACGTCACAATCGGAAGAAATCAATTAGTGCATGTGAAGAAGTACCTCCACTTCCTAATTCAGAACCAGTGACACGGTGTTGCTTCCACTCTTCCACCTCAGCCTCGTTTACTTGACAGAGTATAAATGTTACGACTTTCCAATCAAGGACTCTCCTATGAATATCATGGTACCATGAAATATGTGAAGCCAGTACTTAGAATGTATGAACAAAACATTTCAGAATTACAGAATCACAGAATCACAGAATCACCTAGGTTGGAAGGGACCTTTTAAGATCTAGTCCAACCAATAAAAAAAAAAAACAACAACAAAAAAAAAACCAAACCAAACCAAAACAAAACACAAAAAAACCCCACACCCACACCACACAAAACACCACCCAACACTAATCCATATCCCCGAGCACCATGTCAACTCGTCTCTTGAATACCT